>VDFB02271358.1:615223361-615368994 GCA_007258455.2 Sequoia sempervirens
CTTTCTCATGTACCTCTAAGGGTGTGAAGGCCAAAATGCTACAAGTTACATGTTTTCTTGCTTATGGTTGACCTAACTTGAATTTGCAAAGTGTGCAAATGATGTTCATAGAAGACCAGAGATGTGAAGATTGTTTAGGACTAGGTTAAGCATGTGTTGGAATCTATAAGTCATGTTCCTCTTCCTAGTGTTGCATGTAGTCTTCTAAGTATTTCCCTCTACATGTTTCATATTGTTTATTTTATCTTTGGATGACTTGCAAATGCAATATTCCTTGTTGTAGGCTAGCATATGAATTGAAATCAATGTAATATAATGTATATATTGTAAACCTAGTTGATCTAGGTTGAGGTGAGAGTGTGGTGTGGTGCATTATGATAATTTTGTGACTGGAAGAGAGAGAAAAAGTGGTAGATCATGTCTAGTTTCATTTTTATCAAATATTTGTGATAGAAGGGAAGTGAAGAAGTGGGATTAATTGTTTGTTGGAGATAGTGAGCCAAAGGAAAAAAATATTGAATGCTGAAAGCAATGAGCTAGTAGGAAGTAGAGGAGATATTTGAAGAAGATACAAAGCAAAATTGCAATCATCAAAAGGGAAGTGACAATGTAGAATTGAAATCATCAAAAGGATTGAGCTTAATTTCTAGTTTTAGACAATGGAAGGACTGTCATTCTATAATATTTCTTGATTGTGTGGTCATATTAGGGAGTTGTAGCTTCCTTAAGAGTGACCCTAAAACCTATATTTAGGGAGTTGTAGATTCCTTGGGTTGTAGCCCTAAAAAAGTTGTAAATGTTATTCATATTATGAGGCTAGATTAGGAAAATAGCTCCTAGTAACTCTTCTCATTGTGGGGTTTTACATGTATATCTAGTGTTGTGTTGTGTGGTACATTATCTTCATATTTCATGTTCCTTTTTATGATATAGTGTTTAAATTTTCTATTTTATTTTGAGGGTTTGAGATTTGATAGAATACCGATTCACTCTCCTCTCAAAATTTTAGCATGTTCAACAATTGGTATCAGAGCTTGATTGCTTAGAAGAAGTCTAACATCTTGAGGAAGATTCAGGATGAATCAAGAAGGGTCTCACAAGGTGTCTAGGTTTGATGGAACAAATTTTACTTTTTGGCGGTTCATGATGGAAACCTATCTGTCTTCTTTAGGGTTTGGATTTTGGCAATCAGTTAAGGATAGGTATACTATTCCTACTACTCCAACTAATTCGACAAAGATCAAGGCCTATGAGAATAATGGAAAGAATAAGAATTCTATCTTGAGTGGGCTAGGAGATTATGATCTTGCAAAAGTAATGCACTAAAATTCAACAAAGGAGGTATGGGATAAGCTCAATGACATCTATGAAGGAGACATCAAAGTAAAACAAGCCAAGTTTTAGATCTACAAAGGAAGGTTTGAGAACTTGAAAATGTCAGAGGATGAAGATATTTGCTCTGAGTAGATGAAGTGGTTAATTCAATTGGAGGACTTGGTGAAGATCTAGAAGAATATGTGGTTTTTAAGAAGATG
Source organism: Sequoia sempervirens (assembly GCA_007258455.2). NCBI lineage: Eukaryota > Viridiplantae > Streptophyta > Pinopsida > Cupressales > Cupressaceae > Sequoia > Sequoia sempervirens. Next base: position 615,224,897 of record VDFB02271358.1, read on the forward strand.
TACTAAGATCTCTTTTGAAAACTTATAGTATTAAAATATCTTCTATTGAGGAAGCCAAATATTTAGATAAAATTTCAATGGATCAATTATATGGTGCCCTCACTACATTTGAAATGAGAGAGTTTGAAAAATAAGATCCAAATAAGGAAACAACTTCCAAAGCTAGTAAGAAGGAAATGTATGAAGTATTTGATCAGGATAGTGATACTGATGATGAAGTAGAAAAAATTGTAAGAAAGTTGAAGAGGGGTATTGAAAATTACAAAGGTAAGCTACCTTTCAATATTTTCAAGTGTGGAGAGGTTGGTCATTTTGCTTCTAATTGTCCCTTGAAATATTTTGAAAAGAGAAACAAATATTCAAGAAGAAATAAGTTCAAAAGGAGTCTCTACTCTAAGGAAGATTCCTACTCTTAAAAGTATGATGATTCTAGTGGTTTGGATAATGAGGATGAAAGCCTATTCTTGGCTGGTAACAAGACTAAAGATTCAAGTGTTGTATGTACCACTTTTCATGAAAAATATGAGGAAAACTCTTGGGTGATTAATAATGGTTGTTCCATCACATGATAGGGGATAGGGGCAAGTTTATCAAGCTTGTGAAGTGGAATGGAGGAATAGTAAAGCTTGGAGATGATAATTTAGTACAAATATGTGGAAAAGGTACAATAAGTATTCATGGACATGAAAAATATGTTCTTTATGTTAAAGGTCTCTAGCACAATCTTATTAGTGTGAGTTAGATGTGTAGAAATGGATGCAGTCTCGTAGTCAATGAAAGAGGATGTGAAATAAAAAAAGGAAAGTCTGGAAAATTGGTTGCATGAGGATCTAGGACTAATGGAAACATATACAGTCTAAGGGATGTCAAAGGGAGAACTTTTCTTTTGGGACAAGTAAGTGAATGTTGGATTTGGCATAGGAGAATGGGGCACATTGAATTTGAAAATCTTGTGAAGATCAACTCATTACATGTGGTAAGAGACACATGCCTAAGATAATCAAGCCTACAAGTACTTTGTGCAAGGAGTGTCAGTTTGGAAAACAAACAAGGATAAGTTTCAAGTCTAAATAGTATTCTTCCTCTAGACCATTGCAGTTGGTACATACTGATTTGTGTAGATCTACTCGAACAAAAAATCTAAAAGGAGAAAGGTATTTCATACTTTTTATTGATGATTTCTCTAGGATGACATGGTAACATTCTTGAAAGATAAATCTGATGCTTTTAGTAGATTCAATATTTTCAAATCAATGGTTGAGAATGAAATGAATGCTAAAATTAAATTCTTAAGGTTTGATAGAGGAGGTGAGTTCGCATTAAATGAGTTTAATGATTTTTGTGAGACATGGAATAAAGAGGCATCTATTTGCTTCTAGAACTCCTCAGTGGAATGGGGTAGTGGAAAGAAAGAATATGACTGTTCAAGAGATGACAAGGACCATACTGATGGAAGCAAATATTCTTGATGTTTATTGGAAAGAGGTAGTTCATACTAGAGTCTATATTATCAACAGAGGATTATTAAGGTTGAGAAACAGTACGACCCCATATGAGTTATGGTATGGAAGACCAAAAATTGTCAAGTATTTTAGAGTCTTTGGAAGTAAATGCTACATTATAAGAGATGAGAATATTTTGGGGAAATTTGACACAGAGCTGATGAAGGTATTTTCCTAGACTATTCATCTCAGAGTAAAGCATATAGGTGCTACAACAAAAGATTGGTAAGAATAGTTGAAAGTACAAATGTTAAGGTAGATGAAGATCTACATCAGAATATGAATGAAATTGAGGATCATGGATCTGATGCACCTCCTTTCTTAGAAGAAGAATAATAAGATGAAGAAAAAGAAGAATCATCATAAAGGCACAGTAAGACTCCTTCCAAGTATGTTCAAAGAAATCATTCAAAGGATTGCATTATTGGAGATAAGAATGAAGGAGTGTTGACTAGGAGAAGGCTTGGGAAGAAGAATTGAATTAAATTGAGAAGAATTAGACTTTGGAATTGGTTCCAAGTACTATAGAAAAAAATGTGATAGGAACAAAGTGGGTTTTTAGGAATAAGTTGAATGAAGATGGAGAAGTTGCGAGGACTAAAGCAAGACTAGTTTTTAAAGGCTATTCACAAGTGGAAAGAATTGATTTTGAGGAAATTTTTTCTCTAGTAGCAAGAATGGAAGCAATCAAAATGTTTCTTTCCTTTTCAGCTCACAATAACTTCAAAGTATATCAAATGGATGTCAAATCAAATTTCTTAAATGGAGATTTAGTAGAAGTTTATATAGAGAAACCTAATGGATTTTAGTTATCAAAAGAACCAAACATGGTGTGTACGATAAAAAAGGAATTTTATGGTCTCAAATAGGCTTCTAGGGCTTGGTATGAAAGGTTGGACAAGTACATGCTTTAGCAAGATTTCAAGAAAGTTACCACAAATAGTAATCGTTACTTAAACATTGAGGATGAAAGGATTTTGATAGTTGTTGTATATGTTTATGAAATAAGCTTTGATGGAAATGATGATATGTGCAAGATTTTTTTTGAAGATATGTAGAAGGAATTTGAAATGACTATGATAGGTGAGTTATCCTTCTTTCTTGGTATTCAAATTGCTCAGATAGATGATGGTATCTTTATTTCCCAAGATAAGTATGCCAAGGAGATGTTGAAGAAGTTTGGTATGGAAGTTTGGTCACCAGAGTCTCTAAGAAATACTCCACATTTCTCTTCTAATGATTTTTTTCTCCTATAGTTTGAAGGATAGTTTCATGTTTTTTCATGGCATGTGTGATCCAAGTTTCAAGTCATTTGGGTTACCAAAAAGTTGTTGTTGAAAGTAAGAGATTGAAGTCTATGTTGATTCTATGAGGATGTTCTCAAAGGTGCAAAGGTTGGCTCTACGTTTCTCTACATTTGTAAATATGGTTGTGTGGTTCAAAAGTTAAGCTAAGTGTGATGTAAAGATATTATATATATAAAGTTTCATATAATTATTAATTTTTTCTAGATAAATTTTGATGTTACAGAGTGTAAGATTGTGTTTTCCAGTGGCTGGTTTTAATGTTTGTATACTTGTGCCAATAGAATATTGTGAATTTCAATTGTATGAATTTATGCGGACACTCCACATGTCTCATAGTGTCTAAGGTTTGAAGCACATGTAGATCTTTGTTGTTTCCAGTACCACACAGTTGTTTCGATTCAGTTTGTGAAGTTATGCTTCTGTTGAGGCCAACTAAGGCATGTTGGTGATGTGTTCCACAATTTCAAGTGTGAGAAGAGCTTATGAAGTGTTTGAAGGTGTTGTATGGGTCATGTTGACTCATCTAGGAAAAGTGAAAATAATGTTTGATCTTTCTCATGTATTGCCAAGGGTGTGAAGGTTGACATACTACAAGTTACATGTTTTCTTGTTTATGGCCGACCTAATTTGAATTTAGAAAGCATGTGGATAATGATCATAGAGGATTGGAGATGTGAATATTGTTTATGACTAGGTTAAGCATGTGTTGGAATTCTCAAGGTGTGTTCCTATTCCTGGTGTTGCATGTAATCTTTTGGGTCTTTCCCTCTACACATTTCATATTGTTTGCTTTATCTTTGGATGATTTGAAAATGTAATATTCCTTGTTGTAGGCCAACATATAAATTGTAATCAATGTAATATAATGTACATATATTGTAAACCTAGTTGATCTATGTTGAGGTGAGAGTGTGGTGTGATGTATTATGATAATTGTGTAAGCTATTGAAAGAGAAAGAGAAAAAGTGGTAGATCCTATCTAGTTACATTTTGATCATAACTTTGTGATATAAGGGAAGTGAAGAAGTGAGCTTAATTGTTTGTTGGAGGCAGTGAGCCAAAGACAAAAATTCTTGAATGTTGAAAGTAGTGAGCTAGTAGGCAATAGAGGAGCCATTTGAAGAAGAGACAAAGCATAATTGCTATCATCAAAAGAGAAGTGACAAAGAAAAATTAAAATCATCAAAAGGATTAAGCTCAATTGTCAGTTTTAGATAGTGGAAGGACTGTCATTCTGTAATCTTTCTTGAGTGTGTACTTAGATCAGGGAGTTTCAAATTCCTTGGGTTGTAGCCCTAAAAAAGGTGTAATTAGGGAGTTGTAGCTTCCTTTGGTTGTAGCCCTATTTTTTTTTTATAAATCTTTATTGATATTGTGAGGCTAGATTAGGACAGTAGCTCCTAGCAGCTGTTCTCTCCATGGTTTTTCCCATGTGTGGTTTTCCACATATATCTGGTGTTGTGTTGTGTGGTGCATTATCTTCATATTTCATGAAATCCTATTTATGATGTGGTTTTTAAAGTTTCTATTTTCTTCGAAGGGTTTGAGATTTGATAAAATATTGATTCACCCCCCCTCTCAATATCCTGGTGTGTTCAACATGAGGGAGGGAGGGAGGTAGAGAAAAGTGAGTGAGAGAGAGAGGTGATAGATAGAGTAGAGAGGGAAGGAGGAAGGTGGAGAGATTGGGAGAGAGAGGAGGGAGGGAGAGAGAGGAGAGGGATAGGTTTGATAGAGAGAAGTAGATAGGGAGTAGGGAGAGAGAGGAGGGAGGGAGAGAGAGGAGAGGGATAGGTTTGATAGAGAGAAGTAGATAGGGAGTAGGGAGAGAGAGGTAGAGAGGGATATGTTAGATAGAGAAAAGTAGAGAGAGAAGGTGGGTGGGAGGAAGGAAGAGAGAGAGAGAGATATGAAAAGTATAAGAAAGTAAATACCCATATGTAAATGTCAACTTAAATTTTTATTTCATGTATATAGTTTCACTAGAAGAGAAAGACAAGAAAGAGGAAAAAATAAGGAATTTTTTTTAATGCAGAACATAATGTGGTCGCGTTACATTGTGCTCATATTTTGGCTTGGTAATGATCGAGCCTAGGCTTGGTCACTACCAACCCATAACATAAGCGCATTTTGTTATAACGTGCTCATGTTTTCTATATTTTGGGACCAAAAGGTGGAGTGGCCACTTTTTGGCACCCCATCTTTGTGCACCCACCCACCAATAGTGCTTGAAATTACCTTATAATGAAACTAAAATCACCATGTCAAGTGACCCTAATCTGTTATGATATTGCAACAACTTGAAAGGGACTCCTGCACATCAATTACCTATCAATAATGAATCCTCATCATCCATCTCATCCCACTACATGGATCCTACAACATTATCAAAATCCCTAAGTCCATCTGTATCATTTCTTGAAAGTAAGGTCCAAGTCCATGATGATGGATGTAGTGAATACAACATCAAGAACTTATTCTGCATTGGTAAGTTACCTTCCTCATTGAAATACTATGGTAATCCGTGCCCTATCAAAATGGATTCTAAGGTCATTATTTAGTATCAACCTCCAAACACTTTGGGGTGAACTAGGTAAGGAATCCATTAATGAAGACCTCTCTACTTGGATCAACAAGGATGAAGAGGACAAAAAGCACGCTCAGTTTCTTGTTGAACAATATGGAAAAGGTTTTAATATCATGAAACAAAAGGGTTATGATGGTCACAGTGGCCTGGGAGCACAAAAAAGGAATGATAGAACCTATAAAGCTTAAAAATTTTCTAAGGAACAAAGGGATTGGGTACCAACCATTCAAATTGAAAACTCCTAGTACTAAGTTACTTCTAAGTAAAGATGCTAACATTTCTAATTATTTTGAGATATCTAAGGATAGTATCAAGACTAACCATCTTAAGAACCAACCTACCGATGGTCGAGCCTAGATTGAAACCCTTTGGGACCCTGATGATTCCTCAATCTATACTGTATCTACTTCATCCCTAGGCTTTTCTAGTACCAATGATAACTTTCCCCTATTACACCCATAGTTAATAGATTAGGACCAACAAGGACCACTAAGTTTGGATATATTCAAAAATGATGAAGCTATAGTGGAGTTCATGGGACTTTGAGAGGGTATACGTCAGGGCTATAATAAAGATGGTTTTACCATAGATCTTGACACTACTACCTAGTTTAGGGAGTCTACTCTTCCTTCAAGTCACAAAAGATAAAAAAGAAAATAAGAATAGGTCTCTAGGTGAAAACTGAAAGGCACCCCTAGACTAGGAAAAAATTAAAATAAAGGACATATCTAAGGGTGAAAACCTCTTCAAGGCACCCAAGGATGGAGGGTTAGATATTCTCCCTCTCAATTAAGAGAAATATCCAATTTTGGTGGAAAAATTATAAGACATCAATATCAATTTAGTCGAGAATCCCAAGGTTATACAATTTGCAACTTCATTGACAAAGATGAAAAGGCCAAGTTTCATCAGCTTCTTCTTCGAATGACAAATCAATTTCATCTGGTCTTATGTAGAAATGATTGGAATAAAATGTCCATCATTTTTCTCTTCTTCCAAATGTGAATCCTTTCAATAAAAAAACTATGAAAGATGCACCCACAAATTTCCTTATTCGTTAAGGTTGAATTGAAAAAGTTGTTAGATGTTGGTTTTATCAGATCAATAGACTACACATAATGGATTCAAAATCTAGTACCAGTCACCAAACTAAAAGGAGCAATTTGGATTTGTATAAAATTTAGGGACTTAAACAAAGCCTATCCTAAAGATGATTTCCCCTTACCTAGCATTGATATCATAAAATATTTAACAATTGGGTATGGGATGTTGTCACTCATGGATGAATTCCTTGACTATAATAAGATTAAATATGCTGTTGAATATCAACACAATTTTTTTTTACTTGCCCATGGAGAACCTATTACTGGAATGTAATTCCATTTGGCTTGAAGAATTCAAAAGTTACTTAAAAGAAGAAAATTATTTGCTTCTATGCTTGGGAGATAGAATAACAATCTTCTTCACTCTCATTCAAGGAAAACCCTAGAGATCTCAATCTAAGGTATGCAAAGGAGAAATAGATCTTGCAATAGGGTTGTCCTAGGGTCTGATTATAAACTAAAGAGGGGTTCACCACCAAGCTAGGGCTTGGAAAGACTAATGAAATGCAAGGCCTAATGCTTAAACCTAATGTAATGCAAAATTTCACTAAATGACCTAGAAAAGCATGTAAATCAAAATGAAAAGCTAAGAGATGAAAGGTCTGCACTTGGAAACCTAAAGAGGAATGGATGAAGGCTTGGAATGCTGAAAAAAATGAAATTAATGCTTGCTAGGACTCATACGCTAGTTTGGGCAATTTAGTCCCAGATTAGGGTTTTTGGGCAATAATAGAAATATGACAGAGATATGACTGAAATTCCTGAAATTTGCAATTTTGACTAAACTAGGACTTATATACCAGAAGTGGCATATAAGTCTAGTTAGGGTTTTCTAGAGATTCAAAGTCCAATTATGCTCTTCAATGTCTACTCTTGTAGTACCCCTCCGCTTTTGGCCTTTCGTGTCGAGTGAGCAAGTTTTTTATTTATGGCTTGTGAGGTCTTGTTGTTTTTGTCGTTTAGGTATTGTTTTGGGTTACGTTGCCATAATTGTAATGTTGATTTAATTAAAGTATTGAATTAAATTATTAAATTATTAAGAGAAAGTTATTAATTAACTATTGAATTAATTCGAAGGTTATAATGATTTGATGGTTTATACTATTATTTTATTAAGATGAATATGTTAATATCATACACATTTATATTACTATTATTAGAGTGGGGAAAGTGATGTTGATATTATTATCATACACATTTATAGCATTTTAGACCTTATAACACCATGTGTCAGTTCATAATATTATGTATATCTTATATATTATTGGTATCAATATATACAATCATTTATATCTCTTAAATGATGTAAATAAACAAACAATATTCAAGCATAAATAATCTAGGAAATTTAAGTGTGTGCAACTAATATAAAATAAATAAATAAATAGCCTAGATGATATTTACAAAAAATAAATAATAGTAAATAAGATAATTAAATGACCTCAGTTATATATATATGTGTTTGTTTTATATATTAATTTAATTTAATTTAATTAATTAATTTACTTATATTTTATGCTGTGACTATTTGTGAAAGAGAAGAGACTATAATCTTTCAAATGAAAGAAAAGGGAGATTCCAGTTCTTGCTAAGAGAGTAACCCTGAACTTCTCATATGTCCATAAAACTGATATTTCTTTTAATGCTTAGGTATATCTGCTTATTCATTTATGAGACATTTACATATTGCAAATGTAGGGAATTCTCCATATATCAAATAGTGCATTCGCATCTATATCTGCTCAATATTAAAACATTTATAGGATTGTTAACCTAATACTTGAATTAAAAAAAATAAAAAATAATAATTTGTTTTGCACATATCTATAATCATTGTAGCCTTAACACCACACGTCTTTCAGGAATTTTGTCAATATTCACGTGTCTTGTTTATGCTTCTGCATTCTGCACACGTCTTTTGTCAATATCTATGATGGCCGTGTGGTAATGGTTAAAATTAAGTAGGCTAGTAAATGGTTTTACCCTGGGTGAAAGGCATTGCTGTAAACCTCACGTGGAAAACAAAATATTCATGTTAATAAATAATAATAATAATATTATTTTATAGTCCACAATCCCCGGCAATCTGTTTTTTTGGGTCTACAGACGGCCTACAGCAATATGGGACTCCTCGTACTCCCAATATTGAGGGAGGCACCTAACTATATGGGACTCCTCGTACTCCCAATATTGAGGGAGGCACCTAACTCGTGCTCCACAATACGAGGTGTACATACCTTACCCCCTGCAGGATTTGAACTTGTGACCTCTCTTTCAAGAGTACAAGTTCTCCACCATTAGGCCAACTAAGGCTGTTAAAAATAGGTAGTTATCCTCTTAAAACGTGGCTTGGGTGTCATATTATTAGAAGCTTTTTACATTTAATCTAAAACAAAAGATTAGGAGATATACGTGGAAGGGAAGGGGGACTAATTCCCTTAAAATTCGATTCTTCACTTCTAGGGAAATGAAAATTCCTTAGCCTAAAAGTAAGGAATTATATATATATGATTAGATTCCATCATAAAATAATTGTGAAGGAGCCCCCACTATCTAATAACGTTATTAAAATATTAACAAGTTAGTAAAGTGGGTCAAAAGTTAATGATTATTTTATTAAAAATATATATCATTTCACTATTTAAGTTAGCAAATTGAATACTAATTAAAGTAGTAATATATTGAGGGGTGTTAAATTATTAATTATTTCATTAATAAATTTTGGTAAAATGTTATTTGTTATTAACTATGATTTTATATAAGTTTGAGAAAAATAATATTATATTTATATGTTTCATTAATAAATTATAGAAAATATTAGCATGTGATAGTCCCCACAACTTGGAGGAAATATTATAAATATAGCCATAAAATTAAATAATAGGATTTACACTAACGATAATACTATTGGTGGAAATATTTATAATATTAGCAATATTGGCAATCGTAGATAATAATAATAATTGATTTATGTTGTCAATGTTGTTACCTAATTGATCTTAATGTACTGACATTTTGTATATGTTCAAAAGGGTAGTTTGTAATAGAAATGTAAGTAATTATAAGAAATATTAGATGGGTATAGGAGATTTTAGTAAGAACTGCGGTAATATTAAATAGAGCTATTTAGTATAACCAATATTAGATAATGACAAAATACAAAACAAATAATCATAATACCAATATTGAGAAATGGCCGACATTGGCAATCGAGAAACGGCCGACATTGGCAATCGAGAAACAATAATAGGATTATGAGATATAATTATCGATATCAAGTTACTTTAGTAAAGTTTTTATGGGATATAGACTTCAGTATTATAAGTTAAATTTTAGTAAATTGATAGATTAAAATAACGGTGAGTGTTTTTAGAAGGAATGTAAATGAGTACTTGAATTATTACTCTTTAAAATTTTGATTACATTGTACTCTTTTACTGCTGAATTTTAAATTAGAATGATTGATATCTTAAACGCTTGGGTATTAATGTGGTTTACATAGTGAGTCAATGGTTAAGTAATGAGTTTTAGGAAGTGGCAGAATAATGCCTCTCGTGGTTGTCTTGGTTGTTGATTGAATACTGTGTTTGTTTGATATTGAGTTGAATTTTGATTATTGTTTTGGAGTATATCTTGATTGAATTAATTTGGTTATTGTTCAAAGTGAAAGTGATATTGAGTATTCTTGTAAGGGTTGCTTGAACTGAAAACCTTGTTGTTTATTGGGTATTGTTTCGATGTATGGAACTTTATGTTTGATTTTAGATATTATGGTGGATATTGACTTATATTTGATTCTGATTATTGCCTTTTATGAAAGGAGTCCGTTTGTGCCCAAAAAGGTTATTGAGAATATTTTGATCTTTGCGATTAATTCTATAATGAGTCAATTTTGTTAGCTTTGAGTAAGTTTGAAGATCTCATCATGTTGTTGCCACACTTACTCTACTCTCGTCATTGTGTGATTGAGGATTTCATACAGTCATTTTGTGGGTCCTGATGTGAGTCTTTCTCTTGTGCTAATTTTGGAAATAAGAAGACTTTATGTGATGACTTTCTTGTAGTCATATTTTGAGATGGTTGGGAACCCAAAGAGTTTGAATTACCTTCAGTAGGAGTTTGTGGATATTTGGTGTTTTAGGCTTCTAGAAGCAATGAAAAATTTTGATTTATGTTGATTTTGTTGGAGATAATAATCCCAACTACCCCAACATTTAAAGCAGAAGCTTCTCATAGATATTTTGGTTGACTCTGCCACCGTCCTCTCACCAACTTGCAGACCATCTTCTAGCATGTGCTTTGAATGTTGATTTCTAGAAAGCTCTAAGCCCTCTATAAATAGAGGCACATGTAATGAGGTTATTCACTCTCAGACGAGTCCAGCTCTGTAGAGCTGTAACCTGTAAGGGTATGAGCTAAAGCTCAGAAAGTCTCTGTAATGTTTTCATTATGATCAATATTAAATTTCTATCATTTGGTATCAGAGCTAGGATAACAAGAAAGGGAGATGAGGTTTGGTTGTTTGCAGATTGTAGTCAAAGAGGCCGATGGTGGAGCTCTAGGACAATGATGTCTGCTGGTATGTTGAATTTCTGAATCTGCCAGTTTTGTTAAAGCCGATGGTGAAAGGATCGTTGTTTGAAGTGCTTAGAGAGATCACCCAATCTAAATGGAGTTTGCTGTGTGAAGCAGTATAAGGTTAAGATAGATATCATTGTTGTTTTTGAAGCCAAAAGAGATCGCAGTCTTGGCTGCAGTATGTGTAGCTGGAGATAGTGATTGGCCATTTTTTTAAAGGTAGTGATTGACAAAACTAGAGTCAGTTTGTAATATTGTCGTGGGTTTTATGTCTGAGTGCTAGCTGGCACATGAAATTGTTTGTGAGCTATATAATGCATAGATCCGAAGGAGATTAGAGCTAGATCATGCTGAGTGAGGTAGATCTGCAGCTATTGAAGTTGTCCAATCGAAAGGAAGTCGTAGAGTGTGTTTCTTACTGAAGCTTGTTTGAAGAACCACACAATTTTGAGTGTGAGGATGTCGCAGCCAAGGAGGTGTTCGCAGCAGAAGCTGATAAGGATCGCAATAATCCAAAGAAGAATTAGTTTGTGAAGGTATATGCCACCACAAGGATCTGAGGAAGTCTAAAAATTCCCAAGATACTGTGGATCATGCATGTTGCAGCTATAGCTGCTGATAACGAAGGAGATCAACACAAATCGTTGCCAAAGAAAGTCGATAGTTTTTGTCTGCATAAAGGAGATCATTGTTTGAACAAAAGATGCAAGGAGGAGTCGTAGCCAAAGGAATCCATCCAAGTAGATTGTGGAGATAAGAGCCAAGTCACCGTCTGGTCCAAGTCCAACCGCCAGCTTAATGGTGCGTGCCCGAGTGTGAGGAAAGCCATTCTCAAAGAGAGATTGAGGAAGCTGTTGAAGCTTGATTGAAGGAATTCCAAGTTTGAGTACGAGGAAGCCACCATAGTGAAAGGAGGTTGTTGTCTTAAAGAATCATACATTTGAAGTCAAGGTTGCTATAGCATTTGAAAGAGGTAAATCTTTGCGAAGTAGAGATGCTGTGAGATGCCATCAAAATCGCTTGAGAAGGTATGCAACCATATGAAGTTGAGGATGTTGCATGAATAAGTGTCTAATTTGTGGGATAGTGAAAGATTGTGGAAGAGAGTCTTTCATGAAATATGTGATTTGTTGTAAGGGGTGCATGATCGGTTGTACCCGACACCCCCAATGTTTTTTGGTTTAACATATTGATGAACCATGTATCTGAAAAGGAATCCTATACAACTGGCGAGTACAGCGGCTGGTTATCCATGTATCTTGGTGGATGGAATTCTTTTTATATGGACTCAATAATCAATTTTGATGCAGGTACAGATGGAGAAAAGCCCAGAGTGATGATGTTTCCCTGTGATGATAATTTGTGGAGCCATAAGTGTGCTTGGTTTGTGGTAATCCAAAACCACTTGTACCATTTGTTGAGAGGTTTGTGGTTAGCCGAAACCACTTGAGTGTGAAGTTTGTGGTGATCTTGAAACCACTTGTATGTGAGTTTGTGGTCATCTCAAACCACTTGTATGCACGGTTTGTGGTTAGCAAAGCCTAGTAAGATTCCCGAGCACCTGTAATGTGACTCTACGGGAGGTGTTGAAGAAAAAAAAAGATTTCACACCTGAACTGACGATGGACTGGTTATCAAGAGGGCCAGAGCTCGTGGTTAGAGCATCCCAATTGTAACATGGGATTTCCTAGGTTCAATCGCTAGATCTAGAAGTTTTTAGATGCCGCAACATCAGTGAAAGAGATTGAGAATGTAAAATGTAATGAGAATTCATGGTAGTTGTGATTAGGGGGGAGTGTTGGAGATAATAATCCCAACTACCCCAACATTTAAAGCAGAAGCTTCTCACATATATTTTGGTTGACTCTACCACTGTCCTCTCACCGACCTGCAGACCATCTTCTAGCATGTGCTTTGAACGTTGATTTCTAGAAATCTCTAAGCCCTCTATAAATAGAGTCACATGTAATGAGGTTATTCACTCTCAGACGAGTCCAGCTCTATAGAGCTGTAACCTGTAAGGGTATGAGCTGAAGCTCAGAAAGTTTCTGTAATGTTTTCATTATGATCAATATTAAATTTCTGTCAGATTTTCCTTGGTTGGACCTTTGTGATTCCTTGATCTTATTGTTGATTTTGAGTTCTTGTGGGTTTTACCTTGTACCATGGTATTGAATTTCAATGTGGCTTTTGGGTGAAAAGGTTCATGCCTTGCACACGTACTTGATTCTCATGATTTTAGTGCATCAATTGATTTATGTAGTTTATGTGGTGGGTGGTACCTCCTTTGTTCTTGTTTCAATGTTATGGAATGGGTTTGCAATATGGTTCTTTCCTCACATGTTGTGTATTATGTACACCTTGATTTTTATGCGAGATGAGGTACACCCCTTGAGTGTTTTTGGATTGGGTACACGGAGGGAGAGTGGCTCTTCATATGGGTCGATGCACAAAGGGGCTATCAGGGTAACCCATGGAAGAGTTTCCTAAACAAGTGATAATGTAATTGACGAACTACTTGGTTTGGGTAGTTAAACACTAAACAAGATTAATTATGTGCCTCACTCATATCGTTAGTGCTTTTACAGGCTAAGGATGTGGTGAAAAGACCTAGTTGGTAAGATCATTGCCTTGTCCTCACGAAAGGTAAGTGGTTCTGCATGGGTCACCCTATGGAGTGGCGCCTTGAGATATGCAGTCAGGATAACCATAGATGGAGGTGACACCTTGTGATAGGTTGTTTGGATAATCCATGTAAGGCCATGAGATGAAACTCTCCTATAATACTCATTTATTTTCCCTTGTTTGGTTTCCTCTAGGAGTGTTGTTTGTATTCATTTTGATGTTGTTTTATGTTGGTGTTGTGTTAGCCTTGTCTGCTTGCCCTTTGTTTGGATGTGGGTCCTTTCTTGTCATCTCCTAGCACAGGGGGTGGGCTTTCGGGTCCATGTGGTCAGGTGGAATGTGCTATGCACCCTATTGGGTTCCCAGGTTGTGTTTGTGATGCAAAAGGGGATGTAGAGTTTCCAGAGCTTCACTTGGTTAAAGATTGTTCTACACTTTGTACCTTATTCTTCATTGATGTTTTATTCTTGTACTTGATGTACTCTTCTCGTTGATATAAGGGAAGCATGATGTAATGTATTATTGTATCCATGACGTGTTGTATCTATGGAAATATGCTCCACAATTGTAATATTGAACTATGAATTGAAATGTAATAAAATGATGTATTTATCCTTTTCATCTCTATTGATCATGGATGGTTGTATGTTATCATTATGTTATCTTGTGAATGTGTGCTTCTATTGTTATCTACTTGGCATTAACTTTAACGATGTTTTTGGTTGGGAACGTTTATGTGTAATGCAACCATGTAACCCCATGGGACTAGTTAGGTTTTGTTATGTAATATTGTATGGTTACTTAGTTAATGGTTATTGCATAGTTGTTATTTTTTTTCACTTAAAAAAAAACATAGTGCAGTAATCTATTAGTTATAGTTGTCCTTTGGGGTTCGCAGGGTGGGGCATTACAACTCTGTCCTTTCCACCTGATTTTTAGGTTTGAATCTCTGATTTGCAACCTATAGATGTCCTTTAATGATCTCCAATGTAAAGTGAAAACTTTGACAACTTTGAACACTTGACAGATTTCTCCAAACTTTCTCTTCAATGTGTCTTCAACCTAGATTTGCAAATCACACACTAAAGAGAGGGAAAAATGTTGTTTTGTTAGTGGAAAGGGGTTTGCCTTGGTCAAACCCCATTTTGGTAGTCAAACCTTGAAATGAAATGAAATAGGAAAGGAGAATGATGGATAAACAAAATATATTGTTGTAACTCACTAAACCCTAGTTCAACAAAGTGCTACAAACATGTATGAGATGACTCCAATGAATGTAGATCTTGAATTGAATGTTTGCTTGAGTCATGAAACCCTACATCAAAATGATAGCTCAAAAACAAACATGATGCATGATGACTTTGACATGATGGTTGATTCTTGAAGAATGCTCTAAAACACTTGATAATTAGCTCTTGAAGACTCATGAGTGCTCTTGTAAACACTTGAATTATCTTGTGAACTCAAATTTGCTAAAAGGATTCTCATTCAACTTTCTAGGTGTAAAATGAGTGAAAGAAACTTGTATTTATACTTGTTTATGCCAAATTTCCTGAAATTACAACACTACAAGCTGACATCAAATCTAGGAGAATAAAATCCCACCAATAATTTTAATTAAATTTAATTTTGGGCCACATGGGACTAATATTCCAGAAGTGGTGTATGAGTCCCATTAGGCTTAACTATGGGACACATTTTCAAAAATGCTTAGAATGATGCAAAATCCAGATCAGGGCCCAAAAACCTAGGTGGGACTCATATGCCCAAGGTGGCATATGAGTCCTAGATCACTAAATCTAGGACACACAACCTAAAAATACCTAATTATGATTAGATGTTGATTTATGTAGAGATTATACTAAAAAAGATACATTAATTAAGGCTTGTAGATGCAAAATAAGGCCAAATAAGGCATAAAGAAGCCCAATTATTTATGAAAACCCTAGAAAAGTGTGAAAGTGTGGTACAACACTTCACAACACCTTAAATAAGGTACAATTAAGTTCATTTAGCTCACAAGGGCCCAAGACCTAATGTGAATGTGTCAAACACATTACAACACTAAATCAAGGCAACATTATGCTTAATTTAACAAGGAGGGCCCAAACAAGCAAGGAAAAATAGAGGGATACTTTTTTCATTGCCACAGTTACTTATTAGAGGGTGATGACTACAATCTTCCATGATATGATGCATACCATTATGGAAGACTATGTCAATGACTTATTAGAAAAATATCTCACAAGGGAAAGTCATCTGGACATGCTTGATAGGATTTTCACCAGGGAATAGTGCTAGGTCAAATTGAATCCAAAAAAGTGTCTTTGGAGTAACTTCTAGAAAAATCCTTGGATATATTGTTTCTCACAAAGGTATCAAGGTTGATCCTGCAAAGGTGAAATCCACCATCGATATTCCACCACCATCCAATCTAACTCAGTTGTGTAGTCTAGAAGGTAAACCATAATTCATTTGTAGATTCATTTCCCAATTAGCAAAAAAATTCCATCCTTTTCAATATCTACTTTGCAAGGATGTTCCATTCAAATAGATAGATCACTATTAGCACGCTTTTCAAAAACTCAAGGATTACCTACTATTGCCACCAGTCTTAATGCCATCCATTAATCAAAAACTACTAATCCTATACATATCAACTACACCATAAACATTGGGAGCTCTCTTAGTACATAATGATGAAGACAAAAAAGAGAGGGATATATACTACATGTTAGCTGTACACTTGTGGGATATGAACTTAACTACACTCCTATTGAGCACACATGTCTTGCTATCCTTTTTACCACACAAAATATCTCACATTACATGTTAAATCTATAGACAAAACTCATAGAAAAGATAGATCCCTTAAATTATTTTTTCAATAAATAAACTCTCACGGGTAGATTGGTGAAATGGGTGATGATCTTGAGTGAGTTCAACATTGAGTATGTGGAGCAAAAATAAATAAAAGGATAGGTAATACCTAATCAACTAGAAGGAACTCCTACTTCTGTATATCATCCTCTAGTTTCAAAATTTCCTAATAAAGGAATCTTTACACTAGTAACTTCGACAAATGGAAATTGTACTTTGATAGATCATATACCCACCACAGTGCAAGAGTAGGAGTTCTTTTTATTACACAAGGAGACACCATCTTTAAGTGCTACAAAATAACATTTACATGTACTAACAACATTGAAAAATATGAAGGTTTTCTTATGGGACTTAGGACAACTATCAAATGGAAAATCAAGAACCTTCATCTCTACAACATTTCTTAGTTGGTTGTTTGGCATGTGAATCATGAATATGAGAAAAAAGATGAAAAAAATGTGCCATACAAAAAGATGGTTGAGAACTTTAAAGAGTACTTTGATGTCATCATATTTGAGTATATTCCAAGGGTACAAAATAGAGTAGTTGACGCCATGGATACCATAGGATATCTTCTTGACATACCTAATAATGTACATCAGTGTGAGTTCTTGGTAGAATAAATTTTTATCTCTGCTTTTGATGTCCTTGAATTTGAGCTCATGTACAAAATTGTTGGTCCTGATTCATCATGGTACAAAGAAATTTATAATTACGGTCTCCATAAAAAAATTCCCCTGACTTATCAACCAATCAACATAAAACCTTTACCTAACAAACCTCTAAATATGTTATCATTGTTGATACCTTATACTGCCATAGTATAGATAGTACTCTTCTTAGATATATCAATGTAGAAGAAGTACAAATTACTCTACACAAAGTACATGATGACATATATGTGGAGCTCATTCTAGTAGTCCTACCTTAGCTAAAAAGTTCATGAGACCTGGATACTATTGGCCCACTATGGAATGTGATGCATACCAAATTTTTCAGAAATTTCGGTAATGTCAGATCCATGGAGACCTCGTTCATGTACAAATGTAGAAGCTTCACCTAGTTACATTTCCTTGTCCTTTATTCTCAATGGGACTCGACCTTGTAGGTGAGATTCACCTTACTTCTGCTAATGGCCATAAGTTCATAATTACCACAAATAAATATTTTATGAAAGATATTGAAGCCATTCTTATGACCTACATCACCAAAAAACAAATTCTAAGTTTATCCTTAATTACATCATATTTTAGTATGGTGTTTCCCTTTCCATTGTCATAGATAATGAATGTCCTTTCAAGAACCAAGATGTCCAAGAACTATGCAAAAAGTATCATATTCAACATCACTTATCCACTCCTTATTATCCCCAGGGTAATGGTCAAGTGGAGGCATCTTCTAAAACCATAGTAAAAATATTAAAGAAGATTGTCAATGATGCTAGCCATGACTACCATATACAAATGAACCCAACCTTATGGGCTTACCATACAAGCATCCGTAATCCTACTGGTACCACACTATATTCCCTTGTCTTTGGTTTTGAAGATATCATTCCTATTGAGGTTGAGTTACCATCCTTGAAAGTATTCATAAAATAGTTCATTGATGACAAATACTACATGATATCAAGAATACATGACCTAGAATTATTGGATGAGAGATAAAAAATTGTATTATCTCATCTATAGGCCTATCAAAACCATCTTCATCATAGTTACAACAAAAGAGTTTGAGTTTGACACTTTGATATTGATGACTTAGTATTGAAAGAGAATATAAAGAATTAGCTAGATAGAAAAAAGTTGAGCAAGTTTGAACCTAATTGGTTGGGTCCTTATATTATCACTGCAGTATATGGACCTGATACTTATCAACTAGCTACTCTTGAAGGTGAGCCGCTTCCAAATCCTATTTATAACATGCACCTTCACAATTCACAAGCCATAAATTTTTTTACATCCATCACAATCCACAAGCCATAATAAATTATCCCTTGTCAAGATTGACATTTTGATTGGACATGAACAAGAAATCATACAAAAAGATGAGCTTAACAAATTATGAAACAATAGACAAACTATCAAATGAGCCTTCAACTTGAATAATCAATTTCCTACTCATATATCAATGAAATCTATCTTTATCAACTATCATTTGTCTTACATAGGTTGTTACATCATCGAAAATAGACTAGCCATCTTACATGAGATGTTTCACTCCTCAAATTAGACATAATCCTTTGAATCCTATCAAGAAATCACTCACTATTGGTAAGAAGATCTAAATGGCTATTGACTCGTTTGGTCTAGTTAGTCTTATATTTTTTTTATCTTCTATCACGTTCTTATGCTACTTGATGATATCCACAAGTGATTAGAGGAGCAAGGATGGATCATGACTATTTCTATTGGATTTCTGTTTGTAGTTTTTCTTAAAAATATTACTGGGGAAACTAAGTTCCTTGTGTGTGATTGGGGTTCCATTTGGTAATAATCAAAACATCCTATGCAAATTAAAGGTCAGCTAACACTTTCTTGCATTAGGATCAACATGCTTTGTGGTTACTACCTCACATATTCCAACAAGGTTATATTGTCACTAGTATGCATCATGACACTCCTTGATTGCTATGTCTTATTCCTGATAATAGATACCAAAGTCACCAAGGTTTGTCTCAACTTGGTGTATGTATATCCACTTATCTTATATCAAAAACTTTAGGCAAATAGAAACAAATTCTGCCATAGCAATTCATGCCTTGGTGTGCATACATCTTCTTGCCACATAATAAAATTCTCAATGATAATAAATCGTGCACTAATTAAAGTTCAAAGTATATCCTACCAATTATACATCAATCTTGATCCATCTCATTATTTTTACTTCATAGATCTATCTAACCATTCTTTACTCATTAAAATTTTCCTCTAATTAACATTTCTTCTATTAGTCCCCGCAATAATTTTGATGGCGTACTATGATACACAAAAATAAATGCATAAATTGCATCATCTTGCATACATACTCATGTTAGAACATCATATACATAATTATATACATGTTAAGTCATAAAAATATAAAAAAATAACATTGCATCACATTTTATGGAACCATGATCAACATAACATCATATATATAAGCACAAATCAACACCATAAGCATCCATCCATCCATGCATAGGTAATCATACATTAACATTGCATACATCATAAATCCATATATACATAATATAGGAACCATCACATAGACATAGAATGCATTGCATAAGATCCATCATCATAGAAACATGCACATGAAACATATAAACATCATATAGTGATTGACAAAAATAATGCATCTCACATATATCAAAATTGTGTCATAGTACAAAATTGAATGACTATAAAAAATGGAGCTATAGGCTTGATAAAAAAATACTTTAGTGTCAAAATACATAATCAATCAAGCTAGCCTAAGCTGTCCCTATCCTCTATCGGTGATGGCCTAGGGGATGGCCTGTCTTGTCTATGTCCTGATGGATTTGGTTGGTCCTACTCTATCCATGGCCATGGTGCTAGATATGGTGATCTCCTTGGTCCCAAAACCTCATCATTTATCACTGTCCTCCTGGAATGGGATCTAATCTAGCTTGCTCAATGTATAGCTTAACACCCTTTATGTTGGTGGAACTACATCCTCATACAACTCTCTATAGTAATGCATCTCCTTCCTTTCCTAATACATTGTCATGCAAAATTTTCTATGGGATCACCCACAATATCTATGAAACTCACTAACCGCTGCTCAACCCTCTATTCCTTGATAACTATAATATCCCTCTTAGTGGTGAGCTATGCCACCTATTCCTGTGAAGCTTGTACCTACGTCTATAAGGCTTGCACTTGTGCTTGCACATCTTGTGACTCAACCTCAGCCTCCTCGATTAGAACATCCTAAATAACCTCCTCAAAAGGGACATCATGAAGCCCCTCATCCACTTCCATATCCTCAAAATCAACATCCTACTCCACCTGAAACTCCTCCTGAGCAACCTCCTCCTCCTCCTCCTCCTCAGTAATTTGTAGTATTCGTATTGCTGAAATCATTGGTGGAACCCTACCTCTGCCTCTGCCTCCGCCCATCCCTCCATCTCCACCTTCACCATAATCACCATCATCCCCCTACCTCTCCCTCTCCCCCTCAACCTCCTTCTCTTGCCTCGTCCTTATCTCTCTTGAGGAATCAATACCCTAGGATATGTAAATGATGCCGACCTATGCTGCACCCACCATGCATCATACTCTTGAGTGGTCCCTGCATCCGCTACCTTCAAACCTGCAGCCCACTATACTGATTGAATATGATCGAACTCTTGAAATGCAACCTAAGGGCTGATCATAGGTCTCCATTAATACACCTCTTGTGCTGAATGAGTAAACATAGCTAAACCCACAAGAACACAATGGTTCTCCCTAAAATTTTGCAACACCCACTCTGATACCTATCTCTTGATAATGTGTTGTGATTGGATAGTTCATCCAATCAAGTATCATGCCTACCAACAATATGGTAAATGAACTACATCATCATCCTAGGCTGGACACTACCTGTAAGATCTCCAGGTAAAACTGACAAGCATGTCTAGCTGATGCCTCCAATAATGAATGTTGTTGACATTCCTTTGTGTAGAAAATCCACCATAGATGTAAATATATGATAGTCCTAGGTAGATGTCTATAGTCACTAGTTGAAATACAATAATATGCTCCCACACCCACATGTGGAGTAGTATCATGTTGCAACCAATATAATAAGCTCCCTGATACACTACATCATGTAATAGGAAATAGAACATCACAATAACACACATGACCCAAGTATAAACAATTCCCTCTCCCATCATTCCTTGAGCATCCATCCCCATCCCACTGGGAACCCATGTCTACATTGATTTGGAACCAGGACACCAACTACAACACTATACATGACCACAATTAGTCTCTCATATCAATCTGCCAAAGTCTTTTAGTAGATCTTACACTCCTTGAATCCTAGATCGTTAGTCTCAAAACACCTCTGTATTGTTGCTAGTGTAGAATCTAGATCATATGCAGCCATCTCACCATGAATAGGGATGTGAAGGATGAACCATACATCCTCTAGGGTCACCATTGCCTGATCTATCTGAAGATGCAAAGACCCGATCCAGTAGTACCAACTCTTAGCAAATGTTGTGATTAGTCCCCTATTAGCCCTAATCTTGAGCATGGAAGTGATATAGTACAATCTTAGAGCATGTAAAGTAGCATGCTCACCCACATCCAAGTGATCCCAAAGCACCATAGAAATCAGTTGAGTCTCACACATATATAGCAGGAGCAATCTCTCCTACGCTCAAAAAACACATTACATCAATCATGACACATGGCTAAACCTATTTGACCCATTAAATACGAAATTGTCACTCGCTAGATGCATTTAATCAAATGATGGTTAATTATGTTACTTTATCAGTCAATTTTTTCATTCTAAACACATGCAACTCACAATGGAATTGCATCTCAGAAACATAGTTGTGTTGCTTTATTCAACACTTGTGTTAGCATAGAATAGATGTGACGCTAAAACCACTTGTGATGCACAAATCAATTGCATCATTGCATGAAAGTTGTAGCTCACATTTATAGATACAATGCTAACTACTATGTTTGTGTCACTCATGATGATGAATGTGGTGTAGAATTTTTCACCACATTCATAGCTCTATTTTTGAGCCCTAAATCTACCTAAAAATGACAAAATTTCATAGGAGGGATAGGGTACATACTGCGTCCCCTGAGCTAGCCGGTTGTCTGTAACTATGAACTCTCACTTCTCGATGGATGCTCTCTGGAATTCCCACCATAGCTCCATAACTGCTCACCTCTATCTCACTCCACTCCTCTCCAAATCTCAAAAGCTAAATGCACAAATGAGAATTATTTGCCACCCAAGGGCCTATTTATAGACCTCAAATGAACTAATGGACCCCTATTATGCACTGGCTATGTCATCCTATAGCTAGCAATGCTAACATAATTACCCCAAAACTATGATTTTTTGTAGTCTTCACACCTAAACACATTAAATCAGCTTGTCAAAAAAATTTGGTAATTTTTTTGAATTTTTTTTCAAATTTCCCAAGGGGGCACCACACTATCTTGCTATCATTGAGATATTTGGGGTAGGTCCTGAGCATAATTTTCTTTATTTTTCTTTGAAACAATGTTCAAAATCAAATTGTATTAAAGAGGGGCAAATGTAGACATCGAAAATTGTTCTATCCTGCAAGCGAATCTTTTGCACTAATTCCCATCTTATTCTTATAATTTAATAATTGTCAATTATTTAATTATTTCCAATTTCACAGTCCTTTATTAATAAATAATTTTATATTATTTAATTAATTCACCTTAATATTATTCCTCCTTGATTAATTAACTAAATTTCATTTATTTAATTATGTCCCTAATTATCTTTACTCTTCTAAATTAATTAAATAGATTCTTATTATTTAACTAATTATCCATTATGCCTTCCTAAATTAAATACTTACTTTAGTTATTTAATTATCCATTAATTCCTCAACATTATCCACTCTCCATAAATAAATAAAATTATTATTATTATTTTTTAATTCATCTTGCACATTCCTTTAATAATTAATTAATTAAATTAATTATTAAATATCATGCATTTCCAACTCATCCCCTGCTAGAGACTTACTCTTAGTCCATTGACTAATCAATTCCACTTCACTAATCAATCAATTCAGTCCACCCCCACTCAGTCTAAGTTAAAAATCAATCAATTCTCTTAACTGAATAATGCAAACAATTAACTAAAATCATGCAACTAGTTACAACCAGTTAACTAATCAATCAATTCCTCTCATTGATTCTCCACCACCGATCTTTTCAATCCTTCTTTTGATCTTGACCATTCATTAAACTAGACATTTTCTATAAAAATAAACCTTCACTCTCATTTGAAGGCTAACCATGAATCTTTGATATTTTGCTATTGTATCTACTTGAGCTTATTGAATTGTGCACACATACACATATGAGAGAAACAAATATTATAAGGAAAAATTGAGGAAAATGAAGGTGAATCAATGTTTCATGTGAAAAAGGTATCATTTGGATAATCTTTATGTTTCTTACAATTATTACATCGTTCTTCATTGCTACATTAGAATTGGATTGCTTGAATCTTATAATAGTTTGTAGTTGCTGTTAATGATTCATGCTTTATTTCCCTGATTTTTGGTCATACAATACCTTTTATCTCCCCAGGTCACCCATGAAACCCTTCTCATGATCCCACATGTAGTCATGTCCCTCTTTTTTTGCTTGTTGTTGCCTAATCGATGTCATCCGGAAAATAATTCACATTCCCCTTGAAAATTTTATTTTGCAGTCACACCTTAAACCTATGTGGTGTATTTTTCATTCGAGTAGTTGTTAATATTCTCCCCACTATTATGTTATGTAGGGGATCGACCCCGATGCATTCTATAGTGGTAAAGAATATGTCTAATTCATGTGATTGATTGATGGTGCTCGAAGGTATAAGGTTTAATGCTTGAGAAAGTATTGGGTTCTCTATGGAAATCGTGTGTGGGGATAGGTGGGGGTCTAGGAGAACTAGTCATAGTATGTCTATAATAATGAAATTTATCAACCTTCCATTTACACACTTCACTAGGTGAGTGGGCACTCGCTATTGCCCCTATTGGAGAAGAAATCGTTGAAAACAGGCCCATATATTTCAAAGATCTTATCATGTGTGGGGATGGGTGGGGGGTAAAGTTAAGAGGTCACTCCTTTTTCACTACGTACTCAACCTTATCCAAGAGGTTTAGGTCTCTTAGGAGGTTTTGCATGACTAAGAAAGTTGAACGAGTTTAATCGCTTTCATTCCAAAATTCTTAAGAAGGTAATGCCTTATAATAGTAGGGTCGGGTGGGAGTTATAGTTCCAACACTAAATACTAGTTTTTTCTTCAATCAATGGTCTCAACTTAGGCCACTTAAATATTCATATTATAGAAATTAGGGCACTATTCTACTTTTACCTATTGAATTTACAAACTAAGAGCTGAAATGTGCTCTTGAGATAAGACTTTGAATCTCCTAAGGTCAAGGGGGATAGAGATATCCCCCCACTTGCACTAAGGGTGCACTCAACCTTAATCTAGAACTTTGAAGAGGGAGATAGAGAGCACTCAACCTTAAGTATGCTAGTTATTTATTATATGGCATAAGTTTTCTTGTGGGAGTCTTCAATCACTCACTCATGAAGAGTATTCACTCGAGCTACCAGTTGCATGTCAATCACAATAGATCATATCCCCTTCATGATGGATCCCATCGATCATATTACCTATGTAATTGTTAGCAAATAGATTTATCCTTTGAAAATGAATGTAGAAAATGACTCAAAATGCCCAGAAAGAAAGACACATAGCACTAACAGTTGGAGAAGTTGTCATTGGATTGACAACTTTCCTATGAATTTTAGAGGTACAACTCCCTCTTAATATATGCAATGAATGAAAGCTCAGGGTATACTTTTAACCTGAAAGTAGAAAAGGCAACTAACACCTACCCATAACCATGAAAGTAGATGCAGAAGATTAAACTTAAAATGAAAGGATGCATATAAATGATGCAAATACCACCTATTTCACACCCACAAATAATATTTAGGGAAAGAAAGAACAACAAAACCTTTCAACAAATAATTTAATTCTAAATTCAAAGTTTCAGAAATGAATGCATGCACAGTTTGATATAACAGATAAACATTGAGGAATAATTACAAAGACCCACAGTTCATTGCAATCAAAAGGAAAAATATAAATAAATTCAAAGATTTAGAAATATCTCCTTTATTCCTTCAATGCTCAAAATGTGAATTCACAGACTCAACATCCCTGTACAATAAAACAATGTGGAAAGAAAACTAGACTGTTCTGCCCTTCCCCTGAATAGCAGAAAAAGATCCCCTATTTAGAAAGACTTTTACAATAAATAAGCCTCACCAATGTGACTCTTCAGTTCCCATAACCATCTCTTTAAAATCCCTTGCAAATGAAAAATATTCTCCCTTTTGAGATTAATCGCTTCTTGAAGAAGTTACAATGACCATTTCTTTCTTGCCGTAACAATCTCCTAGACTGACTTTTGATTCTCTTCTTTTAAATACATTCTATATAATTCTAGAATATAGACAAAACCATGTCATACACATGATTAAATGAGGAGGTTATGAAACTTGAAAAACCTGTGACAAGGTTATGAAACTTGAGAAACCCGCGACATAGGTTATGAAACTTGAGAAACCCATGACATAGGTTATGAAACTTGAGAAACTTGTGACATAGATTATAAAACTTGAGAAACCCATGACATTGGTTATGAAACTTGAGAAACCCATGACATAGGTTATGAAACTTGAGAATCCTGTGACATAGGTTATGAAACTTGAGAAACCCGCGACATCTAAGTTTCTAGCCTTTTTAAATTTTTATACGGAGCTTAAATGCATCTATTATTTTTCCAAACATTATGCTCTAGCTACAAGATGAAAACCTTCATATCTTCCACAAATCAGCTCTGTTTTGTTTGAAATTTGGACAAGAGGATTGAGTTCTTCTGAGAAAAACCCAGAATTGTTTTAAGTTCCAACACTCATAAACTTGAATTTTAGCCTCATTTGTAACTTGGTGGGGAAAAATTTAAGGTTTAAAATATCTCAAACGGTGAAGCATTTGGGCGTGAAAACTGGCTAGATTAATTGGAATATGGTTAGGATCAATCTCACAAAAGGATTTTGGACCAGCTTTAATAAATTTGCAAAAATAATTATTTTTCAGGATTTAGCAGGCTTAAGGGCATATACGAGAATGCACCAAAATTGAAAATTTCCAAGCTCAAATTTTTGGGGTGTAACATTGGCTTTGATTGGGGACAAGGACTATACAGGATGAATCAAGGAACCCAAAACTCAATGCATGGACCAATGCATAAATCCATTGGGCTACAAAGTTGAAGAGCACAGGGGACAAAGGATCCAGAGCAAGCCAAAAACAAGGTGCAACAAGGAAAGGAAACTAACTACCAGCACAACCAAAAACTCCTAATATGTACATGGTCATAAAGACCCTACCTCAGATACCTCCAAGATGATCATGCAAATCCATTAATAGGTTGGGAAAAATAAATGCCTGAGTGGAAAAGGAAAGTATACCTGTGAAGCATTTGTAGGCTCAAAAGCCATTTACAAATTATAAGCATAAACCTGTAATTCATATGGAAAAAGAACTCTCTGAGTGATATGTCTGAGCCAAACAACAATTTTGCATCATAAACCTCTAGAATCTCCTTAACACATTCCTGCATATTACCATTCTTCCTTGCAGTGGTCAAACTAATATCCCATGCCTGAAAATAACTAGTTGAATCATTGGAAGACCAATCATCAGCCATATGTAATTCATGTAAAACTGAAAGTGGATCAAGTTTTGTTGGAGAATAAAAATCTTCATTACAAACAAAACTCTCATGTGGCTGAAAATCACCCTCAACTAGAATAATATTCTCTTTCTATATCAGAATTGGTTCATGTATTATGTGACCCATTTCATCATTCTCACTTGTAAGCTGCAGATCAAATAAAATAGACTCTTTTCCACACAAAAAATCATCTTCAGATGCATTGAGGCACCAATTTGGAGTATACACATTATGAGGTTCATCACAATTGTCCATTTGATCACTTTCAACAAAGCTATTGTGGCTATTTTTAACACCATCTTTCAATTTTTTTTTTAAATTTTGGTGTCCAAATCTTCAAAATGAAAGGATTCAAAAGTAAAATAATTTTTGACCTCTTCTTGCAGCCATACTTTTGTATCATTTTGCTTTGAAAATATGAAAGCCTCATATTCAACTTTCATATAATCAAAAGAAAAGACATTCATAATTTCACCTTCATGTTGTATAACTTCGAGTTGTTGTTCATGGCTGGTAGTAGATAAAGAAACCAATATAACTTCATCTGCATTACCATTTTTATCATTTGAACCTTGGGAAGATTCTTCATTTTCTACATCACATGGAGAACTTACAGATTTATCATTTTCTTCCTCATAATTCAAATAATAAGCTTCAACTCTCCTATCCATATGAGGTTTAATTTCTGTCACACTTACTTCACTTCTACCCAAATATTTTGGATTGAAGATAGAGAGAAACATACAGGCTGAAAACTTTGCTTGTGTATGAAAGGTTTCATCACAAGTTCACTACTCAAATTATTCACAATCTAATTTGTTTTCCATAAACCACATAAAATCAACCCATCTTCAATCTCTATAGCCTCTTTTTGTGCAACATCGATGTCATTAAATTTACTTCTTTTTAATTCAAATTGAACATCCGGATGCAATGCATAAATAAAGGTGCGAAGCTAAAGTTGCTTACTTGGTTGAATGAGTACAAGAATCTTTTTGAGTAGCCGGTTAAATCTATCCATGAAATCTCTAATAGATTCACCTTCTTGTTTTTGAATATTGAAGAATTGACTCAGCAGAGTAACTTCATCAATAGGACCTTTATATCTTGCCAAGAACTTCTTCTTCAAAGAATCCCAATCAGTTATGCACTTATCTTCCAAATAACAAAACCAATTTGCTGCAGGCCCAATTAAAGATTCAATAAATAATCTCACAAAAACATCTTCTTCACTTACCCCCAAAATACCACATGAAACTGTAAATGCCAAAATATGGTCTTCAGCATCCTGATGCTTTTCTCCGCTGAATTTTGGAAAATTCTTTCTTGATCCTTTAGGCAATGGTGAATACACAGGCAAAGAAAGAGGACCAAAATGGTTTCCCCACGGCTGAGAAGAAATCAAGGCCATAGTGTAATTCTGAAAAAAAAAAAAAAAACTAGACAAAAGTCTTCGCTAGAATGTAATGCTTCTGGGTACATTTC
The DNA here is from genome assembly GCA_007258455.2 of Sequoia sempervirens. Taxonomy (NCBI): domain Eukaryota; kingdom Viridiplantae; phylum Streptophyta; class Pinopsida; order Cupressales; family Cupressaceae; genus Sequoia; species Sequoia sempervirens. The sequence continues at coordinate 615,253,510 of VDFB02271358.1, forward strand.
ATCAAACAGAGCCACCAACCTCCATCCTCAGGGAGGCACTTTTAAATTTCCATGAAAACAATAGCACCAATCTTCTATTTCAAATTATCCCCAACGGAGTTGCCAAAAATCTGTTAGTAAACATATTTGTCCTTCAAAAATGAATGTAGAAAATGACTCAAAATGCCCATAAAGAAAGACAAATAGCACTAACAGTTGGAGAAGTTGTTGGATTGACAACTTTCCTCTGAATTTTAGAGGTACAACTCCCTCTTAAGATATGCAATGAATGAAAGCTCAGGGTATGCTTTTAACCTGAAAGTAGAAAAGGAAACTAACACCTACCCATAACCATGAAAGTAGATGCAGAAGATTAAACTTAAAATGAAAGGATACAGACAAATGATGCAAAGCCCACCTATTTCACACCTACAAATAATATTCAAGGAAAGAAAGAACAACAAAACCTTTCAACAAATAATTTAATTTTGAATTCAAAGTTTCAAAAATGAATGCATGCACAATTTGATATAATAGATAAATATTGAGGAATGATTACAAAGACCCACAATTCATTGCAATCAAAAGGAAAAATATAAATAAATTCAAAGATTTAGAAATATCTCAATTATTCCTTCAATGCTCAAAATGTGAATTCACAGACTCAACATCCTTGTACAATAAAACAGTGTGGAAAGAAAACTAGACTGTTCTTCCCTTCCCTTGAATAGCAGAAAAAGATCCCCTCTTTAGAAAGACTTTTACGATAAATAAGCCTCACCAATGAGACTCTTCATTTCCCGTAACTGCCTCTTTAAAATCCCTTACAAATGAAAAATATTCTCCCTTTTGAGATTAACTGCTTCTTGAAGTTACAATGACCATTTCTTTCTTGCCGTAACAATCTCCTGGACTGAATTTTGATTCTCTTCTTTTAAATACATTCTATATAATTCTAGAATATAGACAAAACCATGTCATACACATGATTAAATGAGGAGGTTATGAAACTTGAAAAACCCGCGACAAGGTTATGAAACTTGAGAAACCCGTGACATAGGTTATGAAACTTGAGAAACCTGCAACATAGGTTATGAAACTTGAGAAACCCACGACATTGGTTATGAAACTTGAGAAACCCGTGACATAGGTTATGAAACTTGAGAAACCTGCAACATAGGTTATGAAACTTGGGTTATGAAACTTGAGAAACCCACGACATAGGTTATGAAACTTGAGAAACCTGTGACATAGGTTATGAAACTTGAGAAACCCATGACATCTAAGTTTCTAGCCTTTTTAAATTTTCATACGGAGCTTAAATGCATATGTTATTTTTCCAAACATTATGCTCTGGCCACAAGATGAAAACCTTCATATCTTCCATAAATAAGCTCTATTTTGCTTGAAATTTGGACAACAGAGGATTGAGTTCTTCTGAGCAAAACCCATAATTGTTTTAAGTTCTAGCACTTAGAAACTTGAATTTTAGCCTCATTTGCAATGTGGTAGGGAAAAATGTAAGGTTTAAAATCTCTCAAACGGTGAGGCATTTGAGCATGAAAATTGGCCAGATTAATTGGAATGTGGTTAGGATCAAGCTCACAAAAAGGATTTTTGACCAACTTTAATAAATTTGCAAAAATAATTATTTTTCGAGATTTAGTAGGCTCAAGGGCATATACGGGAATGCACCAAAATTGAAAATCTCCAAGCTCAAATTTTTGGGGTGTAACAGTAATACAATAACCCAACTAAATGACCTATCTAGACTATGAGGGTGATGACATTGATGTTGACATCACTTACTTGTTTCCATGGTCATTGGTGCGCACTATAGCGGCATCGACTATCTAGCCCCAAAAATGCATCGGGGCATGGATGCATGCCACATGCCATCACTTGCACGGGCTGTTATGCAGGGGTACGATTTTCGTTATATTTTTATTTGTCAGATCTATGTACTGTTTGATAAGACCGGGTGAAATGTATTTACCCTTCACTATATATAAATTTACCAACTTTATGAAGTTTTTAATAATTTTAACTTTTATTCTTCTAAATATTATATGATATTTAATGTTTTAATAAATATTAAAATATATTATATTCAAATAATTATTAAAAGGGTATAATTAAATTATATATACTTTTCTAATATAATAATATAATATATTTCAACAATATTATTATATTATTTAAACTAAATATTTTTTTATAAAATTTCATTATATTATAATATATTTACTCACATTATTATAATATATTTGAATTATGATATAAAAATTGTAATATATTAGATAATATAATATAAAGAAAAAATTTATAAATGATTTTTATAAATTAAAATTATGAAAAAACATATTTTTAAATTTAAATAATATTATATATGATAATAATGTATATTATTTAAATTTAACATGAGATTCAAGCTATAATAATATAATATAGTATTAATAATATTAATATAATATAATACAATAATAATATAATATAATATTAATATAATATAATAATAATTATTATAATTATATTATATTTAATATATAATTATATTAATTAAGAGAATAGTTATTTAAATAATATACATTATTATCATGTATAATATTATTTAAATTTAAAAATATGTTTTTTCATAATTTTAATAAAAAATCAGTTATAATTTTTTTCTTTATATTATATTATCTAATATATTACAATTTTTATATCATAATTCAAATCTATTATAATAATGTTAATAAATATATTATAATATAATAATTTTTTTATAAAACTATTTAATTTAAATAATATAATAATATTATTGAAATATATTATATTATTATATTAGAAAACTATATATATTTTAATTATACCCTTTTAATAATTATTTGAATATAATATATTTTAATATTTATTAAAACATTAAATGTCATATAATATTTAGAAGCATAAAAGTTCAAATTATTAAAAACTTCATAAAGTTGGTAAATTTCTATAAAGTGAAGGGTAAATGCATTTCACTCAGTCTTATCAAACAATACTTAGCTCTGATGAATACAAATATAACTAAAATTGTATGCTTGCATAATAGCCTGTGCAAGTGATGGCATGCAACATGCATCCATGCCCTGGTGTATTTTTGGGGCTGGATAGCTCCTGCCCATGATAGCCCCCCACCTAGGTGATTGACATAGATATGGAATGGTGCACCTGGGTGGGAGGGGCTATAGTGGTGGTGGGTATGCATATTCCCATCCTATCTCGATAGTGCAATCAATACCACAGAGGGCTGTACATGAGCTTATTGCTCAATCAATACCTGGGTGAAATCAGTACCATAGATTTTGATGCAATACCAATCCTGGGCCAATCAAATGTCTATGATTAGAATCTATTCCATGATGCCCTACCATTAACTATAAAGGGGCGAGGGGGGCACATAGAACTAGTCAAACTAGATCATATCAATGAAAGTTCCTCCATCAATCACTGATTCATTTTGTTATCCCAGTTTGTTTAGAAATGAGATTGTGAGTAACAATGATATGGAGTAGAGTGACATTGATAGATAACCATGAGAAGGCTTGGAAGGGGCTACTGAGTGAGCTATTTAGAGAAGGTGGAATGCAAGTAATTAAATGATGGTAGAGGAAGAAAGGGAGGTTCCCAACAAAATATTTTTTAGGCTGGCTTCGTTGTATCTCTCCTTTTATCAACTTAATATCCCACTTGGAATGGTAGGGGAATCTAAAGTGAATAGGAGGAGTCACCACATATTTATTTAAAGTTTGTTCAACCCCTGATATTTACGGTGGAGAGGGGTGGCCTCACCCCAACAAATTGTAATATTTACCATTTATCCTCTCATAATAAACAACCACCCTAGGTATTCTCACCAATGGGAATGGAGAAATAAGATTCCTAGTCAGTCATCTCATTGATCCCAATAATCATCCTAGGTATGAGAATTAGAACGAACTAGAATCTTGTTGTGATAATGCAAGGAGCAATGAGTAAATACCAACTAAACTAAAAGCTAAGCAACTACAAATAGTCACAAGGAGCCAAGGCAGTTCCATGTAAGGAGGTCTCATTTCTTTCATGCCCCTCTCTATATATCCCACCTGACTTTGGACCCTTGAATTTATTTCTCTATTAACATTTCTAAGGGATAGAAAAAGAAATAGTAGGGAAATCCTAAAGTCTATTCCCAACATCAATGGATGACATTGATTAGGATCAACTTCTAGGAGATCAAAGAGAGATCAAAATTTAGGAACTACAATTATTAGGCACCTTCAACGACATATGCCTCCACTACTTCTCTTGAGTGTGTGGGAGAATATCCTAAGGTTGGGAGGGAAACTATAATTCCCCTCCCCACAATTAATATACCCTCTAACTTGGATATGGGGTAAGCCAGGGTGGTTGAGATAGATGGGGTCAAGATCCAGTTTCATTGATGGGTGATCCCACAATAGTGGGTTACACTTTTTGGCCAAACTTGATATTGAACTAAACTTTTTTAACTAAATCTTCACTTTCAGACAACTCTAGCTGCTAAACCATGAGGAATTTGAAGATGATGCAAACTAGTGATTTATGAAATTTTGTCTGTAGATTCTACATATATATTTTTTATTTTTTTTTGGAATCAAATTGCATTTCTTTTTCTATCTCTTTCGATAACTAGTTTTTAACAGTAAACACCATTTTTAAAGAGTGATGTTTACTGTATAACACAAATTTTTTCTATGAAGGATCAAATTCTCATTTCTCTAGTTTAGATTTGTAACTACAATATCTAGCTCCTTCATTTGGTTTCATAGTGTTTTATTGAATATTTTATTCTTAATTAATTTTTGAAGTCAAACCAATTACAATTTAGACATAGGTTTACTATATAACACAACTTTCTTTGTATGTATCAAAATTCATTTTTTTATTGGATCAAGGACATCAATACCAAGAGCATAGATATTTTTTAGAATCTTTTTTGGTAATCTACTATTTTTACACATGTGCAAAACAAAGAGCTTGATTTTTGGTGAAAACCTACATTCACAAGAAATAAAAAATAAATATAATAATCAAATTAAATATATTTAAAATTATACTTTTTGGGAAGCTTATAATAAGGAATACATACTTAAAAAACATAAATTTTAAATGAATTCATTTGATCCCCCAAAAGGTAAATCAAAAGTGGTTTTTTATCAGTATTTGATAGGTGTAGAGGAGACTCCATTATAGGTATGGTTTAAAACTAGCAGGGTTCCATCCAAGGGGGTTTGATCTAAGGGGGTTTGATAAAACCATATTTAATTAAAATCATTTAAATGGAACCTCTCACTAGGCTTTAATCATTATATTTTCTAAATTTATGCAATTTCAACAAAAAATAGGATGTCCCAAAAAGTGTAACCCATTATTGTAGAAAAACCCTAATTTATTAGTGAAACAAACCCTATTTCTTAAATCCCATATCTTATTAGGGGTGGGGGAAGGATAAACTAAAAAAAATTCCTCTTTGAATTCATCATTTAGGTAGTAAAAGTACAACAAACACCCATAGTTTTGAATGAGTAGTTTTGAGGCATGGCTCCTAGAGAAGGAATTGGAGAACAAGAAGAATCAAATTTTGGAATTGAATTTGGTGGATAATTGAGATAGGTGTAGCATTTTTTGAACACCTAGAATATTGAGAGGGGGGATGAATCCTTATTCTATATAACCAATTAATCACAAACCATCTAATTAACAAAGTAAATCTAGCTTTAGTAATGAAGGAAAACATGAAGAAGATCTCAAGACCACATAACACATGAACACCAAGATTTTTACATGGAAAACCTAAAAAGGGAAAAACCATGGCGAGGATTAGCTCACAATATATTATAACCACTTATAAGATATTATAGGGGCTCACTAAGAGGACTCACAACCAAAATTAGATAAAAAACAAAAGTGGCTACATAGCTAGAGTGTGAATTGATACAAAGTGCACCTTCTTTGTGTTGAATTCAATTTCAATGAATAAAAAAATACTGCTCTGCTCAATAGTCACACAACATTCTCAGTAATTCTACCCTTATTTTGATTTCACACATGCAAATTTGTAGGTTCACACAAATATCAGATCTCGCACACATCACATTACATTTTCAACACCTTATGCAACTCAAAAATGTCTCACATATATACCCTATTACATCCGCATACATCAATTAGGTTGACCTAATTAGATGTAGCCCTCTTTTAATTCAAAATAGCTTTGTTGGCTCCATACTTGATTCAAAAAATCTTCACACTCAAATCAAATGTACAATACTTGATTTAGGTTGACATGCACCTAAAATAGGTCTTACTAACATCTGTAGTACATACTTATTCTTTACAACACATAACATATGTTAGGTCGGCCAAGAATTAGACCTAAGCACAAAATAAGCCAACTGATCACATACCAACAACCATTCTGATCACATAAGAATGCACAAAATGGAATGTGTAGAGTACTAAAACCTATAGACTATCTCCCAAAATTGTTTAAAGAATGATTCCAAACACTAGAGGAATGCAGAGTAGATAACTCATACCCATTTATACTGTATAAAGCCAAAAATTGTATGCCAAACTTCTGCTACTTGTAACTTTTATCTTGTTCATCCAAACTCACTGAAATCTTGATCATAGATGCATTTAGTAGTCCTAAATAACATACTATAACCACATAAGTTGATCTTATAACATGAGCAATTCCAGATCAAATTTCTGGATCAATATGTCACCAAAAACTGTTTACCGATCAAACAAAACTATCAACAAACAATGTTGACATTGAATGACAACAAATCAAAGGGTTTCTTCTTCATTCTTTCAAAAAAATCATATATGGGAGTATCATACCTTTATTTGGAAGCATGGGAGCTTCCAAGCTTGAGGCTATTATAATTCCCAGGTTCATAAGACACATACACCTTTCTGTATCATGCCCCAAAGTTTGATGATAGTGGAAAAATTATTTTGCATTAAATTCGAAGGTAATGGTTTAGTGTTATCAATATGCCTGATTCAAGGAAGTTGAATTATTTTTTATTTAACACATACAACATAATAGTATGGAGGGAATCAAGAAATTGATTTTTTTTTCTATCCCTTGGCCTAAATTGATATTGTATCTCAGATGCAAAAACTTGTGTTTCAATATTATTAAAGTTTTGAGGATTTTTTATTTTTATATTTTTTTTCTTCTTCTTAATTTATCAATAGTTGTTTTTAGGTATGGCTTTATATTGACCATTATGAGCTAATGAAGGTGTACCTTCATATTGGCTAACCAATATCTTGTAATCATGGAGAGCTATACATAAATGTGTGAATGGGGGATATTTAATCAATAATATCTTATCTCTAATGTTAGATTGTAAGTTTCTAATGAACACCCTTTGAATGTCAACATCTAGAAGATTATAAGATATTTATGAATAAAGAGATTGGTATGGTCCTATAAAATCCATCACTTTATCCTTGGGTCCTTCTTTGCAATGGACTAAATTAGTCAATGTAACTTGAGGTCCAATGTTATATTGGAAATGTTGAAGGAACTCATTAATAAGTTGCATAAAAGAGGTAATTGAGTTGTTTGGTAATGAAAAAAACCATTCCAAGGTCATATATTTCAATGATCTAGGAAATAATTTAGCTAGGAGAGCATCTTCAAAAATGAAGTCACTACACAAGGAAGTTACAAAGGCCGACACATGGTTGTTTGGATCTCCTTTTCCAATATACTTTTCAAAGTGAAGTATCTCTATGTTCTATAGAATGGGTGTCTTTAGGATGAAAAATGATAACGTAATACACATGAGTAATGTAAGAGGAATATAAATTTTTTGATGTTCGTTCATGCTTACAACTTGTTGTTGTAAGGATGATATATTTTCAAAAATTGATTGATTACATGATCATTTTTGTCCCTTGTTTTGGGAAAGTGCGGAATATGTAGGCCTTTTGTTAATAATTGGAGAGTTTTTGTTTTGGAGGTTAGTGAGTGATGAAATGAATTGAGGTATGGTAGATTAAAGGAAAAAACTATAATAATTTCCACAAGAAAAACATAAAGTGGAATTAAGCCCATTGTTATATTGCATAGCTGATTCAACTATTGGAGGGGTGAAAGTAGGAATATGTGACATTATTGTTAGAGAGGAGACTTGTCTTCCAATTTTATTTTGAGCATTAGAGAGAGCTTGAGCACAAATAGATACCATGGGGATGTTTACATCTACTATATGAGCTAGGTTATATAATACTTCTATCCCTTGGGAATCATTGATGAGATTCCCAAGGTTATCCATTAATGACACTTTTTCTCCATCCAAAGATTTAGTTCTTAAGTATTATTGAATGCCTTCTAGGAATTTATCTATTTTTTTGAGTTTATCTTCAAGGACATGGGTGAAAATAGTCTCCAAGTCCACATAAATGTTAATAGATAAAGAAAACATAGGCAATATACCTAAGTACCTAAAGATATTGTGTAGATGTAACTCCTTGAGTGAAAGAGTTATAAGACTCAAGCTAAACACTGAATGTGATCACAACACGTGAATCCATAAGTCTATAACTAGATCTTACAAGGGCATTAGATATGTGACACTAGGTCATAAAACCCATAAATTGATTATAAGTTTTAGGATGCTTAAGTGCTCATATATTGACGATACAAATAGATAACAATGATAGAAATTGAGATAAATTTTAGAAACAAAACATAGATCTAGATAGGTATCATAGAGTAAAAAATGTGACTAAAATTTGAATAGAACCTAGTTGGACAAGGGTGTGGGAACCCTAGACCAGAGGTGCCAAATTTTAATAATAAATTAAAAATTCTAAGAATTAATTTTAGTGTTTGAGTATCTAAAGTTGTACATGTTTAGGTTTGGAGTCAAACAAATTTTTGGAATGACTCAAAAACCTAATTTCTCTATGTTAAGCACATGCATAAATTTATGTATTTTTAAAGCAATGTAATATATGCAAATGTCAATTTATAGAATTTAGGATAATGTAACTAAATAAATTTATCATAAAAATGAAAAAAATCGACAATTTTTAAACTTTTGAAATGACACACAATATTTAAATTTTTAGTTTTTCAATGCTTTCCCTAGAATGTACATGCAATTTGACTAATGAAAACAACCTAGGATTGCACTAAAATTTTAAAATGAAAACTATATAATTTTAGAAGCTTTGTAAATGTAAAAAGTGTTAGGTTCAGCAAAATGTGATGGGGAAAAATGGGATTTATGGTCTAAGTCACACCTTATCCCATCTAACATTTAGGGACATAAAATGATCATAAAAGACCACTTGGATACTATCCTCAATAGAAGTGTCATAATGGTTGAATAGGGTTTTGGTCCCTTTTTGTGGTAGTAGAGTTAGCTTTGATTTAGAAGTGATATTTGTGATGTAATAGTGAATTAGGTTAATGATGAACCTAGAAAAAAGTAATGGAATTACAAAAAATATAGATTTGAGAAAGAAAAATAGATTAAATTGAGAAGCAAAGTGTAGAGACAAAAGAACTTGGAATTCAAATATGAGCTAAATTTGTTTGGTTAGGGGTGTGGGTGACCTAGATTGGAAATGTTGCTTTCTTAGATATTTGAACAGGTCTTAGTAGGTTATAATCTATAGGTCCTTCCTTCTAGGTTTCATTTTTGGAATTTTTTAATAAATAATTTACCTTTCCCTAATTTTTTACAATAGGAGACTTGAATATTTGATCTTGCAATTAGGCCTAGAATCTTCCTCCAAATTTTCTTCAAATCTACAATCTAAACACAAGAAAGGAGAGAAGGGGTTGTGCCATATAGGGGATCACCTATGTCAAACATAATTTTGGTGTTCCCACTTATACAATGGTTATGATGATGTAAAGAGTGCCTACCATCAGTTAGGAAGAGGCAAAATGGATAAAATAAGTGATAAATTGACAACTACTACAACTTACCACTCAGATCTTCTTTCCTTGATGGAATAAAGTCATTGTACTCATCTTATACAAAGAAAATTGGAAGCTTTATCGAAGGTTGTACAAGTGTTAATACTCAAAACAAATGATCACAAAAACATGATTAATCTTACTCATAAACTTGATGCATTACCAATGAAGATCTTGATTGATAAAAAGTATTGTACAAATTATTGATTATTCATCTCTGTGGACATCAAATCTGAAAATGGTTAAACTTTAACATAATATCATCATGCTAGTCATTTGAAACACATTAGATTAAGCATCCCTATGAAATACTTAACCATGCTAAAATATGTAAAACTAAATAGAACAAAAATAGCTAATTGCAAGCATATAAAAACATGATCAAAACTTTATCTCATATTGGATTGGTGCTTCTATGGAAAGAATCCCTTTCCCAATCCTTGTTAAACTCCATGATATGTTGATATGAAACTGCTTTGAAGATGATATGAGGTGGGAAAAATCAGTTCTCAATTGAAGAGAGTGACTTTGCATGAGATTGTGGAGGATTTGATGAAGGATGAAGCTTTCATTTATAGATTTTCAAATTGGAAGAGATCTCAAAATAGAGCAATGTGGGATAATGATTTAACCAATGAGATGAAGCCACTTGTCAACTTGTGATAGGTTGAGGAATGAGCACATTTTGGTCAATGTACCAAAGAGGGGGAGATTCAAATTTGAATTTGAGAGTTACATGTTGAGTGGGGGACATGTAAGAGAGAATTTATTGCGATGTTGGAAGGGACAAGTCAACTTGCCTTCATATTCAAACTTGAAGAATATTCTCAAAAAGATGCTTTGTTGATAGAAAATGATGAATTAATAAATCAATACATTGATTTATTTGTGCAAGTGGGAAAAGCTAGAGGATGTGATGGGTGATTAGATTAGGTTAATCGGGATTATATTAACTTAAATGATGTTTAGGTGATTTTGACCCTTTTGACTTAAATACTTTGATTTATTTAAATCAAAAGGGATAGAAGGTGATTTTAGACTTAATTAAATAAAGGTTTGATTTATTTAATCAAGGAGGGTGATGTTAGGATCAAGTTGATTTATTTAAATGAGGTAATGATGAAGTGGATTTATTTAATTTGAAGGATGAAATGTTAGATTTGATTAAATGAAGGTTATTAGTGGATTGAAATGTATGCATATTTTGCATGTCTACATTTTTCCCCTCTTTGAAGAAATGTACTTGCTGCGTTGGTTCAAAGAATAAACTTGCCGTGATCAAAATTCAAAATTTTTATGATTTTTTCGGATGCCCCTAGTGGAAAGAAGTACACTAGTACATTGCCCCCTCGAGAGATCGAGTGAAATGATTCGATTTGAGGGTCGATCTCGCGATAAAGAGGTTCAAAATGGATGGTTATGATGATGATGCAAATGCAATTATTTTAAGATGCTTAGAATAAGCAATCTGTATTATCCTAAACAACTTAAATGATGATATGATGTGAGATGGATGAGATGGATGCTGTGATATGGTATGATTATGAAAATGTATGATTTTAAGAGATGCTTAAACTAATAGATCTATATTATGATGATGAACATGCATGTGAGATGATATGCAAAATACTGATGGTTGCAGGATGCAGGATGGATGCACGATGGATGCTTTGGTGATGATGGTTAACTATTCATGATGTGATGTTAGTGCAAAAAAGAAGAAATGATAAACGAGATGATGACAAGAGGATCCAACAAGTCCATGATTTGATGAGACTTTATTAGAGATGATGACGATGATAGATGTTGTTTCGCTTATCAAGGATTAGGATTTTAAAAGGGCTACTTACCTTATGTTTGATAACACACGTAGGTACGATGCATCAAGGTATAAAGAACCAATATGGTGTTGCACCTAGTGTGATGGAATTTGAATCGACAAACAGATAGGAGTATTCTTGTTCACACTTGACATACAGAAACCTTGCTAGGACGTACCTAACAAAGCAAGTATTCACCAAGTTATTTTACAAGAACGTCCAACAAGCACAACAGATAAAAGATAATGATCGTTGCCCCATTCCTATCTCTCTAAATCCTTCGTTCGGATATCATCGAGAGATCCTTGGAATGAGTGCAATAACATAAATAAAAAAGAAAAGATCAAGTGCGCAAACAAGCCAATGTTCTTCATATCTCTAGCCAAAGGGATTTGTTTTGGTAGGATAAGAATCCAAGTGATATCCAAAATGATGCCCATTTTCGGAACGATATATCCTAGGACATGCATTGTATACAATGATGATGGTTTGATAAGTTGATTGATAGGCTATTGATATAAGGTTGATTGACATATTTGCAATTGATCAAGAGTTTGATGTTGCGTTTAATGATTTGTTTCTTCGATTTTGATTTTGTGTTTGCAGTTTGCTTTTGCTAATTGCTGTGGTTGTTTTTGTTTGTGTAGCCAAAGGATGAATGTGATGATCAATTTATTATGGATGATTGATTATTTCGAGTGAAAGCGAGATGAGACAGATGGATTTTTTCAAATATTTGGATGTTTTTGATGTTTTTGGAATGTTTTGAGGATGTTTTTGGTATTTTTGATTTTTCGAATGTTTTGAGGTTTTCTGAGATTTTATGAATGTTTTTTGGATTTTGATTTTTTGGAATGTTTTGGATTTTGTGTTTTTTGAACATTTTTTTGGATTTTGATGTTTTTGAATGTTTTTGGATTTTGTGTTTTTTGAATGTTTTTTCGTTTTTGATGTTTTTTGAATGTTTTTGGATTTTGATGTCTTGAGGGCTGATTAGAGATGAGCCTTGCCTACGTTTAAGCTCAGAGATGACATAGTTCAGATTCTAATGTTTTTGACATTTTTTTTTTTGTTTTTGATTTTTGAGTGTTTTTGGATTTTGATATGATTTTGGATGTTTTTGGATTTTTCACATGATTTTGACGATTTGGATATGGATGTGTGTGACGATATCAGTGATCTATTTTGGGATTTTGTTGAAAACCAAGCTAAGTTTGATTGATCAAATCGATGGATTGATGATGATGATAACATTGTTGAGGATACACAACAATGCAAGGATTTGATTGATCAGGATTGATGATGATAACATTGTTGAGGATGCACAACAATGCAAGGATAGTGTTAAGCAACACAAGGATTGGGATGGATATCCCAAGGTGATGATAGATTGATGATGATAACATTGTTGAGGATACACAAAAATGCAAGGATAGTGTTAAGCAACACAAGGATATCCTGAGATGATGATTTTTTAATTGGATTTGATTGATCATGATTGATGAAGCTTGATTTTGGAACAAAAGTTGTTCGAATGATTTGATGTGACGTTAACGTGAAAACTAGATGCGATTGATAGTGATTATTTGGATTGATGTTCGATGAAACATGAAGACTGATAAGGAATGTCTTCTTGTCAAAATATGCCATGGGCTAGTGATTTGAATTTTGGATCACAAATGGTTTTACCAATTTGGTTTCATGTTTTCCAATGTTAAGATTACTGCATAATTTGGAGGATATAGATCAAGATTTATTCCCGAAGCAAGATGTGAATATCTACCCCCAGTGTCTAGCAATGTATGGAATGTTATGGATAGATGCCTGGATAGGTGTATGGAGGGATGGGTATGATAAGCACGCAAAGGATGCCAAGGATTATCTTGCGATAGGATAAGGTGTTCAGATAGAGGATGGTTATTTGGATAATGTTTCATGGCTTAGATAATGTTGGGGTATGATAGGATCAATGAAAATGACCCATGTCAAGATGTTTGCCATAAGCGAGTGTAAAGTGTGCCTGGAACTTTCATCAAGATCAAGATAACTCAGACTATGGATGTAGATGGATGAAAATGGATTGGATAAATGGTTCATGGATGAATGGATTTATTATGGATAAGATGGATGGAATGTTGGATTTATTAGGGATGGGATGAGATGCTTTCACTTGAACTAGTGCACGTAGATGCTTGATTCCACACATGATGCTTGTTTGCCAGGTTTTCATCATGGTCTTGCCCAAAGCACCACAAAGTGGTTTTGAATAGAGGATGATTTTTTTCTTTACTGTTTTCAATCCTTTTTCTGATTTTCATAGTTTTTGTTTTTTTTTAATTTTTCTGAAAGATTTTAAGCTCGTGCTAAACCACAAGGTGTTACTGATGTAGATGATTTTGTCATGATGTGCCATTGATATCCTACTTGAAGAAGTTGCTTTGCTAAGATACGTGCACATGAATGAAACTTTTGGGATTCTTGATATGCTTTATTGATACCGGGGTTAACTCTATCTCTGTGCGCACATCGCGATAGAATGCCTTCTGAATCCTTATGATGAAGGGTCGTTCCCAATACATGGTCAATGTGAGAATTGGATATCATGCATGGAGGCATGGATGGAGTGTGTTTAGGGATAAAAGATGGATTGGTTGACAGTTTGGAATCTTTGACTCTCCAAACTTGGGAAGATGAGAAATGATGGGTGGATACGAAAGTGTGCGTGAAATTAGGACCAACTGCTTGAAACACTTTGTACATCACTTGAAAAGCCTGCTTTTTCTTTTGTGAAAATATTTGATGGATACTTTCCCCTTTTTTATTTTTCCCCATAGTTTCTTTGACTGATGGAGTTTGATAGGGATGGTCTTTCTTTGTATTCTTTGGTATCCATTTGTATTTGATTTGTCCATTATGCTTTGCTTCTTTTTCTTTGATAACATTCTTTATACTTTGATTTAAATATTCCTTTCAAAGTTGGTCCCAATTCATGGATGGAGTGATGAGTGGATGAAGATTCGTGACATGGATGGTTGTAGTATTGACATTGGTTTCATTAGAAGGATTCTTCGTGCTCCCTATGTTGACATTTGCTTGAGACATAGTTTCCCCCAGTATGGTGGTAGTGGCACCTTCGTTCCTTGATTCTGCTTGTTTTGAGGGTTCCTGTTTAGAATGCATTCTCTGATAAACGACCACTGCAAATGATGTTATTTCAATTTGTTGCTTTGCTAACTTTGAAATAAATTGTTCTGTCTGACCTGCTTCCTTGAGTGGATAATGTTGGATATCTTCATACATGATGTCTTCAGTCTGGATTTTGGATATATATGATCCTGATGTTGACAACTCTGTTTGGCTATAGGAATCAATAACCTGCTCTTTTTGTGTAATAATATCAGGAGTAAAGGAATCCTATTCTAAATGAAGATCATCTACATGTCCATCCACAAAAAGCATCTCATGGGTAGATGGAGGAGTATGTGCTACATGGATATGATAATCTTGCATAGATAGGAGAGTGTCCAAATGTAGATTATTGTAGTATCTCAAAGATACAAATTCTTGATCTTGAATGATTTTGAAGTTGCTTTCAACATGCTTTGGATCAATTTCTTGACATGGGTCAGTTTCAAAGGATGGATTGCTTACAAAGGGTTCTTGGATGTCATCATTAGACATGGTAAGTGGTTCAATATCCTCAAGTGTCGAGTTCAGGGTTCCTTCAGTATCTGTAACCATGAGGTTGAAGGATGTCAATATGTCTTGAAAAGGACCATTGCTAGACTTTGGTGAAAGACATTGATCAGGCTTTGGCATAAATTCTTGAGATATGTCCTCTAACTCATTAGGTGATGTAGAGACATTTTCATCATGATCATTGGTCGATGGATCGTGCATTATGTTAATAAGATCAAATAATCCTAACACTCCTTGAAATAGATCACTAAAAAGTGGCTCTTGATGTATGGTGAGTTGGTCATCGGATGGGGTGGAAATATCTTCAATATGCTCCTTAATTGAGAGATCTTGAACATTGTTTTCAACAATTGTGGCAAAGATATTGTGAATGTCTTCAACCATAGGGTCAAGTGATGTTGACATTTCTTGAATTGGGTCATTGTTGAGTATTGTTGGCGGATTTTGATCATGATTGAAAAGTGATTCTTGATTAATTTGATCATTGGATGAGGTGGAAACATCTTCAAGGTGTTCATTGATGGATAGATCTTGGTCATTGTCCCCAATAGTTATCATTTTTCATGTTTGTGCCTGTGTTTGTTGGGTAGCTTGAGCAACTTGTGCGGCTTGAGAGGCTTGTTGAGCTTGTGCTACTTGTTGGATGGCTAGATATTGCTGGATGGTCTTTTGGTAGGCCTGGTGAGCTTTTAGCGCAATGTTATATTGTCTTGCTACATTTGGTTTTGGTGGTAGTGGTGGCAGATTCAGAATTATGTTGGATGTAGTGATGGGTGGTTGAGATACTTTTGAAGTGATCATAGTGGTTTGAGAGATGATGGGTGTGATAGGGATGGTTGGAGTGATCAAGGTGATGAATGGTCAGAATGACCGAGGTGATAGGCCCTTGGGAGACCATATTTTGATTTGTTGAGATTGATGTTGTCATTTGATTAGATACCATCTGTTGGTGCGATGTCGATGGTATATTCAAAGGATTTGATGTGATGGCTTGATTGGTGTTAGGTGGATTGATTTGGATGGAGTGATTGGTGCTAGGTAAAGGGGGAAGCCCTAAACTAAGGAATGATGTTGATATGGGTAATGGTGGTGGAGATGTCTCTTGGTGCAATGACTCAATTATTTTGGTAAGTGTAGCAATTTGATCTCACCAAATTTGATCTTGGTTTCGATCTTGATTCCCTTGATATAGTTGATTTGGTTTTTGTTCAAGCACATTTGGGATGCATACTTGTGGTTTTTGAATGGGATCATGGACAAATTGATTTTGGACAATGTTCTGATTTGGGATGATATTCAGATTTGGCACGATAGGTTGAAATTGAACATTGTTGGTGTTGGGAATCACATTGCCTTGATTTAGGTAACTTTGATTTTGCATGGTGTTACCTTGACTTGGATTAATACATGGAGTTGTTAACATCTTTTTTGGAATTTGAACAACATTTTTATGATTCGCAAACATATTTATCCCAAAGTTTTTTGGATTCATGTTTGGTAATCTTGTACTTGGTATATTCATTTTTGGCATGTATGGATTTGGTGGGATGATGTTGGTCATTTGAAGACTCATGCATTGATTGTTTGGTGGATAGACTTGTAGGTTTGGAATTGGATTTAAATCTACCATCGAGAAAGTTGTTCCAAACTTTTGACTAGGCATACTCACATTTGTTGTACCATTGATGTTTGTAGGAGACAACGATCCCATGTACGGATTGTATAAATGTGAGTGTTGATAATCAATCAGCATTGTAAGGCTTTGAAAGTTTGGTTGACTTGGATTACTCATGATGTATGGATCAAGTTTGTATTCCATGTTCTTCTTGTTTTTTGACCTTGTTGTAAAAGTGACCTCTAAGGTGTTTAGGACCAATGATGAGATGAAGGATGAAAAGGGGTGTCTGATATGGGTGTCAAAATTTTTAGGAACCTTGGATCAATGCTAGACTTAGGGTTTGATTTTGATTGGTTTTATATGGATAATGAACTTATAAACCCTAAGATGTTAGATGTTATCTTAGGATGAACTTGTTCAAAGGGGTGCTAATTTAACTAGAGGTATGAGAAAGGATGCATTCCCATACTCCTAACTAAAGAAGGTAATTTTGATTTTGATGATTTACCTAAGTCTAGAATGATGTTTCCAAAGCTCTAAAGTTGTTTGTGGGATGGATTTTGATAGATTTTTGGAATTTGGATGAAGTGTTTGATTTGATCCTAAATGAACCTAGGAAGGACTTGTTTACAAGACCAAGATAGTGAAGAACATGCTTTTCTCTAAGAGTAATTCAAAATCAAAAGACCAATGTGGGCATGAAAACCATATGACCAAAAGATGCCAAGCACATGTTTGGGGTCCAATTGATTTAATCTTTGCTTAATGGATTCTTTTTATCACAAACACTTCTTGATTAGGTTTTCAACTGAATGTCCAATGTCCTAATTTTCTTTCATCCCACAAAATGCATTATGCGGAAATCGATGAAATCAAGGCAAAGGTTTCCTAATGTTGACCTTAGTAGAAGCAAATTGAGATGAAATCCAAATGCTTAGAAGCCTCTAAGGATACGAATCCCAAGGGAAAGCAATAACATGTGAATTTGTTCAAGGATATTTGCTTCTCCTAAAGGGTTTGAGATTTGATGCTCATGTTGAATGTTGGTTTTCCAATGTTTTCGATCAAAGCACTGTGTTTTCAAATTGACTCACAAGCAATATAACATCCTAGCTCAATTGGTACATTTTTCTTGGTGGGCTTGCCTCATGCCCTTTGTAGAAGAAGAGATGATTTTACATGAAACCAAGGAAAGAGTATAAAGGTATGTTAAGAATGAAGTCTTAACCTCTATGCTTTAACCAAGATAGGAAATGGCAAGTAACTTCTTGGAATCTAAGTTCCAATGCACCACTTTGATAAACTTGGTGAATGAGTTAATAGGCCACTACAGAAAAGGGTTTTATTTCAGACTTTCCGTTTGTGGAGATTGACCCATACGGTGAGAGTCCCTTTTCAGATCCATCTCATCGGAGCCAACCACGTGATACTGGAATTTACTCCAATACCCACATTTATATCCTAGTTGGAAATACTCTTGGCTTTAGAGTGTTACCGGTTGAGTCATTCCATTGGGTGAGTACTTTTTCCCCAAGGTAGGCCCTCTAAGATAAACAAAAGTGAATAAATTTATTCATAGTTTGATCAACCCTTGTTTAGAAACAAAGGGAGAACACATGCAATAAATTCATTCACACTCGCACAAGATTTTGTTCAATTTTAAACCCAAAATAAAATGTGTGGGTAATTAATTACACAATTTAATGTCACCAAAAGCCTTTTGATTCTCAAGATCGCCATGAGGCACGAGAGAAGTGCATACGTCTTTTGATGATATTACTTTGTGTAAATAATTACAAAACAATAAAGATACACATTCATTTTATCCTTCAAAGTAATGATTTTATTCGTTTTAAGCACCAAAGGAAAGATGAAGACTTGATTGTTCAATTTGTTAATCTAAAATTGTAAAACTAGTGAGTTTGACTAAGTTCTTTTTAAGCCCCTTTGTCACGAAAATTGAAATGTTCCTTTTAAGAGCCCAAAAAGAAGTGAGTTGATTTAGAATAGAAAACTAAAGCGTATAATGTAAGCCTTAAGCATTAAAAAATGCTTTTTTGATTTCAAGTTTTTTAACGTCTGATTTTCTTCAACTCCAAGATCCATTCAAAGATTATTTCCAATGTTTCAACATTGCAAGTCTTTGGTGTGAACAAAAATTCTCCTTCTTTTTAAGCCCCTTTGTCACAAAAATCAAAATGTTCCTTTTAAGAGCCCAAAAAGAAGTGAGTTGATTTAGAACAGAAAACTAAAGCATATAATGTAAGCCTTAAGCATTAAAAAATGCTTTTTTGATTTCAAGTTTTTTAACGTCTGATTTTCTTCAACTCCAAGATCCATTCAAAGATTATTTCCAATGTTTCAACGTTGCAAGTCTGTGGTGTGAACAAAAATTCTCCCTCCTTCATTTTTCCTTCCTTTCGTTTCCTCGTTTTCCCTCCTTTTCCTAAAAAAGAAATAAAAGAATCATATGAGGATTATTTAATTAAAATTATTAATTTCAAACAATAAATTGATCTCAATTGCAAAAGATTAATGATTTTTTAACTATTAAATGACTAATCCATAAGAATCTTTGTTTTCCACAATCTCTTCACAACATTAAAGCTATGCAGTGATTAAATGTAGCCCATCAAAGATTTGGTTCCTTTGTCATGATGCCATCTCGGTTCTCATTGACTTATCTTGCACAAAAGCCATAAATGAGTTAGAAACATAAATATTAATGAAAGAAATATTTTCCCACTCCACACAACCAACCTTTAATGATGGAAATAAAAATATGAATACAACGATATTGATGAGAAAAAAGCACGGATATTATGAGAACAACACATACAAAGCACTTTACTATGTAATAAAGCACGTTTCCTTGCTCGACACCAAGTTCATTGGATACCTTTACTTTAAGAAGGAGATCTGCTAGATTCTTTCCAATAAAGAATTGTCATAAAATCAACATCTTTAAATATCCCTGTTGCAATTAATGCTGCTCAATCCCCTAATTCTGACCATGGAGTAAAACGTCCCTATTTTCCATTAATACTGCTCGAAACATCCAACAAAAATGAAAGAAACTAATGATGATGATCAGCTGTAGTAAATCCCACATATTCTTATCCTTTGATGTGAGAAAGCGAGAGTTTGGAGGACCTTTCTGGTTTTCTAAATTCAATCTACTTCAACATGTATAGTCGCTTGGGCAATCTCAAAGGATAAGAGAATACGTATCCATCAATCTATGAAGCATAATCTGTCCATCACAGAAGGGACACACTTCTAGAAGAAGTAAGAGAAGCTCCTGAGATCCATGGACATGCTTTTCTTGGACTGTTTTAAGACTTAGTAGGTGCTATATTTAATAGTGAAGTGACTCGACTAGCAGCTTGCAAAAGACATTATTGATGGGTGTCAGAAGAGTACTCGCATATCTTCTAGAGGATCTCTTTCATCTACTACTCTGAAGGGTTTACATTCATTGAAGTTTTGGAGGACAACATGTAGCTTTGATATTCAAGATTGTATTGATAAGACCATAAAAAGGATACACTAAGGTGACTGCTATGGAGTGCTCATAGTGGCTGATGGATTTCAAAGCTTTTAAGTTCACATGAACAAAATTATGGATGCATTGATTGAGATCAAATAAGCTAAATAGATGAAAATGTAAAGAATGACAGTCAAATTACAGATAAAGCATAAATCGCACCTTCAAACAAAAACTCAAAATGTAGATAAAGGAGTCAGAAACATACTACGCTTAAATCATTAGTCTTCACATGCTAATCATCTCCATGGGAAGCCCCGCCACCAACTGTTCAAAATACGTTGCCTCAAGGGAGATAAATGGAGAAAGTCGCTGCCACCAAGATTTTTCCTGATGCTTTCAAACTTGCAAGATATAGCAGAAATCACGCCAGATTCAAATGGTTACCATACTCTAGATAATAGTGAGTACAACATTTGGCTAGGCTTCCTGTCGTATTCATCCAAGTTATTAATCTGAGAGGATGGGTGAATACCCCTTTGGGATTTGTCAATGGAGCAGGAGATCTTCAAGTCAAGCAATGTTTTGAGACTTTATTACCAGATTGCGTGGCTGAAGGTAGAAGGGTCCATACCTGTTTGTGTTTTACAAGGAGCTAAAGGATTGGAAATATTAATAGTTGTGAAAGTTGGCATGGTTGTCACCTACAAATTGGGCACTGGTTTAGTTATTGCTCAATGAGAAAATGGTTCCTATTCAGTACCATCAGCAATATTTTCCTTTGGTTTACGATAAAGCAGATTCAAAACTATGTAAGAGATGGTTCAACATACTTAATGTGAATGTAGTAAAATGACAGTGCAAACTAATCATAAATATGTTTATCTAGCATATTGAATGTGAATGGAATATTGACAGTGGATTCTAATCAATGATAAATACATTTTTTCATTCAATAGACAGTTGGAACCTCTCTCTACAAGAAAGGAAAGATAGACAAAAGGAGCCGAGTTAAGCTAGAGAAACCCACAAATAGAAAAAAAATGCATCATTTTCATTATTCTCCTTGGTGTGCACGGGAAAAGAAAATGCACCTCACCAATATTTAGGATAATTAAATTTTGTAGATGAGCACCAAAGGTTCATAAAGCAAGCAGGCAACTTCAAATAGATAAAGCAGATATTGCATTTTAAACATGTTGAGTTGTGTGCACAGATATAAAGGAAGAATATTTTGATTTTTAAAATTCAAATGCACATACAGACTGGCAAAGATTACAACAATAAAATCTTACAATTCAAATGCCCTATACACTACATGCTTTCTTTCAAATTTTATAAATCTGCAAAGATCTATGGGATGCTAGAAATTGAAACTGGATTACACATTCAAAGAAACCAATCACAGATCTTAGAATCTTGAATGTGATCAAGATATACTAACTTCACTCCCTTTTAGACACGCGTATTGCTCCATTGAGTAGGATCTACACATCCCATGTATGTGAATGTGTATGCTTGCGCATGCTTGCATATGAAATACGCTTATTATGCTGTGAAATAGATACAAATCTACAGATTAGAGTATGTGGCCTTACTTTAAAGAAAACAAGAAAATGGACAGACCCGTCAAAAAGATATGGAAAGAATATGACAGAAAAGGAGATTGCATCGAGAATATTAAGCTTTTTATCAAATTTGCGATGCAAAATGCAAAGGTTATCTTCACGTCAGGGTGAAATACAGCCAATCCTCTTTATTCAACAATCTAAGGAGGTGTATTTTGCTACCTTGGAGTGCCCTCCTTCTAGCGCCATTATGTGGACATCAAATCTGCAAATGGTTAAACTTTAACATAATATCATCATGCTAGTAATTTGAAACACATTAGATTAAACATCCCTATGAAATACTTAACCATGCTAAAATATGCAAAACTAAATATTACAAAAATAGCTAATTGCAAGCATATAAAAACATGATCAAAACTTTATCTCATATTGGATTGGTGCTTCTATGGAAAGAATCCCTTTCCCAATCCTTGTTAAACTCCATGATATGTTGATACTAAACTGCTTTGAAGATTCAATATGAGGTGGGAAAAATCAATTCTCAATTGAAGAGAGTGACTTTGCATGAGATTGTGGAGTATTTGATGAAGGATGAAGCTTTCATTTATAGATTTTCAAATTGGAAGAGATCTCAAAATAGAGCAATGCGGGATAATGATTTGACCAATGAGATGAAGCCACTTGTCAACTTGTGATAGGTTGAGGAATGAGCACATTTTGGTCAATGTGCCAAAGAGGGGGAGATTCAAATTTGAACTTGAGAGTTAAATGTTGAGTGGGGGACATGTAAGAGAGAATTTATTGTGATGTTGGAAGGGACAAGTCAACTTGCCCTCATATTCAAACTTGAAGAATATTCTCAAAAAGATGCTTTGTTGATGGAAAATGATGAATTAATAAATCAATAAATTGATTTATTTGTGCAAGTGGGAAAAGCTAGAGGATGTGATGGGTGATTAGATTAGGTTAATCAGGATTATATTAACTTAAATGATGTTTAGGTGATTTTGACCCTTTTGACTTAAATACTTTGATTTATTTAAACCAAAAGGGATAGAAGGTGATTTTAGACTTAATTAAATAAAGGTTTGATTTATTTAATCAAGGAGGATGATGTTAGGATCAAGTTGATTTATTTAAATGAGGTAATGATGAAGTGGATTTATTTAATTTGAAGGATGAAATGTTAGATTTGATTAAATGAAGGTTATTAGTGGATTGAAATGTATGCATATTTTGCGTGTCTACAATCTCTTAACTACTTTTTAGGATGCTCTAATTTTGAATTCTAATTACCAAATGTTTACATGGTGAAAATGACTTGTATTTATATGAAATTTTTGGTACCTATAAAATTAATTTTAAAACTTGATAAATAAATTTAAAATTATAAATATAAAATTCCATCAATAAAATATTTAATTTTGAGCCAAAATAAGCTAGTCAAGGGCATGGGCTCCCTAGAAAAGACCTATTTCTAGGCCTTTGTTGTCGTTAAATAAATATTTAATATTAATTCCTAATTTTATTTTGGTTTTCTAAAACCACATTAAAATGAGTAAATTATGACCATGATTAGGTCCAAACACATAAGGGGAGCTAAACCTAGTGCAAAATTATGAAGGGTGACAATTTATGACACTACACTAACACTATTGGTCCACTCTATAATATCCTCAAGGTGATGGTCATGATTAAGAAACTATTAAGACCTTGACAAGAATCCTTAAGAAAGCTATCAATGCTATTGGTCATGATTGGCATCTTCACCTCAATCTTTCTCTTTGGGCCTACCACACTAGAATTCACACACCTACTAGTACCAATCTATATTCTCTCATTTTTGGCACTAAATCCATTTTTCCAATTGAAGTAAAAATCCCATAATTATGCATTTCCTTGAAGAATCTCATCAATGATGAAGAGTATAGGGTTGCATGCTTACATCAAGTAAATCTCCTTGATGAACGATACCTCAATTATTGAACAACCGTATTCAAGCCTATCAAAATTGTCTCCAAAGAAGCTACAATAAGAAAATCAGACATAGAGAATTCCAAGTTGGTTATCTTGTAGTCAAAGAGAATAAGAGGAATCTTTTAGATTGAGAAAATAAAGGAAAGTTTGATCCTAATTGGTTGGGCCCTTACATTATTATAGCCAAGTATAGATCAAGTACTTATCAATTGCGTACTCCAAAAGGACAGTCCTTGAATTAATTTCTCAACATCATCCATATCAAATAGTGTTATGCCTAAATCCTTGCAATATCCCATCTTCAAAATGTGAAAAACCATTTTTTTTAAAATCCTTGAAAAGAGTGCTTACCCTTGATTTGACAAAGGCATATGGGTAAAAACTAGTGATAAATAATAAGTCATACAACTTACCACTCAGATCTTCTTTTCTTGATGGAATGAAGTCATGGTACTCATCTCATACAAGGAGAATTGGATGCTTGATTGAATTTCTTGCAAGTGTTAGTACTTAATAAAAAATTCAAACACAAAACATGGAAATTTTTACTCATAAACTGTATACATTGCTTGCATGAATTTTGACTAATGAAAATTTTATAATAATGCTACTTATTTTGCTCTTCAATTTATTTTAGGATTCTTGCTTTTTCAAAATTTTATTAGGTTTCCTTAGATGTTCAAATAGGGAAAAAGACTTATATTTATATTCATTTATTTGTTTTCTCACAAAATTAATTATGAAAAACCAACAAATGATTTTAGATTTGCAAATGTAAAAATTCCAACAATAACATATTAAAAATTGAGCCAAAATAGGCTTGTCAAGGGTGGTGGAACCTTAGGCTAGACCTATTTTGGTGCTTTTAATGTCATTAAATAAATAATTAATATTAATTCCCAGTTTTATTCTAATTTTTGAAAAATGACCATAAAAAAGGAAAATTATAAGTAGAATTAGGCCCAATCACATAGGGGGAGCTAAACCTACTGTGAAATTGTCAAGTGTGACATTTTATGACACCATATTTAGCCCCCACTTTAGCGAGAGTATGAACTTACACACATGATCACACTAAAGTAAGGATAAGATAATGATGCAGGAGCACCTGGGCACACATGTAATCAACATCACCCAAAAAGAGTTTACAGTTTATTTTTTCAGTTTTGGTTTTTGGTTTGGTTTTCTCTAGTTCATCCTATGCCTAAACCTCTTAAATTTGATGCTTAACGAGATATGAAGTTTTGGTGGAATTTTTTCAAATTTCATATTTGCAACAATTTTGTTCAGTGTGAAAGCATAGAACAAGTACCTAAAATGTTTGACCAAATGCCATAAGTAGCGATGGTGAGATTAGTGAAAATTGATCTAACACATAAAATGCAAAATTTGAAAAGGGAATCTAGAGGAGTATTTTTATGAAGTAATGTTTTATCTTTTGTTGGCTGATTTGTTATTCCACTCACCAATTAACATCATGTTGAATCTAAAAATCAGTGATTTTAGTATGCCTTTCCAACTTTGGTCTTGGAGAGTTTGTGAGGTCGGTTAAAAATGAAGATTAAAAAAGGAATTGAATAAAAAAAGCTATGCATAGCTATAAAAGAAGAAGTCATTTGGAATAAGAAAGGATGGGGGAAGCACAAAGAGTGATGCTAGAAGGATAGAGGAAATAATGGGAAGATGAAGTGACATGCCATGCCCTTGGAAAAGATAAAAAATATATTCTTTCCAAAAATCAAACAATTAGAAGGTTCGTGGTAAGGGATGTGAAAGGAGGTTTGTGGAGAAGAGCCCACATAGAGGAGAAGTTGGTGGTGTGTGCAGGAAATTGAGAAAGGAGGGGGTGACAGACCTCTTGTTTTAGATTCAAACAAATATGTGAGGCTGCATGGTTTGAGTTAAGAAAGAGGTGCTTATCTTGGAAGAGGCATGGAGGGAAAACAAAAGGAGACACGATAAGATACTTTTGATAGAAATTTGCAAATAAAGGACGCATGGTAAAATATTAGAGAGGCTATGTGGTAAGTAAAGTGGAGAAATGAGAATGTATGCAGAATAAGGGCATTGGGATGCACTAAGGAAAGGAAAGAATAGATAGGTTTTTAATTTGTAGAGATGTACTGTGAAAGGTTTGTGAATTTTTATTCTTAGTTTGACCAAAGAATGAATAATTGGTAGAGAGGCATGAATTGGAGAGTGTTTGTGTGAAGCAAAAAAGTGGAGTGGAGATTGTTGTCGAAGAACAAAGAAGGAACGTGACTTCTGAAGGATGAAGCCATGAAAGGCCAAATCAAAATGTAATTTCTGGTCAATTTAATAAAACCGAGTTTTGTTTTTGATAGTTATTTAAGTGAATTGTTGAGTTACTACTGTGAGTTTTGTTTTCATGTTTTATGTTTGAGATTGGTCTTGGAAGAGGGGAGTACCCTCTGCATCAGATACGAAAGGTTATTTCATCAAAACATTAAAGAAGTAGGATAACACTAAATCTAGGGGATGCACTAACCCACTAGGATGAAGATCCCACAAAACAAAAATGTAAAGACAAATCAACACACACACATGAGGTGCAATGCAACATGAAAAATGCAAAGCATATATAATGGAGACAAACTTAACATAATTGAAAACACATATGATGCAAATATAATAGAAAAACAATGTAAACACGATAAAAACACAAAAAAGGGGGATATGAAATCACATGGACTAGAAAGATCCATAAAATTATTACTAGGATCCATACCTAAGGTACCCATAAATCAAAATATGGAAAAGTACAATATTTTTTAGGTAACCCATGAATACATAAAAGCATCATAGGCTAATGAAGTCCAATATTCACTAGGTGATCAACTATCTTTAAGGTAGAATAAAAATGATATTTGTAAAATGATAGGCCACGAGAGATTGTTGGAATTTTTGGCCAAACTTGACATTAAAATCAGGATTTTTCACCAGACATTCACTTTCTTACACATATAGCAGCTAAACCATTAAGGTTTTGAAGATGAATCAAACTAGTTATTTGTTAGATATTTTGTGTAGATTCTAATTATATATTTTAAAAAAAATTAAAAAATAAATTGTGAATTATTTTATGTAATTTTTAATAACTTATTTTTTCTACTAATTAGCATTTTTAAAAAGTGATGTTCACTTCGGCGCACATAAATTTTTTTATACATAGGATACAATTCTAATTTTTAAAATGAAATTTTTTTACACCAATATCTAGGGGATGGATATTTTTTCATAATTTTTTGTTACATATTTTTTATTTAATTAATTTTCCAAGTCAGCGTAATTATAATTTGGACAGAGGTGTACTTCGACACAAATAACTTTTTTTGTATTCATTTGAATTAACTTATTCTTTTTGTTGGAATAAGGACATCAATACCTAGGGCACATGTATTTTTAGAATTTTTCTCTATTTTTCTATTTTTTCGTATGTGTGAAATGAAGAACTTGATGTTCATTGAAAATCCTACATTCACAAGAAATAAGAAATAAATATAATAATCAAATTAAACATATTTAAAATTATACTTTTTAGGAAGCTTATAATAAGGGCTACAGGCTTACAAAGCATAAATTTTAAATGAATTCATTTGATCACTCAAAAGGTAAATCAAAAGTGGTTTTTTATCAGCATTTTGATAGGTGTAGAGGAGACTCAATTATAGGTATGGTTTAAATCTAACAAGGTTCTATCCAAGGGGGTTTGATCTAAGGGGGTTTAATCAATCCCTCTTTAATTAAAATAATTTAAATAGAACCTTTAAAGTTATAAATCATTGTATTTTCTAAAAATATGTGATTTCAAGCAAAAATCAGGATGTCCCAAAAAGTGTAACCCATTATTGTGGCAGCACCCAAAACCCTATACTAAGCAATATGTTTGCGAAAAAGATAACTCATGATAAGGGGTTCCCCCAAAAAAAATCCATAACAAGACCAAGATAGCATATGAGGGATCAACAAATATGGGGTTAGTAAAGATGAGAGATAATATATAATATGATATTGCATTGAATTGACATCATTTCCCAAATACTTATGGAACTACAAACACATGGGAGGAATGAATACAAATAAAAAATATTTTGGATCAACTTGGAAGAGACCTAAGTGTCTCAACGCTTCACACCATTCCCAAAAGGAACAAAAGACAGATTTTTACAACATTGTAGAGGAGGAAATTTGACACCCTAAAGGTGACAAGGTCCAAAGGGGAAAATGGTCCTCAACTACCTCAAGGACCAATGCTCAGGTGATAGGATAAAGTGGAAAAGGGTGGTTGTTTATATAGAAGTAAAATGAGAGAGTTTTAGAAATTGAAAGAGCAAGTCACAAAGTTCCTCTAGACATACTGATAAGCTCTTGACCAAGGACAATAGTGTGATGCAAGGATGTACTTGTGGTGCATTAACATATCATATGGACCAAAAATTGAGATTGTTATAGAAGACTACTAAGGACCTACTAACAATCTAATAACCGAACTCACAAGATTCAAGAAATAAATAGAAAATAACATAGTTTAAGATGGTCTAAACCAAATAGAAGATGGATGTTAAAACAAGAAGTAAGAAAATACTCACAAGAATTCCAATAATGAAGCTTCTAGTAAAGATGTTCCTTCAATACCTACACCGTTGAATAGTCCGGATAACTGAGAGGGGGGGTGAATCAGTTATCATAAAATAATTTTCTTGACTTTAATTAATCCAGAGCAGGCTTATATCAATCAGATAATAATCAAACATATATGAACATGAAAGAAAATAACAACACCATGCACAATGAACACCAGAGTTTATGTGGAAACTCAATAAGGGAAAAAACATAGAGAATGATAATTCTCAATTATAGAACACCGATTAAGGTGATTTTTACAAGGGCTCACTATCAAAATTCTCACTGTAGGTAAGGCTCACTGCTAGTGGGATCACTACCCAATTAATACAAAAATAGAATAGTCTCACTGACAAAAAATGAATTGATGAAGCTACATCTACATATGCATGAAGTCAGCTCTAGTTAAGAGCACAATATCTTTCTGCAGCAGATCCGGGGTCAAGAATTTTTTGCCCACCTTCCTTGCACAACCTCTTCAAGTACTGATTACTTCTTCCTATCACTTGCCTTCATCTTCCTTCTCTGTTTCTTGTCGCATAATCCTTCACACCCTTTTCACTGTTCGCACACACCACAATATTTGGATTTTTAGATTCACATTCACCACACACTTTCTTTCACTGAACAAAATCAACTTTTACTTATACCATTCCATGCCTTCATAATCTCCTAAGTTGGCCACACAAAATGTCTTCATAATCTTCTAAGTTGGGCAAACAAAATGTCTTCATAATCTTCTAAGTCGACCAAACACAATTTAAACTAGGTCACCACAAAACATGTCAGCTTGAAGAACAACCTTGAAATATTCAATAAGACTTGGCACACTAGCACTAGACCCAAGAATAGGTCACACATAAATATTTACTTAACACATTACCATGGGACCCATAAATAGGTCATACATAAGATTAGCATAATTTCCAAAGGATAGCGAACAATGGATTACATGAAATATATCCAGGGACGATGGGAATGTAGCCACAACCAAGAACAAATCTTGATTTCCATTAATTTCAGTACCAACTAGAGAAACACAATTAGACATACCAAAACTTGTAACATGCTACATGAATGTCCAGATAGCAAGGATACCTGAAATAAGCTTTGAACACAACAACCAATATCAAAAGCTTAGTCTTCATTATTTTGCATTAACTATCTTCCAAGGATGTCCCAAAAAGAAGCACTACCCTATCCGAATCAAGGATAACATCCACATTATGCAACATCATGACACTCAATAGGATATAACATTTCTATATATCATCTGGAGGACAACCTTTTGGATCCTAGGTTTTGACATCAATGAAAAAAATGATAAATCATCAACAACTTCTCAACAATCTCCCCCTTTGACATTGATGGAAAAATAACAAAAAACTAAAAAACATAAAATTGCAAACAAAAGACTCCAAGTACCCCCCCTTTGTCAAGCAATTCAATACCTCTTTTTGTTTTTGTTTTTCTCTTCATTTTCTCTCCCTTTTTTCCATCAAAGGCAAAGGGCCAAATAAGAACATTCAGGAAATCAAGTGAAAATAACACTTTTCACATGAAAATTTTTCTTGTACCTTTCTCTCATAGTTGGAAGAATCCTCTTCCAAGCTTGCACAAATGAAACCATTCTGACACACATATTGTTCAATAGAGTCAACAATATAAATGGAGATGAATAGTATAGAGAAAGGCACTATTTTTCACAATCCTCTGCATTAGAAAGTATCTCAAAAAGATGATCCATCCAGACCTCAAAAATTTCTTCGACCAACTAGAAAGTTTTAACCAAATCTTCCCTCTGTCTCTGAGTAGAAAATATCTCAACTTGCAGCTCACCAACTCTTATTCTTTTTTTTCCATATTTATCTTTGAAGAAGTCAAAACACTTCCCAATATCATTCAATTTAGATTCAATAGATTCAATTCTACTTCTAAAATTGTCAACAACAACAGGCCACCGAAGACAATACCTGTAGATGTCAGACATCTCCTTAATGCATTCTATTGTCTCACCAATGTGCTTGGATAATTTTTATTTTTCTTTGAAACACCTTCTCTCAATCATAGCTTGGATATTATGACCTTCAGATCCTTCCCACAACAACCTTTCTTCAACAACTTCTACCAGATCATCCGGTAATGAGTCAAAAACAACTATAATAGTAATACCCTTTTTGAGCAGATAATCAACAAGAGCATTTTCAATTCTAGGCCTACTGTCTGCAGAGTAGGCATACCAAATTTCACTAATATTTTTCATATCACCTTCATCTAACACTGAACAAACTTCATCTAGATCGAAAGAGTCAGATCTAGATAGAGACTCTTCTTCCTTCTCCTTCTCTTTTGAGATAGTGATGTCATCTTTTGTGTTAATTTTTCTCCTTTTAGGTTCTGGAGGGGAACCACCAATGACAACCTCTAACTCCTTCTTACCAGAGGAGGAACCATCCTCAAGCTGTCTGATAGGCATAGCATTAGACACTATCACACCGAAGCACAAATACAAATGCAAGGATGAGAAATAAACTTTGCATGCACTTCCTTTATCTTCCATACATTCCAAATATCTATAAACTTGCTTTCCAATGGGAATGCTGGACTTCCACTTAACATTTTCCTTTTATAGTAGTGAAATCAGAAAGTAAAATGCTAAAAATATAAGTAGAGACCCAAACTAGAAGGGATAACTCTCAATCAAAGATATTTTGAAATTATCAATTAAATTTTCCATTATGAGGCTCAAACTATTTATTTTACTTCACCATCTTATGTGAAAGATACACAACAATATCCGAAGTAGAACCTTCATCATTTTGGAAATAGATTTTATAAGTGATACCATAAGCAACATACCTTACAATAGGATTGACAATGGTATTTATCAATATAACTTAGGGGTCTTTGTCGATACCAGTAAGTTCCTCCATGTCTCTGTATTTCACCATTTTCTTCCTAGGGAGGTCACCAACACTACACAATCTAGTAATAGCTTCAATGGATTCCTTAGTGATTGGATATGGTTTGTCCAAAATAATGCTTCCATCCTTGAATTGAATCAATAGGAACAAGATAGAATCTTTGTCGACAATCCAGGGAAATTATCCCCATAGATTCATACCCAGGGCACTTACACTATGCAATTCCTTAGTCTTCAACCCTAGTTCCATTTCCTTCATCTTCCAATGATCAAATTCATCCAACTCTACTCCCTTCAGTCTTAATGGAATACCACCACTGGATTCACTATCAACCAACACAGATTCCATTAAAACACTTAGCTTCTTCAATTATTTTATCACTCAGCGAAACCTCTTCTCCTTCTTTGAAAACTATGATAAATGATTTGAAACTCCACCTTTTATCTTATTTATAATGATGATTTTGCCGCCAAAAAATTACATTGATAATGCCATCAATTGTACTTCTCTTTTCAATCAGCCGGATTAAGCTTCATCATACATCACCAACTGGATCAAACTTAGTCATGTTGAAAACACATATATATTACTTTAGAGAGGGGGAACCGATAGGATATGTATTGCAAAACTCCCGCCGAGCCAAGGCAGTTGGCTCAGATTCTGGTAGAGCTTGTACCGAGATCTAGTACCACAAAGGAGTTCTCCACAATTGTTTCCTTTTTCTTCCAAACCATGACCATCTTCTTCTTAGATTCATCTGATTCTGCAACCTTCTTTTTATTTTCAGGCTTTTTTGGAGCAACATATCTACATGTGTTAGCATAATGTCTGGGTTGATTGCACTTGTAATATATTTTTCTTGACTTAGCTGAGTGAACCTTAGATCTACACTGATTAGATTTGTGACCATAACCATGGCATAAATGACAATTACCATGAAAGAGATTATTCATTCCATTCCTTCTAGGTAGATTAGATAATTAGCTTCTGCAATGACTTGCTTTGTAACCAAAAGTTTGTGATAGTTAAAGCATCGAGTACTTGGTTCCTTCTTGCTTCTACACTCTATAGCCTTCTGTCCAAATTTTTTGAATAGAAAACAATATCCATTAAATGATAAGTAACTTTGACTATTTGGTTGCCTGACTAGAGGTCTTTTTGTAGATGTTCCAGAGTTCTAGACCTTTCTTGTTACAATAGATCTCGCTTCAGTTTCAACTACTTTGTCTTTTCCCTTAGTGTTCTGATTTGATATTTCACCTGAGAAGCCAAGTCCTCCCTTATCCTTGTGACATTTTTGTAGGGAAAAGAGTTGATCTAGGATTATGCCACTTTCACATACTCTTGCTTTTGATTTTAGCTTTCTTAACTCTTGATCTAACTTCTCATTTTCTTCCAATTTCTATTTGATATTTTCTTCAGTCTTCTTGCATTCATCCATTTTTTGTTTGATAGTATCTTTGAGATTTTCATCAGTCTTCTTGCATTCATCCAACTGTAGCTTTAAATCCACATTACTTTCCTTTGACTCCTTTAATTCCTGGCTGACCTCTTTGTGTCTTGCTTTGAATTTCTGGATTTTCTCCCTTAGCTTTGAGATACAAGCATTTTCCTCGATATTTTCTTTCAATTCTTCATTTTTAGATTTGATGCTTTCCATGTCATCTAACATTATCTTCATTTATTCCTCAAAGTAATAATCTCCTACCATCTTCTTCAAGCTGCCAAGATCTCCCTCAAGTGGTTAAGCTCTATTTGTAAGGGACTAGGCTTTGATACCAATTGTTGAATAGTCCAGATAACTAAGAGGGGGGGTGAATCAATTATCATAAGATAATTTTCTTGAATTTAATTAATCTAGAGTAGGCTTATATCAATCAAATAATAATCAAACATATATGAACATGAAAGAACATAACAACACCATGCACAATGAACACCAAAATTTACATGGAACTAAGAAGGGAAAAACCGCAGAGAATGATAATTCTCAATTATAGAACACTGGTTAAGGTGACATCGATTAAGGTGACTTTTACAAGGGCTCACCATCAAAATGATCACTACAGGTAAGGCTCACTTCCGGTGGGCTCATTTCCCAATTAATACAAAAACAAAAAAGTCTCACTGACAAAAAATGAACTGATGAAGCTGCATCTACATATGCATGAAGTCAGTTTTGGTAAAGAGCTCAATATCTTTCTGCAACAGATCCGGTCAAGAATCTTCTACCCACCTTCCTTGCACAACCTCTACACTACTGATTAGTTCTTCCTTTCACTTTCCTTCAGCTTCCTTCTCTGTTTCTTGTCACATAATCCTTCACACACTTTTCTTTGTTCGTACACACCACAATATCTAGATTTTTAGACTCATATTCACCACACACTTTCTTTCACTGAACATAATCAAATTTTACTTATACCATTCCATTCCTTCATAATATCCTAAGTCATCCAAACGTAATGTCTTCATAATCTTCTAAGTCGGCCAAACATAATTTGAATGAGGTCACCACAAAACATGTTGACTTGAAGAACAACCTTGAAATATTCAATAAGGCTTGTCATGCTAGCAACATCGTAACACTTGATAGGATATAACATTTATGTATATCATTCGGAGCACAAACTTTTGGATCCCAGGTTTCAACATCAATGAAAAAAATGCTAAATCATCAACAAATTCTCAACTTACACACACAAGATCAAGAGAAAATGTTTATTTAGGGGCTTGCCTTAGTCAAACCACCATTTCAAAATTTCCACCTCCACAAATAGCTAGATATGATCGAGGTAAAAAAAAAATAAATGAGATAAAGAAAAGATAGAAGTGATAGAATAAAATACTAAAAAATTCAAGAGACAATACAGTAAAGAGACTAAAAATACCTTCCCTCCTATATCCAAATTCGTACAAGGCTATCAAGTCTCCTTCAAGGGAGAGCACAAACATTAGTAGATAAGTACAAGGGAACACAAAAAAACATGCAAATCTAATCTAAAGATAAGAAGAGGTACTAATATAGTACAACACCTCTAACAAGTCATCTTGCTCCCAATCTAGATCATTGTAAGGGGAGGGAAGACAAAATTATAGAGGGCGTATATAGAAAGAGTAGTGTTGGGAAACTTGCCTATAGCAAGAGCCAAATAGGAGGCTTCCTGAATGTCCTCATCTAGGAGCTCTTGTGAGGCTAATGTCATTGACTTAGAAAAGATAGATGATAGAGTCAGGATGTCCTTCAAGTCAAACTTGCACTTCTCTAAGGAGTGCAATGACTCAACAAAAGGAGGTGGATGAATTAGGGAGTTAGTGCCTAACTCTGAAGGAGGGAAAATGATAAATTTTAGAGAAGTAGGAGACTCTCTTCCCTCATAAGAATAGAAAAAACCAAAATAGGATGAGATGAAGAAGATGAGGAAGGATTTTTATGACCATCCTTCGAAGTGAGAATGTTTTCTAGTTTGTTCTTAAGAGGAGGATGAAAAATCCTCACGTTAGAAGTGAAAAAAAGGGAAGAAGAAAAAGAAGCCATGAAAGATACAACCTTTGTGTGAGGCATATCTACAGGCTCAAAGAAAGGAGGAATATTGGGTAGAGAAGTGATCAAGGGAGGCTCTGGAGAGGGAGCGATGAACACTTGTACCCACTTGGGGTAAGGTTCATTAGGG
This sequence comes from Sequoia sempervirens, assembly GCA_007258455.2. Lineage (NCBI taxonomy): Eukaryota > Viridiplantae > Streptophyta > Pinopsida > Cupressales > Cupressaceae > Sequoia > Sequoia sempervirens. The sequence continues at coordinate 615,288,903 of VDFB02271358.1, forward strand.
TCCATTGAGGAATCTGGAAATAGGATTGAAACAATAGGAATAAAAGAAGGAAAACAAATAGAACTAGTAGAGATGGAAAAAAGATTAGAGATAGAAGGATCACCCTTAGTCTTTTGCAAGGAATCACGCTCCTGAGCCAATTCCCACTAGTAATACTTATTCTCGCACGTAAGTCAGTTCTAGAAGTTATGACTACTAAGAATAGAGGCTTAAGAAGATTCTAGTGTGTCCTATTCTACTAGAGGAGAAACCTTCACAACTGTAATAAGTGGAAGAATACACTCCTTAGGAGGGATAAAAGATGTCACAAAAAAAAAGTCCTGAGTATCAACCATGGGCTCTTTTCCTTTTGCTTCCTTAGAAGAAAGTGGAGGAACAAGAGGAGGCCTCAGGGGCTAAGATGCATGAGAAATACAAGGTCCAACTCTAGTTCCATGCTTTCCTTTACCATATAGGGTGGGGCGAGGGATTATGGGTAAAAATGGGAGTTAGAAAACTTGAGGTTTAGATTTCATGAATGTGGGTGCCTTTCCATTTCCCGTGCTAGGTGTACCATATAAAAGTGGATCATTGACATTTTCATGGTTATTTAGGTCTTTCTCTTGTGATGCTTGACCTATTTTTCTTTGATTTAATGTTGTAATGTAACTTAAACATTCACATTAGGACCTAAACATTCAAATTATGACATCTTGTGAAGGTGCTGTGAAGTGTTGTAACACATTTATACACTTTTCTAGACTCTTTTCATTATAATTCTCCTAAAAGTCACCTTTTTATCCCTTATCAAGTGTTATTCTAAAGTTTTGTAAAGTCTTGTAACAAGATTTCACACTTTTCTAGGCTTGTTATCACTATTTACACCTTTCTTATGCTTTATATGACCCCTTTATGCACTCATAAGACTTAATTAAGTGTATTTTTGAATGTAAACCCAACAAACAACATTGAATGCAAGTTAATTCCCGACACCCACTTACAAGCCCAAGGTGGGACCCATTCGCCATGGGTGGAAAATGAGTCCCTCTTGGCTCCAAATTTAAAATAATTCAAAATTCCTTTCGGGTTTTTATTCAAAAAGACCTTATGTCAGCCTGTGATGAGGTATTATTGGGTTATTAGGGAATAAGTGTGTATAAATAAGTTTTTTTCTTCTCATTTTAACCCCCCTTCATTCAAGCATTCATCAAGATCACTCATTCACTAGTTCATTCAATTACATTCAAGCATCATTCAATCAAGCAAACATCAAGCATCTTGGAGCAGCCATTGACATATCTTCAGACTTCTTCAACAAGGCTTTTGGTGAGTTTAGGACATTTGCATGTTATTTATTCATCATTCCTTGCTCATTTCATTTCATTTCTTTATTAAGGGTTTGATTACCAAAGTGGGATTTGACCATGGGAAATCCTTATACTCTAACCCTTAGCTATTTATTCCCTTTTGCATGTGTGTTTGCAAACTTTTGTATGTATATTTGTCAAGAAATTAGGTGTTGAAAAGTGGACAAGAAGTCAAAAAAGTGTTTCAAGTCAACTAAACCCTATTTCAAGCTTGGGGACAACCTACAGTCAGTTTTCTGTAGATTTGACTCCGTCAACTTGACAAGACGACGAGTGTAGATTTGGAGCTACATAATTGACCTTTGATTTTGTATATTTTTGGAGGAGGACCGATTCCCCATCAGTGGTGAATGAGTCCCACCTAAGGGTTAAAAAAATTGATTTTGTCAGAATCCAGTTCTCGATTGTTGGATTTAGCAGTTTTAGGTGTTTTTGTCAGTAGCAGAATTGATTTGCCATTAGTGGTGAATGAGTCCCACTGGTGATTTACAATGATTTCTGCCAATTTTCAAAGCCTTCCAGATTCAACATCCAATTCCTAGGTGCACTCTGTTCAACCTCTTTCAGTTTTGTTTGTGTTTGTTCATGTTTTAGTTCATTCTTGCATACCTCACTGTGTTTTCAAACATTACATATTTCATTAGTTTTGCATTCATAATAAATCAATTTCATAGCTTAGTTGCATTTAGATCATTCCATTTAGTCATAATTCCATCTTGCATTCCTTTATTTGAGTGAACCACCTCAATTTTAGGGTTCTATCTCTCCTTTTAGGTGAAAGATCCTAAGAGTGCAAGAGAAGTCTATAGAACACCCCCAAAATTGATGGTTCACTAGGAACAATAGATAAATCTGAGGAAACAATTGGAAATTATAAAATTGCAACAAAATAAGGCCTACTCATGGGAGAATGCTTGTCCATAGCCTTCAAAGAAGAAGGTGCAAAGGGAGAAGCACGCTATTGCACACACATAGATTCCTTCATGGAAATAACATGAGATGAAGGGGGAAAGGTAATAGTAGGGGCCGTGAAACCAATATTGTACCTAAAATAAGCCCTATAGAACAAGTCTCCATGGGGCGGTAAAGGTCCAATAGGAGTAGGCTAAAAATGATCCAATTAAAATCCTTCACACGATACAAGGGGTTTGTATCATGTGTCATGGACAATATGGATTGTGCCATCATGCAGGAACTTAAAAAATTTATGGACTACCAATGTGATCATATTCATGGATACTAGCCAAGGAATTCCTAGTCTTACTCTGAATAGGCTGGATTCAGGAATCATGACAAAAGGAATATCAAGGGACTTGGGTCCAACTAGGATCGACAAGGAAATAGAACCAATGGGTGGTACAAAAATGCAATTGTGAGTATGGATCATGGAATTTGATTCCTCATATTTATCCTTGTACAAGTTGTTAATGAAAAGAGTCTCCTTCATGATAACATTTACCCTTCTTGTATAATCAACCATAACACCAATCATGATGTTACCATTGACTTGAGCAGGGATGTAAAGAGGAGAGAGCTCCCAATTGAGGGGAAAATCACGTGGTGTAAAAAATATATTAGGAATTTTATCCAGATGATTATAGGAGGAATAAGAGTGAACAAGACCATGTTCACATACTCACAATTATTGGGTTTGGAAGAAGTAGGAGAAGGTGTGATTAGATTAGCAGAATGAGATGGGAAAGGATATGTACATAAATCTATAGTTGGCTATTATCCTTGGCTACATATTTGTTTGAGATTTTAGTTCTATCATCAAGTTGGATGACACCACTATATTTATGTGGTCTTGAACTACATATTGAAGATGCACACAAAATTTAATGTCATGGCCTAGGACTCAGTGATATTGGAAAAAAAATTGCTTATCATAACAATTAGGATATGGTTTGTCATTGGGTAGAAATTTGATTTATGAGAGAGTGACTAAGCAATATTTTAACAACTTTTGAAGAACACTAGAGTAAGATTCAAATAATTTCATGAAAATTCTATTATGCCCTACGATATTCATTTTAGTAGGAAGGGGAACCACATTTTCTATTGCCTTATTATTTTTGGACTCTCTAGAAATAGACATGGCTATCCAATTATCAAGATAGGAGGACAAGGAGAAACCCCTGTACTGTGTTAGTCTGCTAGTAGTCTCTAAGTGTAGTAAATAAATAGGCAAAAGGGGGATATTTCATTAATATTTTTTTCCTCTCAATGCCGTTACAAATTTCACATAAGCAAACATTGGACATCAAAATCAGGAAGGGCATAAGAGATATGGGAAAACAAAGATTGGTAACAGGCAATAAAATCGACCACCTTTCAATGAGCCCCTGCAAGTACAATGGACGAGATTAGTAAAGGTGAATTTTGTCCTAATATTAGCCTGGAATTGCTGTGCAATAATTGATTAATTAATTTGTTGAAGGTAAACATAGAATTTTCAGGAAGGGAGCAAAACCATTCCAATGTGGTGTCCTTAAGAGACCATGGGAATGGTTTGGATAACAATTGATCTTGATAGAGAAAGCCACTACACATAATAGTAAATGATGAGATGCAAGTTTGTAGATCACTAGGATGTCATTGTACTTATCAAATTTCAAAATTTCTACCCCTTGGGGAATTGAGACATTTAAAATATTTAGGGCCAACAGACTGTAGTGGTAATAAGGTTGTAAGGTGGAATGGGAAGTGATGCTGGTTAAGTTGGTTAGTTGTGACTACATTTGACCCATATTTTGAATTATATTATTTAAGACAGGATTGGATGGTGAGGGTCGGGGCTTGATTAGTCATGGCAGCAGAGGTTTGTGATGTGGATTCAAGAATATCATACCCTAATGGAATGTGATTCACATTAACTCTAGGATTAACAAGAGGAACAATATTTGTGTTATTAGTAGAAGTGAGGGAAGGTATAGAGGGATCAGTATCCATCATGTGCATGAATACCTTTAGAATTAGAAGATTCAACTATGTGCCAATGATCTTCAATCGGTTATCTTAAGGGTGGTTCAAGATTGTTGTGTATGAGGGCACAAGAGTCAAGATATTATATTAGCTATTACTCAAATCAACTCAAGACCCTTGTGGTTTGAGATGAGTAGATTTCTTAGACCATATATGACAGGAGCAACTTGAGTATACAAGTTATCACAATTTAGAAATTATTCAAATTATTTAAGTCTTTCCTCCAAAGATTGAACCTACTCAAAGGGGACCCTAAAATTAGATTCATAGTCTATAGGAGAAGAAGATCTAGATGGAGTACTAGGTGATGCAAAGCAGGGAGGAAAACATTCTCACAATTGTGCAATTTGATCCAATTCAAACAAACTTCTGCCCTTACAACCCTATCTTATCCACTTTTGACAATTTCACTCAATTCTCCTTGTAACATTACAAATAGGGAAAATTGTGCACATTTTTCAGAAAAAATTGTAAACCCACAAAAGAATGGTCATTTTAGATACCCATTAAGGTGTTATTCAACATATCTTAAAACTTCATAAGGTCACTTTGGACCATCATCTCCAAAACCCTGCTGCTACGCTACACCCTTAGGCCAATTAGGCCACTTTTACAAAGCATCACCAACCCAATCTCTCTCTCAACCTAAAAAATCTATTGCATGTTCACAACCAAGTTATAAAAAATCAAAATACACAAATTTTATTAAGAGAAGTTCCCTCAAAGACAACAAACCATAAAACCCTCATTTTAAGCCATTTCCAAAAGGGTTTATTGAAAATCCACACTCCCAGACTCTTTTCACCTTAAAAATGCCTCATAACCTTCAAAATGTGTCTACACATTCTCCATAAACCATTACCCAACCTTTAACCATGCATTTTATGCAAATTTCAACTTGTAGCCATCTAATTCAAGCCAAAATTCATAAAATTGTAACTAGGGCAACAATCAAAATTTACCTAAACACCTTCCTTTCTCTTAAAACCACCATAAACATCTAAAACTATCCTAAGGAACCCATTCCACCAAGTTACAAGAAAAAACTATAGTGGAATGGGTATTTTTTACATTTTGTTTACTCTCAAACCCTTACAATAGGGTTTTCTGGCAGATTTCATAAAAATGCTTGTAATTCACACAAATCTCAATGGAAACAAATGAAATGAATAGTAAATGATCAGAGATTAAACACTCCATCTATTCCAATTACAAAACTAAGAAATCACATTCCGTACAAGGCCCTTTTGATGACTGTAGCAGCAAATTACTTATGAAAACATAGGGAAATCAATATTTTTTATTGCTTCAAACCTCCAAAATCACATCAACAACCTTTTCTTCAAGTTTTCAAGAATATTTAGACTTGTCACCTCAAAAAAAAGCCAACTCAACTGAATTTTGAACCACCCAACCGTTGGACTTCCCTAATTTGCATTTTTGCAACTTTTACAATATTGCATTTTTGCACATTTGAACATGACAACATTTGAGAATATTGAGAATATTGACACTTTTTGCAAACTAAACCCTCTATGACCCTAGATACATTATAAATGGTCTATTATGACCTTATTTACATAACATCAGACTCTATCACACCAAAACTATCAAAAGACCCTATTTACAAAATGAACCAACATGGTGCCCCTGCACCACTAGGTTAAGAACTTATTTTAACATTTGCATGAATATAAATGTAAGGAGGCATATAGCTAGGTGATAAACCCATGGTGAATTATTCAAAATTGACACCTTGATAGGTTGGACTAAACTAATGTCTTGAACCCATGTCTAAGTGTTGAATGCTCCTTCTTACTAAGTTCCTAGAAGTTGTAGATTGGGTCATGAAACTCATAGGAATACCACAACAATTAGTCCAATAGAATTCTAAACAAGAGAAAATAAATTTTTAATGAAGACTAGAGAAAAGACGAGTTCACATTAAGTTCAACAAAATATAGAGGAGGAAATTCCACACCCTCAAGATGATGAGGTCCAAAGGGGAAAATGGTCCTCAACTGCCTTAGGGATCAATTCTCAAGTGATAGGATAAAGTGGAAAAAGGTGGTTGTTTATATAAAAGTAAAATGAGAGAGTTTCAAATATCAAAAGAGTAGGCCACAAAGGTCCTTTGGAAAAACTTACAAGATCTCATCCAAGGACAATAGAACAACGCAAGGACATCCCCACAGTGTGTTGGCATCTCATATAGATCAAAAACTGATACTGTCACAAAAGACTACTAAGGAACTACTAACAATATGATAACTGAACCTACAAGATTCTTGATAAATAAATAGAGAATAACAGATTTTAATATGGACTAAACTAAATGGAAGATGGATGATAAAACAAGAAGAAAGTAAGAAAATACTCACAAGAAGTTTAGGAATGAAGCCTCCAACAAAGATGTTTCTTCAATACCTACACACACAAGACCGAGAGAAAATGTTAGGGCTATTTAGGGGTTTGCCCTAGTCAAACCCCCATTTTGGTACTTCCACCTCCACAAACAACTAGATATGATTGAGTTAGAAATAAAATAGATGAGATAAAGAAAGGCTATAATTTCTAGAATAACATACTAACAAAATCAAGAGATAATACGATAAAGAGACTATGACAACCTTGCTTTAGCAAGTGAGAATGTCAAAAGGAAGAAGCTATAATCTCCAAGCTTCAGAATGATATGCCAATAGTGCCAAAGCTTCAACATAGAGGACAAAAATACAATGGAGGTGGTAAATAAAGGTGAAGAAAGTGCAAGAGAGATTGAAAGAGATTGAGAATGTGAGAAATATTAATTGAGAATGAGAAAGAATGAAATAATGATGCACAATTGAATATTTTTGAGAGGTATATGCATGCAAAGGTCTATTCCAGCACATCTACAAGCAAGAAAAGACATTACATTTACTGGTAGGTGGGAAACGTAATGTCTCAACAACTACTATAGTCGGGAATCTATTCAGGATGTATGTATGACACGTAAATGTCTACATGAGAGACATTAATATCAAATTTGATTTATCTAAAGGGGAGGCTTATATGGAATGTGAAATTACATAGGATAAAATTTTTGATATTACAAAAATAAAGAGGAATAGAGGTACAAATAAATGAATATCACTATAGATTATTTTTATTTGTATCCTTGTGCCAACAAGAATAAAGGTCATATAAAGAGAACTAACAAACAAAAATACACTCCAAGAATAACATTACAAGAAAATAACATTATTGTTTAAGAAAAAATACAAAGACACAAAAGATGTACTACACATGCGAGTTGATCTATAGAAAATCATCCATATCTGAATCTTGCTCATCATAAATATAAGGTGAACAATATATTAAAGGAATTGCATCAAGTGTAGTACAAGGATAAGTATTGGATTCAATGTATGATGGGTCACTCTCGTGAAGAGGATCGTCATGGTTGCCCCCATCTAGATTCATTAATTTGGTAAAAATTAAGAGATAATTCATTATGATCTTCTTTTTGTTCTTTCAATTTACCTTTCAACTCACTTCATAGTGTATCACAATAGGCTACATATTAGTACTATCAGCATGATTGTGAGCACTATCATTCATGTGAGTGTCATTTATAATTAGCAAGATTTGTATTCCTTGATTTGGTTGGGACAAATAGGGTTCTGCTTCATGGTTCAACAAGGGTGGTGGGGTAGAGTCAAGTTGTGACAAATATTGATGGGTAGCATGTATTTCATCAAAATTTGGTTGTATGGATAGAGATTCATTTGGTAAGGGTGTGTAATATTCAACAAGCTAAGAATCTATAGCTCAACATATTTGTTTTTGTTCTTTTGCACTTTAATTTTATCCTATAGGAGATTCAACTTGTAAAGGAGGAATAAAGGAATTTTACAACATTGGTCTCTTTTCTTCCCCTTTTGTAAGAGGAACTAAAGGAACTATCAAATGTTTGGAAACCATAGGAATTTTAGGTTTTTGCACAAAGGGGTTTTTTTGTAAGGAAGCTAAGGTAGCTGAACAACTTCCTACACTAATATTTGAGAGTAGGATAATGCAAAACTTTACAAATCTTTTCAATAGTTACAGAAACTTAAATAGAAATAAACATAAATACCATGAATACCACAACATAGTAATTTATGTGGGGAAAACCCTTTCGGAAGAAAAACCCCACATTCCAAAATCCACCCAATATATTATTCAGAAATCACAAAGATTACAATATATTCGTAGAGCAAGCTGTTAGAGTAAAGGTTTTAATTTAATCATGTTGATTAAATTACCTTTATTCCTCTCTTAAGATTTCACTTTAGTTTGCATTTTGTGACATTTAATAATTATATTAATTATTAAATGTCTACCTATTAGGGTTTCTTTTAGGGTTGCACAATATCCTTTTATAAGGATTCATCATTGTAATTTATCTCTCTCTCAGATGAATACATTTTTCAGCTTTCAGAGCACCCTTGCTTATTTGTCTCCATCTCTTCTTTCTATGACAGGTTATTTGCATGCAGGTGATCTTCGGGGTCTGTGAAGTTGGCTTTCTCAACTTCTACATGGTATCAGAGCTCCAGACCTTCTGCTTCCTGTTCGATTTCTGAAGAATTTGGAGCTTTGAGGGTTTGATAGGGCTTTCAGAAGTTTTCTGGCTGATTTTGAGTGGATCTGGGTAACTCCATTTTTTGGGTGCATTTTGGGCCCAAACGGACCTCACGGTTGGATTCAGAGCGGCCAAAAACCCATATTTTCATATATGGCACGACCTATTTGGGCATAGTTGATCTGGGAGGCAAATTTTTTTTGCTCAGGGGCCGTACGGCCCCTAGGCACGATTTCCAAGGCGAAAATTTCAAAAAAATTTAAAAAAATTATTTTTTTTTATTTTTATTAGGTGCCACCGGTCCCCAAGGCGGCCAGAATCGGCTTCCCGCAACATGCAGACTACCCTCTCGCCCACCCATCGCCCGCTTCCAAGATCGCCATCGACCGCCCGAGCTCCGCTTTCCACCAACGCACCACCCACGCCACCCCCTGGTTGGTCATGTGACCAGGGGCCGAAGATCTTAGCCCCTGAGGGCTATGAATTTTTTTTTACCTTTCAACCTACTTTCACGAAATCGGGCATAACTCGGGCATTTTAGTTCATATTTTCGAATGGAAATAGGCATTGGAAAGCTGGTTCCAAGCCCGATCTAATTGATGCAGGTATTTTTTTCTGATTTTGCCGTTTTGCAGTCTTTTTTGCCAGTCAAAGTCAGAACTTGTGTTTTTCACACCAGGGGGTGTATCTTTTGCGTCTGAACTCCATTTTTCGCAAACAAATAGGCATTGGAAAGGTGTTTCTATGAAATTTCCAGATCTGCAATTTATTTTTCCAGAATATGCACCAGGTACCTTTTATTCAGTATTTTGTGTTTTCATACATCTGTCAGTTACTTGGATGTTTTTGGCACCTAGAAATGATTTGTTTGCGTGGGATGGATTTATTTGATCTGATTTATCAGTATTGAGGTCATTTATTCTCATATTTTTTAATTTGAAGAGTTATCATGGGTTTTTCTATTCACCCTTCAGTTGTATTCCTGGAACGGGGTAATTATGAGTCATGGGCAAAGGGTATACTTACACATTGTAGGTGGCTTAATATTTTTCCTTATTTGTATGGTCTCATACCTGAACCAGCAACTTCAGAGGGAAAAATAGCTTGGGATATCATTAGAAATCACATAGTAGGAGTTATTTTGTCTAGTGTTGTTTCTGACACTATGTGGGGTATATCGGGCATTGATTGTCCTCACTCACTTTGGACACATCTTTGGGAGATCTATGGAGACCCAAGTCTTTCTCCATTCCCAGAGGATCCTGCTTCAGATTGTCTTGTACCCATTGGTTGGAGAGAGAACACACCTTTTGATCATGATACTTTAAAGGAACTTCAGTATTTAGACACCCTTACATATTCTGATGAATCAGAGGATTGTCTCACAGTTCCTACTCTTCAGACTGAGATTATACTTGTATCAACATCTTCTCCTGTTGTTCTTGATCGGTTTGATATTGCCTCTTCTTTGGCTCCTATTGATTCAGCTAAGCAGGACATCATACATCTTTCAGACATGGCTACTTGGGATTCTTATCTTGTAGGCATTTTGTCTTTGTTTGTAGAGTCCTATATTGCAGATCTGGAGGATTACTTTGAGGATTTTCAGCTCCTCTTTGTTGACAGCCATATTCCAGCTGTTAGCCCACCATCATCTGTGCATTCAGAGGTTGCAGTTTTTGAGTCTTCAGTTCAGTTTGGATTTGACATCTTTTGTTTCAGTTTAGACAAAGAGATTCTTCAGCATCCTATCATGGCACACATCTTGAGACATTTTGGTTCTTCTCTCTTCATAGGGTTTCTTCATCTTCGTCCTTTGGATCCATTTCTTCCCAAGGGGAGGAATATTATATGCCACTTCAGGATCTCTTTCTGGATTCTACCTCAGGCATCCATATTTGCGATAGGAGTTTCTTCATTGTGGGGGGGCCTTCTAGTCTCTTTCTTTTTCTCCTATGGAGACCATTGTACATGTACTTATATGATAGAAGCTATCTATGGGGGGTCTTATGTTATCCACCTCCTATCCTTCTGTTATTAGTGCATTTATTTCTTTCATCTCTTTTTGGAGTAGAGTTTTTCCCATGAGGTCTTCTTTATTTCTCCACTTTACAGAGATTTGGTTGTAATTGGGTACCTGATCAGGCCTTGTTGCCGGGACCCAAGTTTACTTTCTTGCATTGTAGTTATCTTTGCTTTCTTGCACATGTTTGTAACTTCACTTTTGCTCATCTTAAGGGGGGGTGTTAGAGTAAAGGTTTTAATTTAATCATGTTGATTAAATTACCTTTATTCCTCTCTTAAGATTTCACTTTAGTTGCATTTTGTGACATTTAATAATTATATTAATTATTAAATTTCTACCTATTAGGGTTTCTTTTAGGGTTGCACAATATCCTTTTATAAGGATTCATCATTGTAATTTATCTCTCTCTCGGATGAATACATTTTTCAGCTTTCAGAGCACCCTTGCTTATTTGTCTCCATCTCTTCTTTCTGTGACAGGTTATTTGCATGTAGGGGATCTTCGGGGTCTGTGAAGTTGGCTTTCTCAACTTCTACACAAGCTTCTTACAAGTGTATCACCAACCAAAGATCTAGAGGCAACATGAATACTATCAGAATCTTAGAATGCAACAAAACACACAATCATAATACAACTCTCTTATAAAATAGGGTTTCCTTCTAGGGAAAGTCAAGCTAATAAAATATCGACCATTAGATCTAAGACCTAATGATGAATGGTCCAGATTTACAATAATAAAATATAAATACAATTTTCCTTTTGAGGTCACTTCCCTCAAGCCTCCACCGGGGTGTGTAGCCCTCAAACCCTTTGTAGAGGGGGGGACCCCCCGCACCCCCTGTCACTGTCGTATCAACAATACCTTATGTAATTGCAAGGTTGAGACACATTTTCCAAATATTTTTCTTAGGAGGAACACAATTAATCCTCAAAGGAATTTTTGAATGGTTCTCTCATGGTCCTTCATAATATGGAGGAGGGGGAGCCACAACATAGATTCTAGGTGGTCAAGGAAGAATACCATGTTTAGGACAAGGTTAATTTTCTACTTGTGGAGAAGGAGGAGCAACCATTGTAGTCAATTGAGACCAAGGAGCCTTGGGTAGAATATTAGTAATGGATAAATTGGTTATACACTTATCTTTAAAATTTTGGTATGACATAGTTATATGATTTTCATGAGGTCAAATAGGTTAGGTTGGTTGAAGCAAAAAGTAATCAAGTAAAAATTTCCATGAGAGACCAAAGATTTGAATCCACTATGGTAAATGATATATATTTGTTCTTCAAATGGGAATTTAAGACATTTATCAATGACTGATGGGACCGTATTCATGAAAATAATCCATGGATGACCCAAATTCACATGAAATTAGTTTGACATTGGATTATGGTAAATAAGACATCTAATTTTTTAGGTCCGACCTTAACTAGGAGACTTATAGAACTAATTGTAGGGAAAATAGATTCATAATGAGCCTTTAATAACACTTTTGATTATTCATAATTATCTTTATAAACTTCATGCACATATAAGAATTATTTAGTAATCAAATTCATTAACATTGTTAGGGTTATAAGGAAGATATCTAACAGTTAAATGCAGATTTGATCAATAAAATAGAGAAATAAAATGCACAGAAAAATTATAGCAAAAATGAGACAACACAGAGAATTTAACGTGGTTCACCCAATCTGGGCTACATCCACAAAACTGTAGCCATCCAATGATTTTATTATCCAATGCAAAACTTATTAAAATCTCATGAATAATCGCCTTTTTCTACATACTGTAACTCCCATCCCAACCCCTTATAACAAGCTTTTTAGAAGCTTCCAAAATTAGGGTTTTACAAAGTCATTTTTTTTCTTTTTTGGCAATTTTTCCTTTTTTAGTGACGATGCAAAAGAAAAGGGGAATTTTTTTGGGTGTACAGTATAGCATGATTAGTCACCAAATACCACAACAATCTCCCACTTGGAGACTAATTAGGATCCACACCAAACAATCTCCCAGTTGGAGACTGATCCTGGATGACATCGCTGCACTTATAGCTCCCACTAGAAATAATCATGATAGAAACAAGGTTGGATTGAGTCAATCACTGGCTCAATGCTCTGGGTCTCCAACTAGTAACCCTTGGTTTTTTCCTCAACCACTCAACCTATAGGTCCTAAAAGTTTTTTTAGGCACCCCTGGTCCTCCCTGCCAACCCTGCTATCAAGTTTCAAATCAATCACATTGCCTTAACCAAGCATTCTTGGTGCTTTCCCTCTCATGCAATTTGTAGCCCTCAATAGCCTTAAAGACTAACTCAACTCCAAAATACTTCCAAATCTTGTTGCAGGGGTGTGAAAAGCTTCCATGGCTTCCAAAATCATTTGACTAAAGCTCCTGATCAACCTCCATTCACAAACTCTCCATCACTTTCAATAATATGCTTTTCTTGAGTTTGAAAGGCTAGTAGCCTTAAGCCTAATTAGGTCTTTGAAACAGGGGAAAAACGCTTTCTCCTTCTAAACCCACCAAGTAACCTAGTTATTTGCTTAGGAAAAGTGTTTCACATGTCCTCACCTCCAAGATTCTTATGGCTTCAAGACTGCTCAAGCCCTATATTGTCCATACACCAAAAAGGTCAAGAAACCTAGGATTTCATTAGCTTTTCCAGGCTGATTCAAAACTGGTGAAAAGTTCTTCATCAAAATGGATTGTTAGAGGCTCTTCCTTGTCACCATGCAGAGCCAAGACACTCCCCTAAATCCTTGAAAAATAATCTTTTAAAAATCTTCACTCCCCTACAAATTATTCACGCTGTCCTCAAGCCTTTCCTAGTCGGGTTCTCACTGTCTCACTTAGGAAAAGTCATTTAGCATGCTTTTTGGAACTCTACTGACTCCTACTACTAACCTATGTACAAGGTTTTGGTTTAGCCGCATTCCCATAGCTTCCATACTTCTTGGAACGGTGGGAGTGTAATCTAAACCTCCATTTTATTGAAATTACCAGTCAACACACAAAACTAAAGAAAGAGACTCAGAATATACAAAATGAAAAGAAGTGATGGAAAAGTTAACTAAAGATGCCAATAAAAATCTTCAAAAATATTCTCTACATTCCAAAAAACCAAAAAAACACCTTGGCTAATCCATTTAGCAGTAATCACGTGGCCAAGAACAGAAAATCAGCACTTTGCACGCACAAATCTCTGTATTTTTATTAATGCATATAACTTCCAGCGTTCCCAAAGCTTCCTCCCTCAACAAAGGTCGATAATTTCCTTTTACCATGCATTGGAAACAGTTAGGGTTTCTATTTTTAGCCTAAGGATGGCCAAAAGCTACCCGTTTGAAAACACAGTGTGTTTTCCAATTTTTACAAAATTTTAGGAAATGACCACCTTTTCATTTCCCAATTTATTCAACTTTTACCTAATGAACCAAAAGGTCCTAAAACACAAAATAAAGGTGTTAAAGACCATACGCCACAAAATGAAAAAGATTTTTGAAACAAGACTTCCAAATATGCTTGCACCTTGGCACCTTAGTAGGTGCTCCTGCACCATTCTCCCCCTCTCAGCACAAAGATCAAGGAACTTGAGGAGATATCAGTGATAAATCAATTACTTGCTTCTTGAAATCTACTTCTTCAACCCAGGTAGCCTCAGATTCAGGTTTTCCCTTCCACTTGACAAGGTGTTCCATGTATGCCTTGTGTCTTGTTGCTTTCTTCACCCTGGACTCCAAGACCTTCTCTGCCTGAGATTTCTCTTGACTTGGAATGGGTATATTACTAATATCCTTAAAGATTTCTTGACTGTTCTGAGCTTCATCACTGACTGTGCCCTTATACCTGATCAAATCAGCAACATTGAATACATGAGATATACCCAAATCTGATGGAAGTTCTACCTTGTATGCATTCTTCCCATACTTAGCTAACACCTTGCATGGTCCTATTCTTTTCATCTACATTTTTTTTGACATTCCCTTCTCCATCCTTGATTTGTTAAGATGAACCATAACATAGTCACCTACTTGAAACTGCACATCTCTCCTTGACTCATCAACTTTATCTTTCAATTTTTGTGTTGCTGCTGTAATTGTCTTCTTAACCTACTCATGAATCTCCTTCATGGTTTGAGTGAAGTCTTCTGCATGTCCACTCCTATTCTCCTGAGATCTAAGGTCTCTGAGCTCACAAATTCCCCTTGGGTGCATTCCATACACAACCTCAAATGGACTTTTCCCTGTAGTTCTATTAAAACTGTCACTATATGCATATTCAGCTTGGGAAATCACCATATCCCAGGTCTGTCCATATTCTTTAGTCAAGCACCTCAATAGGTTACCTAACACTCTGTTAACCACCTCTGTTTGACCATCGGTTTGAGGATGGTAAGCTGATCCAAATGAGAGATTTGTACCCAATCTACTCCATAGTGTTTTCCAAAAATGGCTCATGAACTTCACATCCATATCTGATACAATGCTCAATGGAAATCCATGGATTCTTACTATCTCCCTAAAGAAAAGATGGGCTATGTAACTTGCATCATGTGTAGTCTTGCAAGGGATAAAGTGACTCATCTTGCTGAATCTATCCACAACTACATAAATACTGTCAAAACCAGTTTTGGTCTTTGGAAGACCTACTACAAAATCCATGCTCACACACTCCCATGGTCGGTTAGGAATAGGCAGGGGCTGATACATACCAGCATTGCTAGCTCCCCCTTTGGCTTTCATGCAAACAACACACTGTTCAACATACTTCCTAACATCTCTTGCCAACTTAGGCCAGTAATAAAATCTTTGTACCAACTCTAAAGTTTTATTTATTCCAAAATGTCCACTAAGACTACCATTGTGTTTCTCTAGGATTAGATTTTCCCTCATTGATCCTCTTGGGACACATAACAGATTACCCTTAAATAATAATCCATTTTGTAGAGTATACTCAGCATATTGACTATGAAAGTGATTTTAAAAATCTGAACATACCTTGTAGGCTTCTAAGAAATCTTCATCCTCACCATAGAGATCTTTGAAACTCTCTAATCCAATGCTTTTCAGCTATATCTCTTGGACTGTCAACATCCTCCTGCTTAATGCATCTGCCACTTTGTTTTGCTGTCCCTTCTTGTGCTTAATGGTAAATGTAAAGGCTTGGATGTACTCCATCCATTTCAAATGTCTATTGCTTAACTTCTCTTGGGTGTTGATATAACTGAGTGCTAGGTTATCTGTGAAAACCACAAACTATTTGGGCAATAAATAATGCCTCCATTTCCTAAGGGACTGCACTAAAGCATAAAGTTCCAGATCATAGGTGGAGTATTTTTGCATAGCTTTATCGAGTTTTTCACTAAAGAAGGCTATAGGCCTACCTTCTTGACTAAGGACTCCTCCTACTGCTACTCCACTTGCATCACACTCAACTGTAAACAACTTATCAAAACTAGGCAACAAAAGTATAGGTTGGGTTGCTACCTCTTGTTTCAGCTTTTCAAACCCTTTATCAGCCTCTTGACTCCATTTAAACTTTGTTTTCTGACCACCCTTGATTGTATCTAGCACTGGTGCACATATACCACTAAAATTCCTGATGAATTTCCTATAAAACTGAGCTAAACCATGGAAACTTCTTACCTCTGTTGCTGTGGTTGGTGTAGGCCAGTTTAGGATGGCTTCCACCTTACTTGGATCCATCTTCAGCGTTCCTTGGGATACCACAAAGCCTAGATACACAAGTTCTTGTTTGAAGAACTCACACTTCTCAAGGTTGATTGCTAACTGTTCTTCTTGCAGCCTTTTGAGTACCATCTCCACATGTTTCAAATGTTCTTCTGCTGTCTTACTAAAAATCAGTATGTCATCCAAGTAGACTACCACAAAAATTCTTGTGAAATCTTTAAGCACCTCATTCATTAGTCTCATGAATGTGCTAGGGGCATTTGAGAGGACAAATGGCATCACTTTCCACTCATACAAACCATCATTTGTCTTAAAAGCTATCTTCCATTCATCACCCTCCTTAATTCTGATTTGGTGATACCCGCTCTTAAGATCTAACTTGGTGTAATATTGTGCTCCTCCAAGGAAATCCATTAAATCTTCAATTCTAGGTATTGGGAATCTATACCTAATGGTGATCCTATTAATTGCTCTAGAATCAGTACAAAGTCTCCACTTACCTCCTTTCTTTGTTGCTAAAACAACTGGGACTGCACAAGGGCTGATGCTCTTTTGAATCAGACCTTGACCTAACAATTCTTCCACTTGCCTAGCCACTTCAAGATTCTAATCTGGTGTGATTTTGTATGCTGCTTTGTTAGGCAATGAAGCTCCAGGTATAAAGTCAATTTGATGACTTATTTCTCTCTTGGGTGGTAGAGTTGCTGGTGTTCCATCACTCACTATGCTCTTGTATTTATCAAGCAAGTTTTGGACTGCTGCTGGTAATACTATCCTTTCAGCCTTTTCCTCTTCTTTGGGCTGCATCATGATCACATAACCTTCATTCCCTTGGTGTAGATCCTTGATGAACTCTTTACCACTGCTCAACATAATGTTAGGAACCTTGGACTGTCCTTCATCATCCTCAATCAATGATTGTAGCTTGAAGGTTCTTCCATCCTTCTTGAATTCTATAGTGTTCTCCTTTCCATGATATATAACACCTCTGTCATATTGTCATGGCCTGCCAAGAAGAAGATGGCATGCATCCATGGGTAGTACATCACAAATCAGCTTGTCTTTGTAGCCTCCAATTGAGAATTCCACTATAACCTGCTCATTCACTAGAACACTCTGCCCTTTATTCAGCCATGTGACTTTGTAAGGATTGGTATGAGGTACCTTCTGCAATTTTAACTTAGTTACTACCTCCTCAGAGATGATATTATCTATAGAACTATAATCTACAATGACCTTGCACACCTTTCCCAATATCTTGCATCTTGCTCTAAACAAAGCTCTCCTTTGCTTGGGTTCTTCATTGTCTGATTGTCTGATCAACACTCTATTAAACATCAGATTTTCACCTACTTCCGATTCTATATGACTGATCTCAGGTGATTTGACACTCATGGTGTCCTCTTGTGCATAAGCTATTATTTTCTCATTGCTAGATGAAGAAGCTTTCTCCGGGCACCTATAAGCTGGATGACCTAGCTGATTACAGTGATAACATTTCATGGTGGCAAAGTAGGAGTTACTTCTGCCTGCTCCTCCTCCTCTGTTTGAACCTCCTTGAGGTCCTCTTCCTCTATTAAATCCTCCTCTTGATGATGTTTCACCTCCATGCTCAGTAAGCTTAGATTCTCCTTGGTTTCTTTGTTCATTACCTCTTCCTTGGTAACCTCCACGTTGTCCTCTTTGATCTCTGCCTCTGCCTCTGCCCTTAGAGGATTGACCATGCTTTCTTTTATTCCTCTCTTCAATCTTTATAGCCAGCTGATAACATTGGTGGACTGTCTTGGGGCTGAGTAAAGCCACCTCTTCCTGTATATTCCACTTCAAGCCATTAAGGTACCTAGCCACTTTTAGGCTCTCATCTTCTGCAACATTTGATCTTAAGCAAAGCTTCTGAAACTCTTCAGTGTAGGTGTTGACATCTTGATCTTTTTGTCTTAAACTCTGCCTCTTCTTGTGAAGTTGGATCTCATAATCATTTGGCATATATGCTTCTTTCACTTTAGCAACCATTCCTTTCCAGGTTGATATGGGCTACTTGCCTTCTTTCTCTCTTTCAGTCTGAATAAACTTCCACCATGTCAAAGCTGATCCTCTCAACCTTGATTTTGCAACCTTCACCTTCTGTGCTTCAATGACTCCATCACATTCAAAATGGTTCTCCATGCCATCTATCCAATCCATGACCAAATCAGGATCCATCTTTCCATAGAACAACGGTATGCCCTCAAGTCCTTTTCCACTCAGGGCTTTCAATGCCTTCAAGAAGGGCTCCTCCTCCAAAATAGGGTCAGGTTCAGGGACTTTTTCTTCCTTTGCAACCTCTTCTTCTTTTGGCACTTTACCTTCCAACCTTGCATTGTTCAATGCCTTCTCCAGTTGCTCTATTCTCTCTTTTAAGGAATTGTTGTCCTCTTCTTGCTCTTCAACCTTCTTGGATAATTGTGCATTTGTCACCATGGCTGGGGTTTCACTAGACTCAACTTCAGACATATAAGCTGCTTTCCCAAATCTTTCATTGCTCTGATACCAATCTGATAGAAACAAGGTTGGATTGAGTCAATCACTGGCTCAATGCTTTGGGTCTCCAACTGGTAACCCTTGGTGTTTTCCTCCACCACTCAACCTATAGGTCCTAAAAGTTTTTTTAGGCACCCCTGGTCCTCCCTGCCAACCCTGCTATCAAGTTTCAAATCAATCACATTGCCTTAACCAAGCATTCTTGGTGCTTTCCCTCTCATGCAATTTGTAGCCCTCAATAGCCTTAAAGACTAACTCAACTCCAAAATACTTCCAAATCTTGTTGCAGGGGTGTGAAAAGCTTCCATGGCTTCCAAAATCATTTGACTAAAGCTCCTGATCAACCTCCATTCACAAACTCTCCATCGCTTTCAAGAAAATGCTTTTCTTGAGTTTGAAAGGCTAGTAGCCTTAAGCCCAATTAGGTCTTTGAAACAGGGGAAAAATGATTTCTCCTTCTAAACCCACCAAGTAACCTAGTTCTTTGCTTAGGAAAAGTGTTTCACATGTCCACACCTCCAAGATTCTTATGGCTTCAAAACTGCTCAGGCCCTATATTGTCCAGACACCAAAAAGGTCAAGAAACCTAGGATTTCATTAGCTTTTCCAGGCTGATTCAAAACTGGTGAAAAGTTCTTCATCAAAATGGATTGTTAGAGGCTCTTCCTTGTCACCATGCAGAGCCAAGACACTCCCCTAAATCCTTGAAAAATAATCTTTTAAAAATCTTCACTCCCCTGCAAATTATTCACGCTGTCCTCAAGCCTTTCCTAGCCGGGTTCTCATTGTCTCGCCTAGGAAAAGTCATTTAGCATGCTTTTTGGAATTCTACTGACTCCTACTGATAACCTATGTACAAGGTTTGGGTTTAGCTGCATTCCCATAGCTTCCATACTTCTTGGAACGGTGGGAGTGCAATCTAAACCTCCATTTTATTGAAATTACCAGTCAACACACAAAACTAAAGAAAGAGACTCAGAATATACAAAATGAAAAGAAGTGATGGAAAAGTTAACTAAAGATGCCAATACAAAGCTTCAAAAATATTCTCTACATGCCAAAAAACCAAAAAAACACCTTGGCTAATCCATTTAGCAGTAATCACGTGGCCAAGAACAGAAAATCAGCACTTTCCACGCACAAATCTTTGTATTTTTATTAATGCATATAACTTCCAGCGTTCCCAAAGCTTCCCCCCTCAACAAAGGTTGATAATTTCCTTTTACCACGCATTGGAAACAGTTAGGGTTTCTCTTTTTAGCCTAAGGACGGCCAAAAGCTATCCGTTTGAAAACACAGTGTGTTTTCCAATTTTTACAAAAATATAGGAAATGACCACCAAAAACATTTCCCAATTTATTCAACTTTTACCTAATGAACCAAAAGGTCATAAAACACAAAATAAAGGTGTTAAAGACCATACACCACAAAATGAAAAATATTTTTGAAACAAGACTTCCAAATATGCTTGCACCTTGGCACCTTGGCAGGTGCTCCTGCACCAAATCACCTTGGACCCTACTGCTTTGTTATACTTGAATTCAATGTTGAAGGAAAACTGAAGCTAAAGAGGATCTCATCTTCTCACTGGTCACTCCCTTCATAAACATATCTGTTGGATTAGCATCTGTATGTATCTTGTCTAGCTTGACCTATCCATCCTCTAATACTGACCGAATGAAATGATATCTCAACTATATGTGTTTGGTTTTAGAGTGCAAGACATAATTATTTGCAAGATGTATAACACTCTGGCTATCTATAAACAAGTAATTTTTAGCCTATTTTTTCTTAGAACTTTTCCATGAAAAGTTGTAGCCATATCATCTACTTTGCTGCCTCTGTTGTAGCAACATACTCTGTCTCTGTGGTGGATAAAGCTACCACCTTTTGTAACCGAGAAATCCAACTCACTGCTATCCCACCAACTGTAAGTACATGACCTGTGGTACTCTACCTGGTATCAATATCCCTTGCTAAATCTGAGTCAACATAGCCTTTTAAATCATTATTAGAGCTGCCAAAACATAAAAAATTATTGGATGTACCTCTCAAATACTTGAGAATCCATTTTACCGCATTCCAATGCTCAACACCAGGATGAATCATATATCTGCTAATAACTCTGACTACATGTGCAATATCTAGTCTTGTGCATACCATGACATACATTAAACTGCCTACAACTAAAGCAAATGGTACCTTGGACATTTTTTCTTCCTCCTCTTGTGTCTTTGGAAACATGTATCCTTAGTCAACTTAACATAATTGGGCAGAGGTGTGCTGACAACTTTTTCATTTTCCATATGAAATCTCTGCAACACCTTCTCAACATAATCAGTCTGAGATAAAAACAATTTTCTATTTTTACTATCTCTTGTAATCTTCATACCAAGGATTTTCTTTGCTGCTCCCAAATCCTTCATAGAAAATGAATTTGCTAACTGTTGTTTTAACTCCTTTATGTGATCCATGTCAGAACCCGCTACAAGCATATCATCAACATATAAACATAAAATAATGTACAACTATCAGCATCTAACCTCTTAAAATAAACACAATGGTTTGAATTACATCGATTGTAGCCTTGCTTAGCCATAAAACTATCAAATTTAATATACCATTGTTGAGGTGCTTGCTTCAAGCCACATAGACTTTTCTTCAATCTGCACACAAGTTTCTCCTTACCTTTGACCTCAAACCCTTATGGTTGTTCCATATATATTTCCTCTTCCAAATCACCATGGAGAAAGGTTGTTTTAACATCAACTTATTCTAAATGCAAATCTTCCGTAGCCACAATACTTAAAACAATATGAATAGAAGTCATTTTAACAATAGGAGAAAATATTTCATCAAAATCAATACCCTTTTTTTGTGCAAATCCCTTTACAACTAATCTGCCTTTAAATATTTTCTTACCTCCATCCTCCTCTTTCAGCCTATAAACCCTTTTGTTTGGTAAAGCCTTTTTACTTGCAGGTAACTTGCATAATTCCCAAGTTTGATTTTTCAGCAAGGAGTCCATTTCTTCTTCCATTCTATGCTCCCATTGAACCTTGGTATCCACTTGCATAGCTTCATCGTAACATTCCGGTTCACCAACATCAATTAATAAAATAGAATACAAAGAGGGAGAAAATATTTCTGGAGGTCTACTTATCCTTGAAGATCATTTAACATTCATTGGATTTTGTGGTATTTTTTGTTGCTGTTGTTGCAGAGCATGAGGAACCACTGGAACATTGTTGTTTGGTGTATCATCCAACACTACATAATCATTTTCTTTCTTATCATGTTGCTGCAATTGATCTTTGTACAACACTTTCTCATTGAATATGACATCCCTGCTTCTCACAAATTTTTGACTTAAAAAATTCCAAAGCCTATAACCAAATTCATCAATGCCATATCCAACAAATATACATTTCTTTGATTTTGCATCAAGCTTGGTTCTATTTTCAGAATCTACATGTGAAAATGCTTCACAACCGAAGGTCTTGAGAAAAGAATAACTCACCTTCTTACTCATCCATGCTTCCTTTGGAATACCACAACCCAAAGGATTAGAGGGACCTCTATTGATTAAATAAATAGTAGTGTTTACAACCTCTTCCCACATGTTTAAAGGCAGCCCAACATGCAATCTCATTGCCTGTGCACGCTTCATTATTGTTTTGTTCATGTGCCCAGCCACTCCATTTTCCTGTGGAATCCTTGGAACCATTTTCTCTCTACGAATACCATTAAAGGAACAATAATCTTCAAAATATTTTCTGCAATACTCACCACCATTATCATATCTAAGACATTTTAACTTTTTACCCGTCTCATTCTCAATCAAGCTCTTCCATTTCTTAAAAGTTTCAAATACATAAGATTTTTTCATAAGGAAATAAATCCATACCTTCCTTGTTGCATCATCAATAAAAGTGACATAATACTAAGAGCCATCAAGAGAAGATACTTGAGCTAGTCCCCATACATATGTATGCACAAGCTCCAATTTCTCATCTTTCTTTTGCTTCCCATTCTTGAGAAAACTAACTCTCTTTTGTTTTCCATACAAACAACTTTCATAGAAATTCATATTAACACATTTCAGACCTGGTAAAACATTCTTTGAATGAAGTACTTTCATACCTTTTGCACTCATGTGCCCAAGTCTATTATGCCATAGTGCTGATTTAGAATCCACAACAACTATATAATTTTTTGCTTGTTGAATTGCAACAACTGTTCATGAACATTGATTTTTATTTGCAATAGCTAAAGTAGAAGAAAAAATATGACCTATACAAAGATATAAGGTGCCTAATTTCACACCTTTTGCTACCACTAAGGCACCTTTTGTAATATTCCAATTTTTATCACTAAATGTAACAACACAACCTTCATCATCTAGTTGCCTTGCTATAATTAAATTTATTTTTAACTTTGGAATGTGTCTTACCTCATGTAGTAGCCAATGATTCCCATTCTACAACTTAATCTTGATTCTTCCTTTTCCAACAATCTGACAGGGTTCGTTATCTCCCAAATAAACTAGCCCAAAATCCCCTTGGACATATAATCAAGAAAATAACTTATATGGGGCGTAGCATGAAATGGAGCCCCTAAATCTAACACCCAAGAATCATAAACATTATCAAGGGAAATAATCAAATCATCCTCATTAGATTTATTACTTACCACATTTTCCTCTTTATTGCCTTCTTTTTTGTCTCCTTTATTTTTTCAAGACCAACAATCTTTCTTTAAATGTCCCGACTTACCACAGTACCAACAATCCCTCTTGTCTCTAGATTGGGACCTTTTGTCCTTTTATTTTCCTCATGAATTCCCACAACTTCCATAATTGCTTCCTTTCTCCTTTGTTCTGCCCCTACTTTCTGCATTCAAAACATTTCTTAATGTGGATGTTCCACCTGAGCTTTTCCTATAAATTTCCTCACTCAAAATAACACCAACATGATTAAATTTCAATGTATTTGAACTAGAAACATAATTGATAACAACCATTACCAAGCTATTCCAAATTTTTGGCAAAGAACACATAATCAAAAGATCCCTAACTTCTTCATCAAAGTTTACATTTACATAAGTTAATTGATTGGTAACCATATTAAACTCATTTAAATGATCAACGACTGACCCACCTTCTACCATTTTCATATTAAATAAATGCTTCATAAGAAATACCTTATTCGAAGTGGAAGAATTTTCATATAACTTCACTAGGGTTTCCATCAACTCTTGAGTTGTCTTTGCTATTGTAATATTGAATGCTACCGATTGTGCCCAACATAAATGAATGGCTCCCAGTGCCTTTCTATCCAAAAGTTTCCATTCCTCATCACTCATTGTCGCCAGTTTCTTGGCTATTCCTTCCAATGGCCTCCATAAATCTTTCTGATAGAGATAATCCTCCATCTGCATCTTTCATAATTGATAGTTCTACCCATTGAATTTATCGATCTTCAATTTACCCTTGTCCGCTATTGCTCCCACTTAACCGTGAGACTCCCACTCAACCATGAGACTTTCTTGTAGACGATAATCGAACACAACCTGCTTTGATACCACTTGTTAGGGTTAGAAGGCCTGCAGATATCTAATAGATAAATGTAGATTTGATCAATAAAACAAAGAAATAAAACACACAGAAAAATTATAGCAGAAACAAGACAACACAAAGAATTTAATGTGGTTCACCCAATCCGGGCTACATCCACAAAACCACATCCATCCAATGCTTTTATTAGCCAGTGCAAAAATTATTACAATCTTGCAAATAATCACCTTTTTCTAGATACTATAACTCCCATCCCAACCCCTTATAACAAGATTTTTAGAAGCTTCTAGAATTAGGGTCTTACAAAGTCATTTTTTTTCTTTTTCGGTGACGACATGAAAAAAAATGGGAATTTTTTTTTTCTTGGGGGTTGCCACCCTCGAACCCCTGCCTGGGGCCTATCCCGGCCCCAAACCCTGGAAAGGACACATGCTAGGTGTATAGTATAGCATGATTAGTCACCAAATACCACAACACACACATGGGATCAATGAGTATCCCCCTTGTGGGTTTATCAATAATTCTACTAGTGATGTAAAGAGCACCATCAGGTACATTTATAGAAGCATGAATATGTGTGAAAGTGATATCAAGCAAGAGATTTGTTTGGATCTTATGAGGATGAGTGCCAATCATTTTTACCATGTTGAATATATAACTATCATCTTCTTCATTATCATTTTGTTAGAAAAAATTGGTTGAATGACTTGGTAACAAATTTATAAATCTTTGTAAGTTTTGATTAGGTGGTAATATCAATATATTTCCTTTATCATTTACACTAGCCAACTGGATGATATTAGAGTCAATAAGGTATTGCACTTGGTGCTTAAGACACATGCATTATTCTATATCATGTCTTGGTATTTAGTGATATTGACAAAAGGATTTTGCATTAAAGTTTGGTGGTAATGGTTTAGTAGTGTCAATGGGCCTATTTGGAGGAAGTTGAATTGAATATTCTTGTTTAGAAAATACAATATAATAACATGGATAGAATTGGGAAATTGTAAAATTTTTCTATCTCTTGGTCTAAATTGATATGGTGCTATAGATTCAGTAGAAACTTCCTTTTGAATGTTATTGGATGATTGATGAGTGTTTATCTTTTTAAAGTATTTATTTTTTCTTAAAAAGATTGGTAATGTTTTTGAGGTACAACTTCATATTGACCATTAGGAGATGATGAAGGTCTACCTTCATATTGTCGAATCAATATTTAGTAATCATGAAGGGCCATACATAAATACGTAAATATATATTTCATCAATAAAATATTATCTCGAATGCTAGGTTACACGTTTCTAATGAAAACCCTTTGTATATTGGCATCTAAGAGAGAACATGTAATTTTTGAATAAAGAACTTAGTATTTCCTTATAAAATTAGTCACCTTCTCCTTAGGTCCTTGTTTATACTGAACTAAATTGGATAATGTAACTTGAGGTCTAATTTTTGCTTGAAATTGTTGAAGGAATTCATTAACAAGTTGTGTAATTGATGTAAATAAATTATTAGGAAATGAAACAAACTAATCTAAGGCCATGTCTTTTAATGATCATGGAAAATTTTTAGCTAGGAGAGTGTCTTCAAAAATGAAATCACTACTGATACATGATTATTGGGATGTCATTTGGAAGCATACTTCTCAAAGTGAGGTATCTCAATGTTTTGTAGAATAGGTGTATTTAGGATAGAAAATGACAATGGGATACATGTGAGATATGTTCGAGGAATAATGTTGGGTTAATTTTGGTTCATGTTTGAATTTTTTTTTTGTAACGATGATATGTTTTGTAAGAACTTTGGTTTGTGACATGATCATTTTGTGACATGTTTTGAGAATGTGTGGAATATGTAGGACTATTGTTGATGATTGGAGGATTATTGTTTTATAATTTTATGATAGGTGAATAAAATGGAGGTATTGTAGGTGAAAAGGAAAAGCTATAGGGATTCCCACAAGAAAGCCATAAACTATGGTTTAGACCATTACTATATTGCATGGTGGATGCTACAACTGGAGGGGTAAAATTAGGAATAGAAGGTATGGTTTTAGGAGGGGAAGCTTGCTTTCCCATTTAACTTTGAGCATTATTAAAGGCTTAAGCACAACTAGTTGTCATGGGGATATTGACATCTACTATATGATCTAGGATACACAACACTTCTATCCCTTGCACATAAATAATTAGCTTCCTAAGGTTATGTATAAGAGGAACCATTTCTTCAACAAAAGATTCAGTGCTTAAGTATTATTGAAGGTCTTCTAGTTCTTTGTCTAATTGTTTAAGTTTATCTTCAGGGAAATGGGGAATAATAGCCTCCAAGTCCACATAAATTTTAGGTGACAAAGAAGACAAAGGAAATGTAGGAGTAGCGATATTCAAAGATAGATGGTGGAGATGTAACTCCTTGAGTAAAAGAGTTATAAGTCTCAAGCTTAACATTGGATGTGATTGTAACAAGGGAATCCATACGTCTATAACTATGTCTCACAAGGGTATTAGATATGAACACTAGTTCATGAAGCTCACAAATTTATTAATAGATTATTGACACTTAAGTTCTCATATAATGTAGAGAAAAATATATGAAATAATAGAAACTAAAAAAAATAGAAATAGTAAAAAAAATTGCAAATGTCACAAAGAAAAAAATAAGACTAAAATTTGGTCAAAATTTAATTAGATAAGGGTAGTGGCACCCTTGAGCACATATGTCAAATTTTAAAATTTTAAAAATTTGGAAACCAACTACTATGTTTGAGGAGCTAAGATTGCACAATTTTAGGTATAAAAGTAAATAAATTTCTGGAAATGCATGAAAACCTAATTTTTTTTATGTGAAAGAAACACATACATGCATGCAATTTTATATTCTTAAAGTAATGCAACATGTTCAAATAATAATTTACACAATTTAAAATGTTGTGACTGAATGAATTTATCTTGAAGATGATGAAAATAACACTTTTTGATCTTTTGAAATGAAAAATACTATGAAATTCTATGCTCTGACAATGTTTTTTACTAGGATATGCATGCACTTTGAAAAATGGAAACAACCTAAGATTGCACTTAGATTTCACAATGAAATATTTATGATTTTAGAAGGTTTGACAAATGTAACAAGTGTTGGGTTCACCAAAATGTTATGTGGGAAATGATCTAGGACCTAAATTGCATCTTTCCATACATTATGTTAGAGAGGAGCCAAAATTGATCACAAAAGACCACTTGGATACTACCCTCAATGGAAGATCCAAAATGGTAGATCAGGGTTTTGGTCCTCTTTGTTTTTTTGTGTGGATCAAATTATATTGATTAGGACTTAAACTAATTTGATTGTGTAAATATAAACTAGGTCAAATATGCATCTACAAAAAATTGATATGATTTCAAAAAAGTACATAACTACAACATAAGAATTGATGATGGAAAATTAGAGTGCAAATATAACGAAACATGACATGTAAATTGATACTGAAATTACCTAGATAGGGGCGATGGAACCCTAGACTAGAGAATCTTTATTTCTAGAATTTGTGAAGAGATCTCAATAAGTCATGACCTATAGGTTCTTTCCTCCTCGACTTAGCTTTAGAACTTTATTTTTTTATGAATTATTCTTCTTGCCTTAATTTTTTGAAGTAGGAGACTTGAATGCTTGATCTTGCAATTAGGTCTTCAATCTTCCAAATCCACTTCAAATTCACCACTTACAAACAAGAGAGGGGAGAAAGGGATGTGCCATATAGGGGCTTACCTAATTCAAACCCCATTTTGGTGTTTCCACTTCCACAATGACTATGATGATGTAAAGAGTGCTTACCCTCAATGAAATAGAGGAAAATGGATAAAAATAAGTGATAAATAACAAGTACTGCAACTTACCACTCAAATATTATTTCCTTGATGGATTGAAGTCATGGTACTCATCTCATATAAGGAGGGTTGGATTCTTGATTGAAGGTACTACAAGTTTTAGTACTCACAAAACAAATGAACACAAAACATGGATAATTTTACTCATAAAATTGATACATTGCTACATGAATCTTGATTGATGAAATTGTTATAATAATGTTGAACTTATTCTGTTCTTGACTAATTTTTAGGATGCTTTCTTGTTCAAAATTTCATTAGGTTGCCTTAGATGCTCAAATGGTGCAAAATACTTATATTTTTATATATTTATTCCTTTTTAATTTTTTTTTTATGAAAAGCTGATAAATGAATTTAGATTTGAAAATGTAAAAATGTCAATAATAACATATTAAAAATTGAGCCAAAATAAGCTATTTAGGGGTGGTGGCACCCTAGACCAGACCTATTATTTTTCTTCATCATGTACCCCATAGTCACTATTTAAAGCTCAGTGTTGTGATAAAGTAACCAATTATTTATTTATTTTGAGTTAGTCTTAAATGCATGGGATCCATCCTCACATTGGTTCATTATATCCTAGTGCATAAGATCTTCTGGTATATAAATTTATGTGCTCAACATATTATAAATTTTTGATGAATTTTTTGATTCTCCTATCCTATTCCTATTGCTTTTTCATCTCCCATCATGTTCTCCATCTCTTGCCATGGTCCTACTTGAGAATAGTATGAAATTTTTGTATAGGATGTTTTTAGCAGGGTTTGGAATGAAACTATACACCCATTACAAAAATATATACATTGAATATTTTTCTACCAAAATCTAGTAGTGAATATTATTGATTCTTTATTTTTCAATCCATGCACATTTGATCCTAATCCATTCTTCTTCCTCTTTCATCTATTCACATCATCAATCTTCTCTTGATACAATTGTACTTTGACTATTCCACCCACATGTAGTTCACACATGTTAGATTACAAATCATGTGTCCATTACCATTTATCCATCTAATATATCATATATTCATATCATTAATTTAGCCATATAGTGTCAGTGCATTGCATTACATCCTTGCCATTGCATTACCATTTAACATCATTCATTTATTCACATTAATTCATAAATAAGTTACAAAAATTTGCATACACATAAAATCATATCCATAGCATCAAAATATCTTGAGATACATGCATTCATAACATATCTAGCATATATATATATATACATCAATAAATCATACATACATCACATTATACATACACCAATCATAATGCATACAAAAAATATATAAACATATTTCCATACATCATCATCCATATGATGTGAAAAATAAAAATCATAAGCATCACATAGGATATCAAAATGTCATCTCATATATAGAGAATCAATATCAACACATACAATTGTATTATATATCTACATAAAAAATGTGGACTATACAATAGCTTTATAGAGCATGGACAACCTATGTACATCCATCCAACTATCCATGTCATCCCCTTCTAGCTTATGTTGCCATCCTCTAATAATCTTAGTGACTTTGAAACTAATTTTTCCCCTAGTGGTGATAGTGAGCCCTGAGGTGGTAGTAGCCCCATTCCTATAGAAATTGACCTCACTAATCCTATTCTCCCTAATTGATTTCTCTTTATAAAGCTTGGTATCCTTTACCTAGCAGGTACTACACTCATAAAAAATACTTGTAGTATTGTACCTCATGGGAATACCCCATAATCTTTGTTGCCATCTATGCCACACCCTGAACCCCAATACCTCTAGCTTTATTGCACTCAAGCTTGAGCCTAGCTACATTTTCCTATGATATTTTAGGAATATAATAAATCCACCCTTTTCCACTTGTAAGGAATATCATGCTATAAAAATTCTATCTCACTCAACCTATAGGATATTTGAGCCCACCTATACCCTATTCCTCTTTTCTTGCGAGGAATCCTTCTCACTCAACATTGTATCTAATTGAGCCTCCAAATCACCCCTATCACCTCCTTACTCTCCACCATCTCCATGTAGCTTCACTTGTACCTATAACTCTCCTTTCACTCCCTCCTATCCTCCATATGGAGATCCTTGTGCCACATCTACATCCATATCGTATGAGATCTCTAAGATCAATGATAATATTTTCTATTATCATTATTGCTCATCTCCTCCTCCACTATTGTCTCATTATTTATCTCCTTTCTTCTCCCTCTCCATCCTCCTCTACCTCTACTACGACCCATACCACCTTTATCTCTTGTTCCTCTATGTTCTATCCCTCTCCTTCACACCTCATGTATTACTACCTGTATCCTATCTACATTCCTTCCCCATCATGGTGGAATGCATCATACTAGTATATATGCTCTCCACCATGCTCAATATGCTAATGTCATCCCTACATCCTCCACATTAATGTGTGTATCCCATACCATTGTGACTAGGTTTCTCCATGCATCTACTACATCTTTCTAATTAACCTAAAGCCCCCAATATTTTATCTCTTATGCCACTCTTGAAAACATATTTCCTCTCTATCAAATCCTTTATCAACCCAAATTGTTGTATGGCCCAATTTAGCCTATACCTCTCTATTAGATAATTGTATCTCTTGATAAGGTAACTTGGTGTACGCACGGATGAAATCATTTGCAGGTCATCCTTCTAACCCTTCACATCTCTAAATTGTTTCCATGTGACATCTTTTGGTTGTAACTCATCTAGGGATCACCACCAACACTCCATGTTTTCAACCTCTTGATAGTGCACCACTTAATCCTAACCACACACATATGAATACTTTGTATCCCTTGTAACTTTATCTCCTAGTGGACTACACACTACTATATGCTCCCATGCCCACACCTACAATAGAGTCACATGACCTATGCTCGATCCATATTTATAAACCACCATATGCATATATTTGTATAGATGAGCTAGCATATACCTGATCCCCATGCAAACCTACATCTGTGCTCTAGCATGTATGTAACACAATTTACTAACCGAAGAGAGAAATGTCTCCCACCATTATTAGATATAAATAAGCCACTGATAAGGGCCACCATCACCAAAACAATGTATAAGATCTATTTTTGACATCTATCAATGTCTAGCTATCACCCTATGTGCGACATGTCAACTCTCCTGAACAATCATGTCAATAGCACATATGTCTCCTTATAGAGGTATATACCAATCAAGTCCTAACAAGTAGTTAAAAAATCCTCCATATATCCTTGAACATCACAATAATCTCCCCTATTGGGAGATCAAATGTGTTGGTCTTTGATTACCACCTCTCCACTAGAGCTATCAACATTATCCCACATGTTCAAATCATTGACATTTGAGCTACATTATATATTCCATATGATTGCAATAGATCCTATATTTTGCATCTTAGAATCCTCTCATCAATGATAACATTTCCAATCTCTGCTCCTGAGTCTCTATTGGCCTCGACTAGGATTGCACATCACAATAATTCATTAGCTTATCATTTTATTCTACTATATAAAAAGCATAACACATTCTCTCATCCCTTCCTTTCACTATTTTCCCATTTTTCTTCTAGGATGGATTGACCCAAATATAGAATGCATCCACCATTTTCCTGATAGACCCACCACTTAAATGGATTTTCCCAACCTTTCTACCCACTTTGTTTTTGGATTTGCCCATTTTTTGACACATTTGCCAATTTTTTTATGGGTCCACCAAAATACTTCACATTTTCCCATTTTATTTGCATATCCATCATTTCTCTATGCAACCACCAAATCACAATCAATGGATAAATCACAAATGTTTTTATACATGCCATAAATAACCCTAAAGTCTTGGTTCAAGTTTTGTACTTATTTGGCTATGGGTTATGGTCACAAATATCACCCCACCTAATCCAATTAATGCTCTATAGTAGGCACATGCACCTCCATTTCTCCATTATTATATTTCTCTTCTCAAATTTTCTATAATTGAGGATGAAAATGACTTCTTTATACCCCTTGAGCCTATTTATACACCCCTTTTCACCTCTTCTTCATCATGTTTATTCCTCTTTCCACTTTGACTATTGTTTTCTTCTTTTGAGAGCTCCCTCAGACATATTTTTTTCTTACATGACCTCTCAAGGGAACATCATCACATCATTATTTTCTAATTAAGTGGGGCATATTATTCTATCTGTTTTTCTTTGTGTGATCTATATGCTATTTTTTTGAATAAATATTATCTTAACATTATTCAAAGAGGGGAAAAGTTTAGAAACCTAAAATTGACACTTCTTTTATTTTCCTTTTTCTTCTAATTTTCCATTCAATTCCCTCATTCTTCACCACTTTAATTAATTAGACAATATTTTATTATTTTATTGATATCCCCTCAACCATAATGTTAATTAAATAATAACACATGTTATTTAATTAATATTTATTATCCCATAATTAATTAAATTTTAATTAATTAATATTTTTTCTAACATCGTCATCACATTTAGATAAATTAATGTTTTTCTAAATAAATCTTCTTTCTATTTATTTAATTTTATATTTTAGTGCACATGGATAATTGATTTTTATTTTAAAAACCGATTATATAAAAATCAATGCACATGACAAGTGTCTCTTCCACTTGTCCTAACCTCCCCTCCATTTGTGGTAACCTCTCAACCTCCCTCTTGATTGAGGGAAAAAAATTAAATTTCAGCTCTTAATCTCTCAAGGCAATTTGAATTGTCCATTCCTCAATCAAAAAACCTATAAATCTAGCCTATCCTAAACCATAATCATACATCGATTGAATGGAAATATATGTTGCTAATTTTAGTACTTAGACATTTTTAAATCCTACAAATTGGGACAAATCAAACAAGTTCAATGGTATTGGGTGCATATTTGAATTAGTTTTGAATTTTCTTTCGGTCTAATTTAGATGGTTTATTTTGAATATGAATTAGGACAACCCATTTTTGAAATCATTCCACAAATATAATTGATGATGTGTAAGGAGGTGTAAGAGGAGTTACTATCTATTTTGGGTTGTTTGACATGACTATGAAGGTGTTAGATTTTTTTGTTATGGTTCATAGTTTTGGGATACCACTTAGTGGTTTTTTCGTTTTCAAATTTTTTTAATATATATTGGAGGCATGCAATAGAGACTTTGAATTTTTTTTGTAAGTATTTTTATGTAGTAAAATTATTTTTAATTAGAGAGAAAGATGGATTGTATTTTAATACTATATGGTCTATCACATGTTTAATTAGATTAATTGTTATTATTTTTATTGTACTATTCACCCTATATTAACATAATTTGAGTTAGCCTTTTCTCATAATTTTGTAGCGAATCCATTAATTATTCATAGATAAAATTGACAAATCATTTGATTCCTTGAAAACAATAATAATGAGGCTTAAATTTTCTAATAGACTTCTTATATCTTCTCCACTATTTTTTAATCATCATCATTTATTTATTTATTCTAATATAATTGACAACATGCGTAGAAACGTGAAATTGACATCACACATATTTAACTAATTCATATTTACTTGTCAATTAAATAAATCAAGGTTATTTAATTATCTCCTAAAGTCTCTTCATTTATTTAAATCAAATATATTTAATTAAATGGATAGTGTAGTGCCTTTCCGCATTTGGCCTTCGTGACATTTGGGTAAGTTGTTTAGTTAATTTGTGTGTCACGTTGAATTAAAGTAAATTTGATTTATATGGTAACCTAAATTAAACTGGAAGTAAATAATATGGCTCAATTTAATGATACAAACAAATGGTCTATGTGCCCAAGAGGTAATCTGTTTTCCTATCCTTTTCTTGACCAAAAACCAGGGCAAGGAAACGTATAAATAATGAATTAGATCAATCTCATCTTATTTAAGAAGCATTCAAAAAGGCTTAAAGAGCTTGATTCGGTTGTATTTTACTATTTGTCATATCGGATTATCATCTTAAGGATCATGTTATCAATTTAGTCTTAGAGACCATTTTGTTTAAACACATTAGTGTATAACTATTATTTCATGTAGAAATTATTGTTCTCTTCTTATTGATTTGATAAGTATTGAGATGATTCTCTTCTTAGTATCTTTAAATAATATAATTTATATATATATATGTATATTTATATATTTATATATTACATATATATATATGTGTGTATCTGGTTACAATTAATGATAAATGGATTATGGGTAATTGAATGTCTATAGAATTAATTATTTTAATGAAATTGTTTTGCACGTGGAAGTGAATGTAATTGATTACGGGGTATAGAAAAATATAATTACCTTTGGTATGAACACATGATAAAATAAGAAACATCAAAACCAGTTTAGGTACCTTGTATAGGTTTACGCGCCCTGCTTTGCATGAGAGATATCTGGCAGTAACACACTCCAGGAGGTTGCGTCTTCTGGAGGATTTTGTTGAGCAGTACACGTGCCTTCTCTGTCTTCTGGAGGATTCTGTTGAGCAATACACGTGCCTTCTCCGTGCGTCCACATTCTTCATGCATATTTTCCTAGTAGCGGTGATATTCATGGGGGCTTCTTTTTGGTGAGCGCTTATGGAGGGAGTGAAAGAACATAGTGCGTTATTAGAGTATAGGTCCGTCTCTTGGTGGAGGTTTTGTTTTGTTTAGCATCGCCAATATCCACCACCAGGTACAATATACTCTCCTTATTTAAATTGAACTTTTTATGACCGTCTACACTCTCAATCATTTAGCATATCCTCTTTAGTTGCATGGACCTCCGTTATGTATGTTATGACCATCTTTGTTGCAGAGTCTTGTGTCTGCCCAGTATAATATGCACATCACAGTTCCTGGTATTAGGGTCTGGAAATTTTCCCGATGCATCTTTAGTGTTCGTCCTTTCAGCAAGCCTATTTTTGCGCACATCCTGTAATCCTTGTGGACTCTCAACTCACATTACTTGAGGTACTATGTCAAACAACGCTTGCCTTGCCCATGTTACGGGCATGAAGGCCAACCATGCATCCCTAGTAATTAGCTATATATGTATTGCATTAAGGGTTGCGTATGTGTAAAGTGTGTACAACCCTCATCTGCTAAACCTGCATGTTGCATTCACCCTAAACTCAAGCAAGGCTTACAATGTTGGGATGGGTTTCAAAGCACTTCATTAGTTAGAAGATTTTAAGACCTTCCTTGAAAAATCCATTTTTATGCATATTCTACAATGGTCGCTTTCATCCCATGGGCAACCTACCACTACTGCAGTGATTAGACAATGGAGGGTGTATAAATTTAAATAATGTCCCTGACGCCATTTGCAACCTGTCACAGCAGCAACACTTGAACATAGAAGCCTGCAGAGGTAAAAATAGCCTTCGTGTTTCTGTTGGCAGCCTGTCACATATGCAATACCTGAAAGTAGAATGCGTAGAGGTTTAATTAATCTCTCTGACTCCACTATCAACCTATCCCAGATGTGGCACTGGAACATGATAGGAAGTTTAAAGGTATAAATGACTTGCTTGATTGATTTGACAATCTATCGTAATTGCAGCACTTGAATATAGAAGAGTGTAAGAGTTTAAAAATCCTCCCTGATTCTCTTGGCAGTCTATCACTGCCACAGTGTTGAGACTTTGGAGGGTGTAATGATTTAAATAATTCCTCTAATACCATTCGCAACCTATCATAGCTGGAATAATTAGGCTTGAGAGAGTGTATGAGTTTAAACAGCCTCCCTGAAGCTATTGGCAACATGTCACTTCTGTAATACTCAAAAATAGAATGTTGTAGAGGTTTAAATAATCTATCTGATTTCATTGTCAACTTGTCTCAACTGCGACACTTGAACATAATAGGAAGTATAAAGGTTTAAATAATCTATCTGATTCTTATGGCAATCCAACGTAGTTGTAGGACTTGAGCATAGAAGGGTGTAAAAGTTTAAATAACCTCCCTGATTCTCTTGGCAACCTGCTAAATTGCATTTGGTTGAGAGTGTCTTAAGCCTTTTCAGCACACCCATGTTGTGCATACTCTGCAATCATTGCATTCCATGAGATCACACCTCTTGAGACATTATGTAAAACAGTTCACACACCTTGTCTTTTCACCACAGTTTGGATGCACGTCTTTCCTTCTCTTATTCTTTTGGAGATTTCCTCATCCTTGTAATATATATATTAGTAGATGATGTTTTTACTCTGTGATTTGCTACCCCCGCCATTGCTTTACTCATATTCTTGTCACTTGCTCAGATGTTGTTGTAAACTTGGCCTGAGGTGTTTTATCGGTGGGTTTCATTACTGTTTTCTATTACATATATGTTTGTTGCATCAGACCAACCTTCTCCTTAAGTGGCACTCTCTCTCTCTTGATCATGTTGACGGACGTCCTTTGTCATTTGTTGCATGCTTAAAGCTTGATAGCAGTCCCTCTTGTTGCTTCTCGATGGCGAATCCTTCCCTTCATATCGCAACCTTGTTTACTCCCCAGTATTCCCTTGGACGTCGACTAAACTGTAGGGTGCCATTTATTTTCCCTGGGTGAGTTATTTTTGGTGCGGGGTATCTGATGTTAAATTTATATGTTTGACATTCGGTTAATCGTATATGTATGTGTGTTGGTTTATGCTTATTAAAATAAAGAGTATGGCCAAGGGCTCCATAATGATCACTTTTTCGAATCATTTAATTCGATGAATAAAATGAATGCCTACTGACTATGCAAGGTAATTCAAGCGACCCATAGATATTTACCTGTGCATAATTTCAATGGAATTGGGGAGAGTGTCGAATACATGTGGAAAGTCACGTGAATGAAATCTTCTTTAATATTATAAGTAAAAAGAGTGGGTTATCCAAGTCTCGTGCTCTTAAGAAAAATAGAATAATAAAAAGAAAGAGGAAATGTAAATAAGATATTAAAAGAGGAGTGGGGTAGTAAGATTCACATTCTCTTAAGAAAAAGAGAGATTCATATAAACCAAAATTTAGACTTTATTTATGAATAAAAGCTAGTACTACTAGAAATGCATTAAAACTCTAAGAAAGGAAATTACTTTATTTCTATTCCTCTTCCCTACTTTTAAAAGAAGGTGACAAAATGGGAATTAGTATTTATTTAATGGAGTAAGTAGGAGGCTCCACATTTATTTCATTATGAGGTCTTTATTTCTTTTTAGGAAAAATAAATATATAGTTTCCTTAATGTTCTTTTAATAAAGAAACTACTTTTTCCCTTGCTATGGGGAAAAGCACTAAGTTAAATAAAGATAAAATAAATTAGAAGGTATCTTTTATATTTTAAATGGGATAGTTCTCTTTAAAGAAAGTAAATGGAATATGTATATAAATAGATGCATTTATTAAATATGAATAATTTAAAAACAAATAGTGATAGTTTATTATGAAGGGTATTATTAATTTAAATAGTAATTCTAATATATGTAACAAATAAAGTCATTCATGTTTAAATGTGCTTGTATAATAATCTCATTAGCAATGTTAAGACCTTAACTAAAAGGGTATTTAATTAAATCATGATAATTATTTATATGAGTACAAGTGAGTAATTTGGATATAATAAGTAAAAGACATTTATATATATATATCCTTATATGCATTCATTCGTGTATTAATAATATTTATGTGATTGTGCCATTTTTACTAGTTAAAGGTGTGAATAGGGTTGTGTTGAGGTTGGGATATGATAGTGATTGTGTAACTAGTTTCATTTAGGTATTTGAAAAGAGTAAAGCACTATTTACTTAGATAAATCATTTTCGTTAGCTTAAGGTAAAAAGGTATTGATTCGTTTCAGGAAGGAATTCTTAGAATTGATAAATGTAATGTGTGTTTTAAAATAGTGCGTATCATACATTTGCACATTTTATGTTTTTTTCACTTTTATACGTGAAACTATGGTAATTGTCGTATTCCAGCATTGTTTATTATATGAGAACGAGGTTTGTGAGATAGCCTAGTGTTCCTCTTGGATGTAGTTTTAGAGTGACTTTTGTGTCGTGTTTAATGTTTGATGTTGATATTAATGCCTTTGACTATGTGGATGAGTAATGGTTTTATTGGTTATTGCTCAAATGAAAGTATTTTTTTTATCTTGCTAACAAATAGTTTCCTTTGATGGATATAATAACCTTGATGGTCCATCATGTGTATATTAAAATAGGATAAGGATTTACTCTTGAATTTGATTAATTGAAAGTTTCTTATGATTTATTATTGTAAGTTAAAATGTCTTTGTAGTGAATAAATGAATAAAATGTAAATCGTGCGTCTATTAGTCTTTATGGTTATGAATGTTTTCATATATATTTAAATGTGAATTTTAATGGTTATCATGATTGATTGGATTGATCTTCGAATTGAGATTGTGTATCGTTGATTGTTGTTGTTGTCATAATTGCTATCTTTGTTAAGGGTGATTAGTTGCCATACTGCAAGGGTAGCTTGAGAGGAGAAATAGAGGTCTCCCTTGGACACCCAGTTGAATTTGTGTCGAAATTGATTATTTTTGCTTCGGTTGAATTTGATGATCTCTTTATGATGAAGCCACTTTTATTCTACTCCTTTCGATTTATGATTAGAAACTTATATAGTCTTTTGGTGGGGTCCTTGATGATAGTCTTCCTTATTGTGTTAATTCTGATTGAGGAGACTTTGTTGCATTATCTTTCTTGTGGTCATATTTGAGATGGTTGGGAACTTGATATACTTGAATTACCTTCAATAGAAGGTTGTGGATTTATGGTGTTTTTGGCTTCCAGAGGCAATGGAGGAACTTGACTTATGTTGATTTTTCCATGGTTGTTCCGTTGTGATTTATTGCTCTTATTTTAGATTTTGAGCTCATGGGTAGTACTTTGTACTATGGTGTTGAATTTTGATGTGGTGGGTGGTACCTCCTTGTTCTTGATTTCAATTATATGGAATGGGTTTGCGAGATGGTTCTTGCCTCACATGTTGTGTGATATGTACTCCTTTATTTTTATGTGAGATGAGGTACACCCCTTGTATGTTTTGATTTGGTACCCATAGGGAGAGTGGCTCTTCATGGTGGCCGGCGCACAAAGGGGCTGTTTGGGTAACCCATGGAAGAGTTTCTTAATCAAGTGATAATGTAATTAATTAACTAGTAGGTTGGGTAGATAAACATTAAAAAATATTAATTTTGAGCCTCACCCATACCGTTAGTGCTCTCACAGGCTAAGGATGGGATGAGAAGACTTGGTTGGTAAGATCACTTCCTTGTCCTCACGAAAGGTAAGTGGTTCCGCATGAGTCACCCTATGGAGCAGTGCCTTGTGATAGGCTGCCTGGATAACCATAGATGGAGGTGGTACCTTGTGATAGGTTGCCTGGATAATCCATGTAAGGCCATGCAATGAAACTCTCCTATAGTACCCATTTATTTTCCCTTGTTTGGTTGCCTCTGGGAGTGTTGTTTGAATTGTTGATGTTGTTGAGGCAATTGGTTCTTGGTGATTGTTGTTGAAGCCTCCAAGTTCTATCTTTTAGTGTTGCATACATGCCTCATGGCAACTTGATTGATGTTAATGAAAGGTGCCCTTGATATTTATTGTTGGTTGATATCGTGATTTTATTTGAAGACTGGGATCCTATTGTTGTTGGCACCTCTTATGGTTATTTAGTGTTGAGCCATAATATTGACATTTGGATTTGTTGAAATTTTCATTATTTTGTTTTGGCTAAGTGATGGAAATGTTGTGATTTGTTATCTTATGTTGATGATATCCTTGTTGTGGATTTTGGTTTGCTATTGGTTCATTTAATTATTTTGGATTGCGGTATGGGGATCTTTCTTGTCAACTCCTAGCACGGGGGGTGGACTTTCAGGTCCACGTGGTCAGGTGGAACATGCTATGCACCCCATTGGGTCCCCAGCCAAGGATCGTGATATGCAGATTGTGCCCCTTGCAGCGTCTCCAGAATTGTACCAAGTCCAAGCCAGACTTGTTAATGTGTATTCAGCTTTCTAGTTGTATCATTCTATCTGATTGTATTGTTCCAAATTCTTTTGGGGAACACTTTTGTATCACTATCACTCTTGTACGATGTAACTTTTATTATCATTATAATGAATGCAATCTTTGACCTCAATTTATGATCTTTGATGGAAGCTTATCATGCTTGAAATGTATATTGATGCTTGGTACTATTATGAGTTTTCGTTTCACAGTGTGTAATTCTTAATGGTGTTGTATCTGTGGAAATATGTATAATTACTTCCATAGATTTGATAGATGGTTTTATGTATGTTATGATGTGGATGTTTGTATTTTGTCTAGTAATTCTAAATAATGGTTAAGTGGAATACTTATAGTTAGTTAAACATCGTCTTGGTATGGGTTTACGTTAGTAATGCTATCACGTGTACCCCAGAGGACGTGGTTTATGATGTAAATGTTTAACTACAAATTATGTGTTGGTTGTTCATGTTTATCATATGTAATGTTCTACTTTCAATTTTTTTTGTTTTATTGTGCTTTTACTATAAGTCCTATAGTTGTCCTTTGGGGTTCACGTGGCGGGGCATTACATCATTGGTATCAGAGCCTAGGTTGATACATTGGGCACTATGAGCCCAATTACGTCGACCTAGTTGCTCAAACTATCGAGGGTATGTTCTTCTTTTGTGTCAGCCTCACTTAGTAAACTGAGTTTGTTCCGTAGGGGTGTCAGTTCAGTGGTGCAAGAAACTGGTGGAAAGAATAGGACCCTCGATGTAGTGCGCAATGCACCGATATTCTTCCTATTGGGACTGCATTATGGACCTTTGTGTTGCCTTGTGTTGTGACTTCTGGTGATGTAAGTTTGTGTGTGTGTGTATGAGGAACCTATCACTGGAAGTGATAGTGGTTCTGATTCACTATTGTGTTGATATTGTCTTCGACAGTTATGGCCGACTTGTAAGCAATGTTGTTTGTTGCTACATGACTTTTTCTAGACCAATGTTCTTTATGATGTGTTAAGTATTTTGAGACCTTGTTGATGACTGTTTCACCATTTTTTTTCTTGATTACATGACATATTATCTAATTTGAGGACTTTGATGCTCGTTAATTGAAGTTGTGATAGGATTAAATTGGTTATGTTATCATATGGACTTGTACTATGCTTATTATGTACTTGATTTGTGATAACTTTATGATGTCTCTTATAATATGATTATTGTGAGAAGTAATGGATTTTGAGTAAAAATTTAGGATGCAATTTAGACAAATTTTAATTAGTCCTTTCAAGAACTAGAATTCTTATATTATTGTTGTAAAACTTATCAATTATTTTCTTTGATATGGGAATTGTCATATTAGGGTTGCCTTGTACATCATTGTGGAGAGTTATTTGCATTGTGGAGGAATTGGTCCTTTCTTTTATCAATATCATGTTAAGTAGAATTGGTTAAATATTGTTGTTAACTAGTTCATCTTTAAATCACTCATTAGCCTTATAGATGGATTTATAATCTTAATAACTTTAGAATATTGTTTGTTCATATTGTTTTTCCTTAGTTGTTGAAAATTTAAGAGACATATTCAAAATAGGTGCGTTGTAAAATTCTTCATATGATAGCTAGTAAATTCTTAAATATAATGTTAATTATAGATGACTAGGATGATTGTGGTACTCTGATTCAGATGTTGTGTTATGGAGAAATGAGTTGTTCTTTCTTGAAAATTGAAGTGTAAAATTTTGGACTTTTGCTGAAAATGTTGTGAAAATTTGTGATGAATAGTGAATGAAGTGAATGGTTTTGTGTGTAAATGATGATGCTTAATGAAAGTTTTTTTTTGTGTGGATAATTATGTTGCACATCGAGGGTAAAGGATCAGCTTAATAACTGGTACTAATGTGTTATGTTTACACCATAGACTTTGATTTTCAGGTAAGTTGGCTTTAGAAGCTCAGCGATAAAGGTAACGTAATTAGGATCTTTAAGGGTAAATACTTAAAATTTCAAGTAGTGATCTATTTCTGATACAGTATGGGATATAGATACATGCTTATGATCGTTATGTGACTATTTTCTAATGATTAAGTAGCTAATTATTACAATTTGAAATTGATTATTAGAGTTGTTCTAGATAATGTAGCTATTGCTTATGGTCTAGTGAGAGGGACAGTATAGTATCACTCACTCGCGAGTGCCCTACTACAGTGCGATTTCCTTTCATGGTGTGGTTGCTATTGGATATATGTATACACAACATTTACTTTTATGCAGGATTGCAGGTACCCAAGCCTCGATTCCACCTGCACTGTCAGGACAGGGCGAGCCTTATAAATCCCAATGGATATGACGTGGAAAAATGGAGTTGACAAGAGAGTTCCCCATCCTAGTCTGTCACCACGTCTTTACGTTGGACAATGTCGTCTATTTGTGGCCCTGTTTCCATTTATGATATCATTTCATTTTGAGTTGTTTTAATTTTACATGTTTAATTAATTTCATTATGATGGTTGATACAATTATTAGTTCGTTGGATTAGTGTGCTTATGTGTGTGAGCGACTTCCAGGAGTAAGTCGATGCAAAGAGGGGGAGGATGTAGTTCCTTTCTGCATTTGGCCTTCGTGACATTTGGGTAAGTTGTTTAGTTAATTTGTGTGTCATGTTGAATTAAAGTAAATTTGATTTATATGGTAACCTAAATTAAATTGGAAGTAAATAATATGGCTCAATTTAGTGATACAAACAAATGGTCTATGTGCCCAAGAGGTAATCTGTTTTCCTATCCTTTTCTCGACCAAAACCTAGGGCAAGGAAACATATAAATAATGAATTAGATCAATCTCATCTTATTTAAGAAGAATTCAAAAAGGCTTAAAGAGCTTGACTCAGTTGTATTTTATTATTTGTCATATCGGATTATCATCTTAAGGATCATGTTATCAATTTAGTCTTAGAGACCATTTTGTTTAAACACATTAGTGTATAACTATTATTTCATGTAGAAATTATTGTTCTCTCCTTATTGATTTGATAAGTATTGAGATGATTCTCTTCTTAGTATCTTTAAATAATATAATTTATATATATATATGTATATTTATATATTTATATTTTACACACATATATATATATATGTGTGTGTGTATCTGGTTACAATTAATGATAAATGGATTATGGGTAATTGAATGTCTATAGAATTAATTATTTTAATGAAATTGTTTTGGAAGTGGAAGTGACAATGTAATTGATTACGGGGTATAGCAAAATATAATTACCTTTGGTATGCACACATGATAAGATAAGAAACATCAAAACCAGTTTAGGTACCTTGTATAGGTTTACGCGCCCTGCTTTGCATGAGAGATATCTGGCAGTAACACATTCCAGGAGGTTGCATCTTCTGGAGGATTTTATTGAGCAGTACACGTGCCTTCTCTGTCTTCTGGAGGATTCTGTTGAGCAGTACACGTGCCTTCTCTGTGTGTCCACATTCTTCATGCATATTTTCCTGGTAGCGGTGATATTCATGGGGGATTTTTTTTGGTGAGCGCTTACGGAGGGAGTGAAAGAACAGAGTGCATTATTAGAGTACAGGTCTGTCTCTTGGTGGAGGTTTTGTTTTGTTTAGCATCACCAATATCCACCACCAGGTACAATATACTCTCCTTATTTACATTGAACTTTTTATGACCGTCTACACTCTCAATTATTCAGCATATCCTCCTTAGTTGCATGGACCTCCGTTATGTATGTTATGATCATCTTTGTTGTAGAGTCTTGTGTCTACCCAGTATAATATGCACATCACAGTTCCTGGTATTAGGGTCTGGAAAATTTCCCGATGCATCTTTAGTGTTCGTCCTTTCAGCAAGCCTATTTTTGCACACATCATGTAATCCTTGTGGAATCTCAACTCACATTTCTTGAGGTACTATGTCAAACAATGCTTGCCTTGCCCATGTTACGAGCATGAAGACCAACCATGTATCCCTAGTAATCAGCTATATATGTATTACATTAAAGGTTGCGTATGTGTAAAGTGTGTACAACCCTCATCTGCTAAACCTGCATGTTGCGTTCACCCTGAACTC
This sequence comes from Sequoia sempervirens, assembly GCA_007258455.2. Classification (NCBI taxonomy): domain Eukaryota; kingdom Viridiplantae; phylum Streptophyta; class Pinopsida; order Cupressales; family Cupressaceae; genus Sequoia; species Sequoia sempervirens. Next base: position 615,333,638 of record VDFB02271358.1, read on the forward strand.
AAGCAAGGCTTACAATGTTGGGATGGGTTTCAGAGCGCTTCATTAGTTAGAAGATTTTGAGACCTTCCTTGTAAAATCCATTTTTATGCATATTCTACAATGGTCACTTTCATCCCATGGGCAACCTACCACTGCTACAGTGATTAGACAATGGAGGGTGTATAAATTTAAATAATGTCCCTGATGCCATTTGTAACCTGTCACAGCAGCAACACTTGAACATAAAAGCCTGCAAAGGTAAAAATATCCTTCATGTTTATGTTGGCAGCCTGTCACATATGCAGTACCTGAAAGTAGAATGCGTAGAGGTTTAAATAATCTCTCTGACTTCACTATCAACTTGTCCCAGCTGTGGCACTGGAACATGATAGGAAGTTTAATGGTATAAATGACTTGCTTGATTGATTTGAAAATCTATCGTAATTGCAACACTTGAATATAGAAGAGTGTAAGAGTTTAAAAATCCTCCCTGATTCTCTTGGCAGTCTATCACTGCCACAGTGTTGAGACTTTGGAGGGTGTAATGATTTAAATAATTCCTCTAATACCAGTCGCAACTATCACAGCTGGAATAATTAGGCTTGAGAGAGTGTATGAGTTTAAACAGCCTCCCTGAAGCTATTGGCAACCTGCCACTTCTGCAATACTCAAAAATAGAATGTTGTAGAGGTTTAAATAATCTATCTGATTTCATTGTCAACCTGTCTCAACTGCGGCACTTGAACATAATAGGAAGTATAAAGGTTTAAATAATCTGTCTGATTCTTCTGGCAATCCAACGTAGTTGTAGCACTTGAGCATAGAAGGGTGTAAAAGTTTAAATAACCTCCCTGATTCTCTTTGCAACCTGCTAAATTGCATTTGGTTGAGTGTTTTAAGCCTTTTCAGCACACCCATGTTGTGCATACTCTGCAATCATTGCATTCCATGAGATCACACCTCTTGAGACATTCTGTAAAATAGTTCACATGCCTTGTCTTTTCACCACAGTTTGGATGCACGTCTTTCCTTCTCTTATTCTTTTGGAGATTTCCTCATCCTTGTAATATATATATTAGTAGATGATGTTTTTACTCTGTGATTTGCTACCCCCGCCATTGCTTTACTCATATTCTTGTCACTTGCTCAGATGATGTTGTAAACTTGGACTGAGGTGTTTTATCGGTGGGTTTCATTACTGTTTTCTATTACATATATGTTTGTTGCATTAGACCAACCTTCTCCTTAAGTGGCACTCTCTCTCTCTCTTGATCATGTTGAAGGATGTCCTTTGTCATCTGTTGCATGCTTAAAGCTTGATAGGAGTCCCTCTTATTGCTTCTCGATGGCGAATCCTTCCCTTCATATCGCAACCTTGTTTACTCCCCAGTATTCCCTTGGATGTCGACTAAGCTGTAGGGTGACATTTATTTTCCCTGGGTGAGTTATTTTTGGTGCGGGGTATCTGATGTTAAATTTATATGTTTGAAATTCGGTTAATCGTATATGTATGTGTGTTGGTTTATGCTTATTAAAATAAAGAGTATGGCCAAGGGCTCCATAATGATCACTTTTTTGAATCATTTAATTCGATGAATAAAATGAATGCCTACTGACTATGCAAGGTAATTCAAGCGACCCATAGATATTTACCTGTGCATAATTTCAATGGAATTGGGGAGAGTGTTGAATACATGTGGAAAGTCACGTGAATGAAATCTTCTTTAATATTATAAGTAAAAAGAGTGGGTTATCCAAGTCCCGTGCTCTTAAGAGAAATAGAATAATAAAAAGAAAGAGGAAATGTAAATAAGATATTAAAAGAGGAGTGGGGTAGTAAGATTCACATTCTCTTAAGAAAAAGAGAGATTCGTATAAACCAAAATTTAGACTTTATTTATGAATAAAAGCTAGTACTACTAGAAATGCATTAAAACTCTAAGAAAGGAAATTACTTTATTTCTATTCCTCTTCCCTACTTTTAAAAGAAGGTGACAAAATGGGAATTAGTATTTATTTAATGGAGTAAGTAGGAGGCTTCACATTTATTTCATTATGAAGTCTTTATTTCTTTTTAGGAAAAATAAATATATAGTTTTCTTAATGTTCTTTTAATAAAGAAACTACTTGTTTCCTTACTATGGGGAAAAGCACTAAGTTAAATAAAGATAAAATAAATTAGAAGGCATCTTTTATATTTTAAATGGGATAGTTCTCTTTAAAGAAAGTAAATGGAATATGTATATAAATAGATGCATTTATTAAATATGAATAATTTAAAAACAAATAGTGATAGTTTATTATGAAGGGTATTATTAATTTAAATAGTAATTCTAATATATGTAACAAATAAAGTCATTCATGTTTAGATGTGCTTGTATAATAATCTCATTAGAAATGTTAAGACCTTAACTAAAAGGGTATTTAATTAAATCATGATAATTATTTATATGAGTACAAGTGAGTAATTTGGATATAATAAGTAAAAGACATATATATATATATATATATCCTTATATGCATGCATTCGTGTATTAATAATATTTATGTGATTGTGCCATTTTTACTAGTTAAAGGTGTGAATAGGGTTGTGTTGAGGTTGGGATATGATAGTGATTGTGTTAGTTTCATTTAGGTATTTGAAAAGAGTAAAGCACTATTTAATTAGATAAATCATTTTCGTTAGCTTAAGGTAAAAAGGTATTGATTCGTTTCAGGAAGGAATTCTTAGAATTGATAAATGTAATGTGTGTTTTAAAATAGTGCTTATCATACATTTGCACATTCTATGTTTTTTTCACTTTTATACGTGAAACTATGGTAATTGTCTTATTCCAACATTGTTTGTTATATGAGAACGAGGTTTGTGAGATAGCCTAGTGTTCCTCTTGGATGTAGTTTTAGAGTGACTTTTGTGTCGTGTTTAATGTTTGATGTTGATATTAATTCCTTTGACTATGTGGATGAGTAATGGTTTTATTGGTTATTGCTCAAATGAAAGTATTTTTTTTATCTTGCTAACAAATAGTTTCCTTTGATGGATATAATAACCTTGATGGTCCATCATGTGTATATTAAAATAGGATAAGGATTTACTCTTGAATTTGGTTAATTGAAAGTTTTTTATAATTTATTATTGTGAGTTAAAATGTCTTTGTAGTGAATAAATGAATAAAATGTAAATCGAGCATCTATTAGTCTTTATGGTTACAAATGTTTTCATATATATTTAAATGTGAATTTTAATGGTTATCATGGTTGATTGGATTGATCTTCGAATTGAGATTGTGTATCGTTGATTGTTATTGTTGTCATAATTGTTGTCTTTGTTAAGGGTGATTAGTTGCCATACTGCAAGGGTAGCTTGAGAGGAGAAATAGAGGTCTCCCTTGGACACCCAGTTGAATTTGTGTCGAAATTGATTATTTTTGCTTCGGTTGAATTTGATGATCTCTTTATGATGAGGCCACTTTTATTCTACTCCTTTCGATTTATGATTATGAAACTTATATAGTCTTTTGGTGGGGTCCTTGAAGATAGTCTTCCTTATTGTGTTAATTCTGATTGAGGAGACTTTGTTGCATTATCTTTCTTGTGGTCATATTTGAGATGGTTGGGACCCTGATATACTTGAATTACCTTCAATAGAAGGTTGTGGATTTATGATGTTTTTGGCTTCCAAAGGCAATGGAGGAACTTGACTTATGTTGATTTTTCCATGGTTGTTCCGTTGTGATTTATTGCTCTTATTTTAGATTTTGAGCTCATGGGTAGTACTTTGTACTATGGTGTTGAATTTTGATGTGGTGGGTGGTACCTCCTTGTTCTTGATTTCAGTGATATGGAATGGGTTTGCGAGATGGTTCTTGCCTTGCATGTTGTGTGATATGTACTCCTTTATTTTTATGTGAGATGAGGTACACCCCTTGTATGTTTTGATTTGGTACCCATAGGGAGAGTGGCTCTTCATGGGGGCTGGCGCACAAAGGGGCTGTTTGGGTAACCCATGGAAGAGTTTCTTAATCAAGTGATAATGTAATTAATTAACTAGTAGGTTGGGTAGATAAACATTAAAAAAGATTAATTATGAGCCTCACCCATACCGTTAGTGCTCTCACAGGCTAAGGATGGGATGAGAAGACCTGGTTGGTAAGATCACTGCCTTGTCCTCACGAAAGGTAAGTGGTTTCGCATGAGTCACCCTATGGAGCGGTGCCTTGTGATAGGCTGCCTAGATAACCATAGATGGAGGCGGTACCTTGTGATAGGTTGCTTGGATAATCCATGTAAAGCCATGCGATGATACTCTCCTACAATACCCGTTTATTTTCCCTTGTTCGGTTGCCTCTGGGAGTGTTGTTTGAATTGTTGATGTTGTTGAGGCAATTGGTTCTTGGTGATTGTTGTTGAAGCCTCCAAGTTCTATCTTTTAGTGTTGCATACATGCCTCATGGCAACTTGATTGATGTTAATGAAAGGTGCCCTTGATATTTATTGTTGGTTGATATCGTGATTTTATTTGAAGACTGGGATCCTATTGTTGTTGGCACCTCTTATGGTTATTTAGTGTTGAGCCATAATATTGACATTTGGATTTGTTGAAATTTTCATTATTTTGTTTTGGCTAAGTGATGGAAATGTTGTGATTTGTTATCTTGTGTTGATGATATCCTTGTTGTGGAGTTTGGTTTGCTATTGGTTCATTTAATTATTTTGGATTGCGGTATGGGGATCTTTCTTGTGAACTCCTAGCACGGGGGGTGGACTTTTGGGTCCACGTGGTTGGGTGGAATGTGCTATGCACCCCATTGGGTCCCCAGCCAAGGATTGTGATATGCAGATTGTGTCACTTGCAACGTCTCTAGAATTGTACTAAGTCTGAGCCAGACTTGTTAATATGTATTCACCTCTCCAGTTGTATCATTCTATCTTATTGTATTGTTCCCATTCTTGTTGGGGAACACTTTTTTATCACTATCACTCTTGTATGATGTAACTTTTATTATCATTATAATGAATGCAATCTTTGACCTCAATTTATGATCTTTGATGGAAGCTTATCATGCTTGAAATGTATATTGATGCTTGGTACTATTATGAGTTTTCTTTTCACAGTGTGCAATTCTTAATGGTGCTAGAAGGAGGGAAAAGAATCATTTGTCGTGTTGCACTTTTTGATAGTCTCTTCTTGTGATAGGTTGCTTGGATAATCCATGTAAAGCCATGCGATGATACTCTCCTACAATACCCGTTTATTTTCCCTTGTTTGGTTGCCTCTGGGAGTGTTGTTTGAATTGTTGATGTTGTTGAGGCAATTGGTTCTTGGTGATTGTTGTTGAAGCCTCCAAGTTCTATCTTTTAGTGTTGCATACATGCCTCATGGCAACTTGATTGATGTTAATGAAAGGTGCCCTTGATATTTATTGTTGGTTGATATCGTGATTTTATTTGAAGACTGGGATCCTATTGTTGTTGGCACCTCTTATGGTTATTTAGTGTTGAGCCATAATATTGACATTTGGATTTGTTGAAATTTTCATTATTTTGTTTTGGCTAAGTGATGGAAATGTTGTGATTTGTTATCTTGTGTTGATGATATCCTTGTTGTGGAGTTTGGTTTGCTATTGGTTCATTTAATTATTTTGGATTGCGGTATGGGGATCTTTCTTGTCAACTCCTAGCACGGGGGGTGGAATTTCGGGTCCACGTGGTTGGGTGGAATGTGCTATGCACCCCATTGGGTCCCCAGCCAAGGATTGTGATATGCAGATTGTGTCGCTTGCAACGTCTCCAGAATTGTACTAAGTCTGAGCCAGACTTGTTAATATGTATTCACCTCTCCAGTTGTATCATTCTATCTTATTGTATTGTTCCCATTCTTGTTGGGGAACACTTTTTTATCACTATCACTCTTGTATGATGTAACTTTTATTATCATTATAATGAATGCAATCTTTGACCTCAATTTATGATCTTTGATGGAAGCTTATCATGCTTGAAATGTATATTGATGCTTGGTACTATTATGAGTTTTCTTTTCACACTGTGCAATTCTTAATGGTGCTAGAAGGAGGGCAAAGAATCATTTCTCATGTTGCACTTTTTGATAGTCTCTTCTACTGCTAAATTTTCTTCTTGGTGTAGTGAAGTTTCTATTCTTTCAATGAATTTATGTGCATTGTGAATCATTTGTGGTGCTGTCTCTTCTTACTTCTAAATACATTTGTTTTTAACTACTTTTAAAGATGTTGTGTTGTTTCACATGCTACATTAGTTCTATTGATGGTTTCTAATGGTATTGTTGAGCTAGATTCTTTTTATCCATAAGAACAAAGAATATCCTCTTAGAAAGTCAGGTCTTCTATAAGGGAACTTAGAATATAGATAAAGCAATGGCTGCTAATCCTCCATTTCTTTTACCCCTGGTGTTGAAGAAATTATGTAGTTGAAATAAATGTCGCTTTCCAAGGTCTTGTAGTCATCATAGAATGCGGCTTTACACCTACCAATTGCATTAGCATGAATGTTTCTAAATAGGTTTTACACCTGCCAAATACTCACTGCTTGTGAATATGTGTCTTGTAGTTGCACTACTATATTTTTAGTGTATCTTTGAACTTCACAAGGAAACAAAAAATGAAATCATGGAAATTTCATATGTTTTAGTTATCTTGTCATTTGTTTGTATTTTGAAGCATGATGTATTATTTCATAGGGATGCCTTATTTGGTTTGCTTAAATTTACTAACAATGCTAATGGTTATTTATTTTTGAGCAAATGCAGAATTTGATGTCCACAAAATGTTGCTAGAAGGAGGGCAAATAATCATTTGTCGTGTTGCGCTTTTTGATAGTCTCTTCTACTGCTAAATTTGCTTCTTGGTGTAGTGAAGTTTCTATTCTTTCAATGAATTTATGTGCATTGTGAATCATTTGTGGTGTTGTCTCTTCTTACTTCTAAATACATTTGTTTTTAATTGCTTTTAAAGACGTTGCATTGTTTCACATGCTACATTAGTTCTATTGATGGTTTCTAATGGTATTGCTGAGCTAGATTCTTTTTATCCATAAGAACAATGAATATCCTCTTAGAAAGTCAGGTCTTCTATAAGGGAACTTAGCATATAGATAAAGCAATGGCTGCTAATCCTCCATTTCTTTTACCCCTGGTGTTGAAGAAATTGTGCAATTGAAATAAATGTCTCTTTCCAAGGTCTTGCAGTCATCATAGAACGTGGCTTTACATCTACCCATTGCATTAGCATGAATGTTTCTGAATAGGTTTTACACCTGCCAAATACTCACTGCTTGGGAATATGTGTCTTGTAGTTGCACTGCTATATTTTTAGTGTATCTTTGAACTTCACAAGGAAACAAAAAATGAAATCATGGAAATTTCATAAAATATATTGATTTCCTCCATAAAAAAAACAATCTCTGTGACATACAACCAGATTTGGAGCATTCTTCATTCATAATCCATCTGTGCAAATCCTGTAGTCAATGCATTCCATGAAACGACTTTTCTTCCAAATCCTGTTAAACAGTTCAAGTGCCCTATTTACCCATCCACACGTTGCATAAATGTTTACTAGGGTAGTTGCTACTGCAACATCAGAATAAAAAATCAAACTCCTTGTCCTTTGAATGTCCATACCCCGTTCCAAAGCTCTCATTTTGGCATAAGCTAGGAGGACGCGGTGAACGAAGGGGAGTCTGGTTTTACACTTGCTAATTGCATTTGCTTGTAGGTTTATAAAGCGTTTTCAATGAATCCATTTTGTATCTACCTTGCAATCATTGCAGCCATGAGACCACGTCTTTGAGGCAGTTTGTTGATTAGCTCACATGCCCTCTCTATGCTTCCATTCTATTCACTGGTTACACCTACCATTTACATTTGCTTGAAAGTAATTTCTAAAAAATCATTTGTTTGTTGGCGCTGCTGACCTACCAAATGCATTTGTTTGAAATTTTTATATCTTTAGTTGATGTTTTCTTCATGCTCTTTAATGGCTATTATTTTCTCTTCAACTTTCTCATTTAATTTCTTTCTAGACTATCTTGGGCAGTTGGGTTGCCATCAATTTTGGTTGGTGCTTTTAATGATGAAAGCCATTATAGAGATTGTCACAGAGAGTAATTTTTGGTGCTGCAAGATTTGAATATGCTATTAAATTATTTATAAGACATATGAGTACGTATGTCTATGAATTTGTGTGATGGAAGAATATGCTGGAGGCAATTACAACTTTTAACCATGGCTTTGGAAACAATAAGTGATTTTGACTTTAAACATTTTGCAAAATTGAAGGTCGACGTGTACTAGTCATGGTCACCTATGCAAACAGAAATTGTCTCATATCTCTGACACGTCTCTTCCAAAATAAAGGGATTAGGATTGCTAGAGTGGTCCAATAGATTTGATCATATTTTTATTATAAATATGATTTCGGCTGATACTCATGCACTCGGATTGATGAGTTTTGATAAGCTCACATGAGGAGTAAATTGCTGGCGATGGCAGAATAGCTACATCTTTTCATTAATTATCCATTGAGTGCATCGACTTTGGTGCACCGTATTTCACCTGCAGTCACTGTAAAAGTTCCTTGCTGGTGCGATAGTCTTTGATTTTCTTTTGAATATCGATTGTTGCCCGGGTCTAATCAATTTTGTTTTTGACAGCGGTCTATCAAAGTTTAGTCGGTCAGTGCTTTCATTGCTTTGAGATGGTTGGTCATTGCTTTCATTCAGATATTTCCTTAATTGCTATGTTTTTATGTGTATCAATACTCACACCTATGATTGGCATTGTCACCAAACATGATTATCAACAGCGTACCAATGTTACAAACTTGAAGAAAGAATCATTGTTTGCTCAAATATTTCACGCGCCCTGGAATTTTTCCTTAGCCACGAGCTTCATATAGAGTGCGAATTCCATTCAATATCATCTTTATGCCACTAAAGCACTCATAGAAAAGTTTTTCCACATGCTCTTTATGGATGAATGGCACAATGAATCAACTAGTAGTAGTGAAAGTCTTGTTTGATAGGATAGCACCATAATATTAATAGCGATGTGAATGAAGGCAAAGGCTATCCAGCCCCCAAAACAGCATGGGGGCATTGGATGCCATGCCTCTACATACCCTGACAGCCGTGCGCATTTAACCGTGTGCTGCAGGTATTTCTCCGATTTTTTGTTTTATGTGCCCATATACTCCTTTTAAATGATTTTATATTTATTTTTTAGTTTGTATAATTTTATTTTTATTTTAGATTTGGTTTTTTACTTGTTAGTATAATATAATGTGATAAACATATATAATAATTTTTTATATAAATATAATTATATTAATATATATTGTAAAATTATATATTTAAAATATATTATATATATTGTAATAAATGTGATATATAATATATTTATAAATTTAGGTTTTTTTTTTCTCTAATATATTTATATATTAACATATCTATATTTAAAAAATAAATGTAATGTGTGCGAGAGATATATTTGTGGAGGCACCTATGATATAAATAAAATCAAATAATCACTCTAAAGTAAAAAGTAAAATAACTTATGAGTAACAAAATAATCTAATTATAATATTAATTGAATTTTATTTACATTTTTAAAGAGAATACTTGTTAATCTACTAAAAATATATGTAATCACCATATTTTAAAATAAGAAAAATTAACATTAATTATTTTTGAATAATAAGTTGGTAACTATCTTGACCTAATTATATGTTCTGTGTTTATATGGATCATTAAATATACTAAAAAGTATGTATTCAAAAATACGTTTAATAAATTTATAAATTTTGTTTCATTGATCTAATTAATCAAAGTTCATAATGTTTTATTTTTAACATCTCAAGTGTAAAAGTGCTTTTGATTTAACTATGTGCAAGTTTTAATCACACTAATATAATGCATTAGTATATCATGTTATAAATGGAAACATATTAGTTTAATTAAAATATATCATTAAATTATGAAGGGTTGTGAACCATTTTTTTTCAATTAAGTTTAAACCTACACTTTCTTTTTTCATTTCTCTATATATAATTAGTCTATTTTTTCCATCCAATTTCTTTTGTGATTTAATCCTATTTACTGCTCCTTTTAACTCTTATGCTCTCCTACCCTTGGTTTTTTTATTCACGATGCAATGTGTAAGACTTTAAATTATTTAGGGTTATAGTTAGAGTTAGGGTTGGGGTTAGGGTTAGAATTAGGATTAAAGTTAGGGATATAAATAGAATTAGGATTACAATTAGGGTTAGTGTTAGGGTTGGAGTTAGAATCAAGATTAGCATTATGGTTAGGGTTAGACGTAGAATTAGAATTAGGGTTGGATTTAATGTTAGTATTAGGATTACTGCTAGCATAAGGATGAGGATTAGTGTTAGGGTTACAGTTAGGTTATAGCTAGGGTTATGTTAGATCTAGGGTTCATTTAAGGTTAAGGTTATAGCTAGGGTTATGATAGATCTAAGGTTCATTTAGAGCTAATATTATGATTAAAATCTAACCCTAACTTGATTAAAAATTTAGCAGTAAATAGGATTAAATCATAGAAGAAATTGGATGGAAAAAATAGATTAATTATATATAGAGAAATGAAAAAAGAAAGTGTAGGTTTAAACTTAATTGAAAAAAATGGCTCACAACTCTTTATAATTTAATGATATATTTTAATTAAACTAATATGTTTCCATTTATAACATGATATACTAATACATTATATTAGTGTGATTAAAACTTGCACATAGTTAAATCAGAAGCACTTTTACACTTGAGATGTTAAAAATAAAATATTATGAACTTTGATTATTTAGATCAATGAAATAAAATCCATATAAACACATAACATATAATTAGGTCAGAATAGTTACCAACTTATTATTCAAAAATAATTAATGTTAATTTTTCCTATTTTAAAACATGGTGATTACATATATTTTTAGTAGGTTAATAGGTATTATCTTTAAAAAAGTAAATAAAATTCAAAAAAAAAAAGAAAAAAACTATAAATAAAATTCAATTAATATTATAATTAGATTATTTTGTCACTCTTAAGTTATTTTACTTTTTATTTTAGAGTGATTATTTGATTTTATTTATATCATAGGTGCCTCCACAAATTTATCTTTGAACATACATTACATATATTTTTTAAATATAGATATGTTAAGATATAAATATATTAGAGAAAAAAAAACCTAAATTTATAAATATATTATATATCACATTTATTACAATATATAAAATATATTTTCAATATATAATTTTATAATATATATTAATATAATTATATTTATATAAAAAAATATTATATCTGTTTATCACATTATATTATACTTACAACTTGCAAGAAAAAAACCAAATCTAAAATAAAAATAAAATTATACAAACTTAAAAATAAATATAAAATCATTTAAAAGGAGTAGAGGGCACGTAAAACAAAAAATCTGAGAAATCCCTGCAGCACACGGTTAAATGCGCACGGCTGTCAGGGTATGCAGAGGCATGGCATCCAATGCCCCCATGCTGTTTTGAGGGCTGGATAGCCTTTGCCCATGTGAATGAAGGCTTCCATGTGTTGAATCGTGTAGAAGCATAAAGTTAGATGATTTGACAACTCATTATGCAAGGCGTGGTTAGCTGCAAAAGGGTGCAAATCTAAACAAGAATTCATTATTCATCTGCTAGTAGTCACGTGAGCCTTGAAAGTTTCTGAGGAGGAGGCATGTATTTTTGCAAATTTCTCATTCCATCATTAATGCTGCTGTCTTTCTCATTAATCTCACTTGTCTGCACTAAATCACTGCAAATATTTATTTATGTACTGTTGGTCAATAGGTCTATGTCGTTTGAAGAGCTATAATAAATTTCATGTCACAAATCATAAGTGTACAACAACTTTTAATTCAATTCATGATAATCATAGCCTCAACATATTGTTAACTCCAAAAATTGCACCCTCTCCTTAGTACCTAAACACTATGGGATTTTTGGAGGACATGGGATCAATCAAAGGTTGTGGGTATCCTATGACCTGATTGAACCTCCGGATTCTAGGTCGGTTCCTATGTGATATAACACCTAAAGATCTTTATACTGCAACTAGATGGAGGAAAAAAGGGAAAGATTTTAACATAAACTTTAAAAAAGAACTCAATAATCATTAAAAGGTGATACACCAAAAGAAAACTAAAGGAGGCAACACTTCCCTTAACACAGATTGAACCCACAACTATTCATATAATGATACAATATTAGATAAAATCCTCAAGACATAAATATTTCAAAAGGAAGATCTATAATCAGAATAATATTTAAAGGACATTAATCATAGTAAATATATTTAGAAACTAATTCAACCCCTGACCTATGAAGAGAAATCTTAGCCACAAAGATCCCAAAATGAGACAAACTTAAAAGGTTTCAGATAAGAAACACAGAGAAGAAAATAAATCACCAATCTGCATACAAATGTGACACCATAAATAGATCAAAAATGCTGTATAAAAGCTCTCAAAGGCTCTAAAAATGCATCCTCCAAAATCTGATACAATACTTGGAAAAAAATAGCACAATGTTCTTTAGAAAGTACAAAGTCTCCTCTACTCAAAAATTTTGCATCCCCAAAATAGGAAATGAGGAAGAGAATAAGTAAGCTCAACCTCCCACCAAAACCCAAGAAAAGAGGAACTGAATTTTGAATAAGGGGGTCAGATTTAGTAAAAGGCCTAAAAAGGACCTCAAACCTATCAACAACCCATTCAAAATCAAGAAAAGGTCTCCAAGACTCGGATAGAAACAAAAATCCTCAAAAAGAGGATTCAAAAGACTCCAAAAAGGTGTCCCATCTATCCGAAACTCCTCCCCTCATGAATACATATGATGATATCTCAAACCAATTCCAATATGTCTCTAAAAAGACTCAAAGAAACTCCCAAAAACTCTCCCTTAATCCAGCAACTCATAACCTCTATGACAAAGTCTCTCCACTTGGCACAAACAGTTTGCCGCATCTCCATGATTTGAGCAAGGCTCCACTTGACTAGGTCTTTGAAAAATACATCAAATGGCTTCAACTTGCATTAATAACATTTATTTTTAAAAGTGATTTATAATTTATCACTTTTAAAAATAAAGTTTTACAATTTGAAAAATGCAAGAAGGAAAACACCTATCAAGGTCAAATTTATCAAAAGGCACTAATTTTGCATTTAAATAATATCATTCATTAAAAATGATTAATAAATCACTTTTTATAAAGATTTACAATTTGACTTAAAAATGCAAAATTAAAGTAAGACTCTAAGCTTATATTTTGAAGATTATTAAAAAAAAAAAGTAAAAAGCTTAGAGTGACGACTCTAATAGGATGAATAAAGCTTTAAAATAAAAGTAAGGAAAAAGTTTCATCAAACTTTTAGGGTTTGAAAACCTAAAAGAAACACAAAGCTTTATCATGTTAATTTTTTACTGAAGCTTCTCTAGGAAGAGAGTGCCACCATCATGCACAAACCCTAGCCAACCTCTATATGCCATCTTCTGTATTCGATTATCACCTTGGCCGCCATTAATGAACTCGCTTGGGTGAGCATTTGAGCTGCAAAAATTCTCTGTATCCTGGACGTCATTATGAAGTCTTTGTTGAAGAGGAAGAGTGCCACCATGAGGAAGAAGCCATAGGTCAAAAAATGAGACTTGTAAATCTTTTCCTACTGGAGACGCCTTTCTCTGCAGATTTTTTGAAGCTTTGAGAAAAGGTAAGTCTGATTCTTTGTGAATCTGGAAACTTTTCCTCCATTTTTGAAAGCTCTTGAAGCTCACAGATCGTGGCTTAGGAATTTTATGATGACCTTTCTGTGTATGTGTTTGTCTATGCTTCATTGCAACCTCCATGGATACCTTTGGATGAGCTTTGGCTTGAGAACTCCTCCATTACACCATTTTTTTCTTGCAGTTTCTGGAGACTAACAGAAGGTTAAAGTTGACCCCTCTTAGTTTATGAATTTTTCCTCATTGTATCTTTAAAGCTTTTGGAGTTTTACAGAATGCGGGCTCACTGTTTTCTTGATATTTCTTCCACCTTCTAATTTTTTACTTGCAGCGACCATAGAGAAATATGTTGTTCAAGATGGGTTTTCCATGGCTGTATATCTTCATTCCTTAAAGCTCTTAGGCATGACCCTATATATTCCTTCCTTCGCTTTTTACACTGTGCTTCTGCTATGTTTTGTACTGCTACTGTGAGCTTTTGGTTTAGTCATGAAGCCTGAAACTCAACATCTCTATTATTTAAAATGAGTAGGCCGGGGCTTAAAGATCTTTTCTTTCCACATTCTTTAAAAAATGCCCCCATTTTGATATTGATCTCATATATAAAAGCCTCTGCTGGTATATTTACACTTGCATTCATATGTCATGAATTTTGCAAAAAATCTGCGAAACACAGTATAGATTTTCATGTTGTTCATATTGCCTATCTTTTGATGAGTTGGGCTCAACCCTTGTGGGAGCCACATTTTACCCCATTTATACTGAAATTAATGAATAAACAACAAGATTACATTTCCTGTTTCTACACATGACGCAAATAGTTAGCAATAAAATTGTCTCCTGAAGCAACGCATATGATCCTTTTTTCTAGTTTTGATGTTTATTTTCTTGTTCAAATAAGGATCATGATTGATGCATAGGCATATTTAGGAGTAAATCAGTCATTGCTTAGATCCCCTGGATCTAACCCATGTTTATTTTCCCTTTTCAGGACAAGGAGACATCTAGAGATTAGGAGACACTGGGGATGTAGACTCATACCAGCAGAAACAGACCTACACCAGCCATATACCCCTAGGCAATGGCTGATTCCCTTCTATCTTATATTCTACGCATTAATTTGTAACCTTACATGTTTTTCTTATTTGCATAGGAAAGTGAAGATCACTCTCACGGTCTTTGTGTGAGAGACTTTTTCTTTTTTGTCTACTCATTTCGTTTAACCAGTTGTAAATAAATGTTGTACATATTAATGATGATTTATGCAATGAACATTTTATTCTTTCACTTCTATTCAAAATGAAACAAGACTTGCAAAAAGTACAAGCTGAGTACAAAAATACGAGAAATGTACAAATCGTAAGAACTTTTATGCAATGTTACTGTTTAGGACTAAATTCCAGCATGTGTAGAAATTTTAGTAACACATACAATCTTTCTTAAGAATTGATTACTGCATTTAATAGATTCAATTTTGAAAAAGGCTTTGCATTTAATTGTTTCTATATTTAATTTTGAAAATCAATATCAATCTCTTTTCTGACATCAAAATTAATATCATTCTAATGTAGGAGTTTCTTTTGACAAAGGTTGAGGTTGGATGGTGATTAGTCTATTTTTTGTATTTCCACTCAGTTACAAAACTGAACTCATTACTAATGATTTGACCATGATTTCCTTTTTTAGGTAATTGATGGGTTTGCCAAGTTTGATCTAATTTAAAAAACAAAGAGGAGCAACATCAGGTGGAGATGCATCACAATATTCATGGTTGGCATCAAGAAACAACAATGGTTGCTCTCACGAAGGAATCAAATAATGATAGATTTGAATCAGAATGTGGGCACTTGAACTTGGCAAAAGCATTTTTTAATGCTTATTAAAGCTTCCATTTGCTACTTTCATTTTCTGTTATAGGCCAACTAGACCAATTTGGGTTTAAAGTCAATCATTGATTTGATTTTTTCAAAGTTGGCTAAAATTGAGCATTCAAACATACTAGACACCGCTTTTTGGGGCTAAAATTGAACAAACAAACTTCACATTTGATTTTTGGTGCTTAAAACGAACTCATCATTTCTTTGAGGCTAAAATGAACAAGTGCTTGATTTGTGTGGTCTTGTCTTTGGTGCATTTTGAGTGCGTATCCTCTCCCCTTGCACTTCGTGCGATCTAGGGTGTAAGAGAAACACTCAAAATGCATTTTATTGCTTTAAGTCACCTTTAAGAGAGGGCTTGCTATGAGAAAAACCTCGCAACAAGAAACTCATAGGAAAGTTCTTGCAAGCACATTTACCAGCGGGCTATATCAAAGGGTGTGAAATTGTGAGAAATTAGCACCAATCCATGCTAACAACAGATTGCACCTAATCCCATGCCTTAAGTGGAACAAGAATGGTCGAAGAGCCTTAAGTGGCCAAGCGGGTGAGTGTTGGTTCGGGTGTCCATGGTATTTTTTCATTAAGAACCTTGTTTTTAGTAACCAACCAGTCCATCCAACGAGTTTATCAAAGTGGTGCATTGGAACTTAACTTCCAAGAAGTTACTTGCCATGTCCGATCTTGGTTAAAGTATAGAGGTTAAGACTTCATTCTTAACATACCTTTATATTTTTCCTTGGTTGCGTGTAAAATCATCTCTTCTACTACGAAGGGCATGAGGCAAGCCCACCAAGAAAAATGTACCAATTGAGCTAGGATGTTATATTGCTTGTGAGTCAGTTTGAAAACACAGTGCTTGGGTCCAAAACATTGAGACAAACATTAAACAAATCATTCAAATTTCAAACCCTTTAGCAGAAGCAAATATCCTTGAATGAATTCGCATGCCCTTTGTTGCCCTTGGGATTCATATCCTTAGAGGTTTCTAGGCATTTGGTTTTCATCTCAATTTGCTACTACTAAAGTCAACATTAGGGAACTATGCTCTTGAAACCTTGATTTTCACATAATGGACCTTGTGGAATGAAAATGGAATTGAGACATAGACATTCAATTTGAAAACTAAGAAAGAAGTGTGTTTGTGGTAAAAGCAAGTCATTAACCAAGATTAACTCAAATTGAACCCCACACATGTGCTTGTTTATTTATTTTTATCATCTTTTGAGCAAACATTGGTCTTTTGGTTTTAACTACTCTTAGAGAAAAGTGTGTTCTTCAATATCTTGGTCTAGTAAACAAAGTCTCTCTTTAGAAGTATCTTAGGATCAAAATCAAAACCTTCATCCATCTTCCAAACGTCAAAACCATTTCATCTCATCATCAATTCTTGTAAATCTTGAAAAAATCCCTCATGCTAAACTTTGGGCAAATCATTTGAACCAAATCAGAATCATTTCGTTTGATTAGATGTGTGTAGATGAATCCTTCTCCGTGCATACTTAGTAAAATTATTGATCCTTGTGAAACAAGTCTATCCCTTGATAACATCCAACATCTTGGGCTTAGGAGTTCATAAATCCAAAATCACAATCCAATAATCATCTTGTTTGGTTAGGTGTGTTTAAATGAATCCTTCTTCTCACACTTAGTCAAATTAGCATCTTGTAGAAAAATTTACTCTAGGAAAACATCCAACCTCTTAGAGTTTATGAGTTCACTATCCAAATCAAATCAAACCAATCTCAAATCAAATAAAAACATCAATCCAAGTCCTAAAGTTTAGTATACTCTTCAAGGTTTCCTAAGAGGTCCAATCATTCGCCAATCATTCGTCTTTCATATCTCATCACCATCCTTTTGATCCTTAAAATCTTTGACTTTCTTTTTTGTACCTAGAGTTTGGTTCAACCCAAAGAATTAGAGGTTCATCTCCCACATTATTGAATATTGATCCTTACTTTACGGTCCAAACTATACCTCAACAAAAGAAAAACATGGAATATAAACTTGGTCCATACATCATGAGTGGTCTAAACCAACCAAACTCTCAAAACCTCATAATGCTGATTGATTATCAATACTCACATTTATACAATCCGTACATGGGATCGTTCTCTCCTACAAACCTCAATGGTACAAATGTGAGTATGCCTAGTCAAAATTTTGGAACACCTTTCCCGATGGTAGATTTAAATCCAAGTCCAAACCTACAAATCTATCAACCAAACACCCAATGCATGAGCCTTCAAACGAACAACATCATCCCATAAAATCCCTACATGCCAAATATGAATGTACCAAGTACAACTTTACCAAACATGAACATTTTGAATCCAAATTTGGTAGAATTTGGGATAGATAGGTTTGCGAATCACACAAATGTTGTTCAAAGTCCAAACACAATGATAATGACTCTATGTATTGATCCAAGTCAAGGTAACACCATGCAAAAACAAAGTTACCTAAATCAAGGCAATGTGATTCCCAACCACAACAATGTTCAATTTCAACCTATCATGCCAAATCTCAGCATCATCTCAAATAAGAACATTTTCCAAAATCAAACACCACAAGTACACACTCTAAATTTGCTTAAACAAAAGCCAAATCAACTATATCAAGGGTGCCAAGATCAAAATCAAGACCAAGTTTTACTAGAACAAATTAATTCACTTGACAAACTAATTGAAGCCTTGAAACAAGAGACATTTTTACTCCAAAATCAATGTACTCCACCATTGATTAAACCATGTCATCAAAGCAGTAAGTTGTGGCCGCAACCACGTCAAGAACAATATCTCCAATGTCAAGAAGTTGGATACCAAGATCAAAAACATCAACAACAAACCCAATTACCACATCTCCAAAATCAATCACCCCAAGGTCAAATCTCATAAGGTAACAAACAGAAATACACACCACTTGGGGGACCCATCGAATTGATCATGTGACAATTGGTGCAAGAAAATATCATTAAACTCCCTATTTATGAGGATTATCAAGAGCCCTTAGTTAAACCACTAGGGTATAACGAGAAGTACTTTTGTGGCTTCCACAAAAAAAGGGACACACAACATCAGATTGTATTTGACTCAAAAATATCATCCAAGACCTCATTGATCAAAAGATAATCACTATTGGGGACAATGATGAAGATTCAACCACTACTGATAGCATTCACAATCTCTCCACCACAATGATTGAAAACAATGATCAAGATCTATCCATCGATGAAAATATTTCTACCTCATCCAACGATCAAAACAACATACACCAAGAGTCACTTTTCAATCATGATCAAAATCCACCAACAATACCCAACAATGATTCAATTCAAGAAATTTCAACATCATTTGACCCTATGGTTGAAGACATTCACAATTTCTCCGCCACAATTGTTCAAAATCTCTCCATTAATGAGCACATTGAAGATGTTTCTACCCCATCTGATGATCAACTCACCATACATCAAGAGCCACTTTTTAGTGATCTATTTCAAGGAGTGTTAGGATTATTTGATCCTATTGACATAATGCATGACCCATCTACCAACGATCATGTTGAAAATGTCTCTACATCACCTAATGAGTTAGAGAACATACCTCAAGAATTTATTCCAAAGCATGATAAACATCTTTCACCAGGGTCTAGCAATGGTCCTTTCCAAGACATGTTGACATCCTTTAACCTCATGGTTATAGATACTGAAAGAATCCTCAACTCGACACTTGATCTAAGTCCACGCAAAGATCAAGAGGATATCAAACCACTTTCCATGACTAATGATGATGTCCAAGAGCCCTTTGTAGGAAATCCATCCTTTGAAATTGACCCATGTCAAGAACTTGATCCAAAGCATGTCAAAAGCAATTATGAAATCATTCAAGATCAAGAATTTGTATCTCCAAGATACTACAATGATCTAATGGACACTCTCCTATCTATAAAAGATGCACATACTCCTTCATCTACCCATGAGATGCTTTCTATGGATGGACACATAGATGATCTTCATTCAGAATATGATTCCTTTAATCCTAACATTATGACACAAAAAGAGTAGGTTATTGATTCCTACAATCAAACAGAGTTGTCAACAGTAGCATCAGATATATCCCAAATTTAGACTGAGGAAATCATGAATGAAGATATCCAACATTATCCACTCAAGGAAACAAGTCAGATAGAATAGGATATTTCAAAGTTAGTAGAGCATCCAATCAAAATAACATCATCTGCAATGGTCATTTATCAAAGAATACATTCTAAACAAGAGCTCTTGAAACAGGAAGAATCAAAGCATAAAGGTACTACTTCCACAATACTGGGGGCAACTATGTCTCAAGCAAACATCAACATAGGGAGCACATAGAGTCCTTATGATGAAACCGATGTCAATACTACAACCAACCGTGTCATGAATCTTCATCCACCCATCACCCCATCCACAAATTGGGACCAATGTCAAAAGAAGGATTTGAATCACAACACAAAGAACGTTATCAAAGAGAAAGAAGTAGAGAAGCATGAAAGACAAATCAAATACACATGGATACCAAAAAATACAAAGAAAGATTCTCCCTATCAAACTCCATTAGTCAAAGAAACTATGGGGAAAAATAAAAAAGGGAAATGTATCCATCAAAGATGTCCACAAAAGCAGAAGTAGGATTTTCAAGTGACGTACAAAGTATATCAAGTAGTTGGTCCTAATTCCATGCACACTTCCGTATCCACCCATCATTGCTCATCTTCCCAAGTTTGGAGAGTCAAAGGTTCTAAACTGTCAACCAATCCATCTCTTATCCCTAAACACACTCCATCCACACCTCCATGCATGATATCCAATTCTCAAATTGACCATGTATTGGAAATGAACCTTCATCATAAGGATTCTGAAGCAACTCTATCGCGATGTACGGACAAAGATAAAGTCAACTCCGGTATCAACGAAGCAAATCAGGAATCTCAAAATTTGTATTTAAGTGCATGTATCTTGGAAAAAAAACTTCTTCAGGTAGGATATCGATGGCGTGCATTATGACGTAAGCATCTACATCAACACCACCAGGTGGGTCAACATAAATCTTTCAAAAAAAAACCAAAAAAGTCAAAAAATATGAAAATCCAAAAAAAAATAGAAAAATGATTGAAAAAAGTAAAGGAAAAAATCGTCCTCCATTGAAAACCACTACGGTGGTGCTTTGGACAGGTACCATGATGAAAACCTGGAAAATAGGCATCATGTGTGGAATTGATCATCTACGTGCGCCATTTCAGGTAAAAGCGTCTATTCTATCCATAATAAATCTAGCATTCCATCCATCTCAGCCATAATAAATCCATTCATCCATGAACCATTTATCCAATCCATCTTTATCCATCTGCATCCATAGTCCAAGTTATCTTGATCTTGAAAAAGTTTGGTACACACTTTACGCTTGCTTATGGTAAACATCTTGACATGGGCCATTTTCATTGATCCTATCCTATGCAACATTATCTGAGCCATAAAGCATTATCCAAATGAGAATTCTTTATCTAAACACTATATCTTATCGCAAGATAATCCTTGGCATCCTTTGCATACTTTCCATATCCATCCATCCATACACTTATCTGAGCATCCACCCATCACATTCCATACATTGCTAGACACTAGGGGTAGATATTTACATCTTGCTTCGGGAATAAATCTTGATCTATACCCTCCAACTTATGTGGTGATCCGAACATTGGAAAATGTGAAATAAAATTGGTCCACCACTTGTGAGAAAAAATATGAATCACTAACCCATGGTATATTTTGACGAGAAGACATTCCTTATCAAGCTTCATCTTTCATCGAACATCAATCCAAATAATCACTATCAGTCACATCTAATTTGCACGTCAAACGTCACATCAAATTATTCAAAAAGATTTTGTTCCAAATCAAGCTTCAAATCCTGATCAATCGACTCCAATCAATCCATCATCATCTTGGGATATCCATCCCAATCCTTGTGTTGCTTAACACTATCCTTGCATTGTTGTGTATCCTCAACAATGTTATCATCATCAATCCATCAATCAGATCAATCAACCCTAGCTTGGTTTTCAACAAAATCCTAAAAAAGCATTGATATCATCACACATATCCATATCCAAATCGCCAAAATCATGTGAAAAATCCAAAAACATCAGAAAAATAGAAAAATCCAAAACACTCAAAAAATTAGAAAATATCAAAAACATGAAATCCGAACTACGTCGTCTCTAAGCTTCAATGTAGGAAAGGCTAATCTTTAATCAGCCCTCGAGACAAAAAATCCAAAAACATTTATAAAATATCAGAAAACCCCAAAACATTTGAAAAATCCAAAAACCCAAAAACAACCTCAAAACATTTCAAAAAATAAAAAACATCCAAATATTTGAAAAAATCCATCCGTCTCATCTCGCTTTCACCCGAAATAATCAATCATCCATAATAAACTGATCATCACCTTCACACTTTGACAACACAAACATAAATAATCACAACAATCAACAAAAACAAGCTTTGAGCGTAAAAATAAAATAAAATCAAAAGCAAACAACAAACCCTTAAAATAAAATCAAACTCTTGATCATTTTCAGACATGTCAATCAACCTTATATGAATAGCCTATCAATCAACTTATCAAACCATCATCATCCTATACAATACATGTCCTAGGATATATCGTTCCGACAATGGGCATCATTTTGGATATCACTTTGGATTCTTATCCTATCAAAACACATCCATTTGGCTGAAGGTATGAAGAACATTGGCTTGTTTGTATACTTGATCTTTTCTTTTGATTTATCTTATTGCGCTCATTTTGATGACCTCTTGATGATGTCTAATCAAAGCGATTTAGATAGAAATGAATGGGGCATTGATCATTATCTTTTTGTCTACTGTGCTTGTTGGACATTCTTGTAATATAACTTGGCGAATACTTGCTTTGTTAGGTATGTCCTAGCAAGGTTTATGTATGTAAAGTGTGAACAAGAATACTCCTATCTATTTTTTGAGTCAAAGTCCATCACACTAGGTGCAATGCCATCCTGGTTCTTTATACCTTGATGCATCGTGCTTATGTGTGTTATCAAACATAAGATAAGTAGCCCCTTTTTTAAAATCCCAATCCTTGATAAGAAAAACATCATCTATAATCATCATTATCTCTAATAAAGTCTTGCCAGATCATGGACTTGTTAGATCCTCTTGTCATCACCTGATTTCTTCTTTTCCGTACTAACATCACGTCATGATCAGTTAATCATCATCACCAATGCATCCATCTTGCATCCACAAACCATCAACATATTGCAAATCACATCATATCATTTAAGAAACACCGATCATCTTACATGCATGTTCATCATCATAATATAGATCTGTTAGTCTAAGCATCTCATAAAACCATACATTTACATAGAACATCCATTGCATAATCATATAGGCATCATCACATCATATCATCATTTAAGTTGTTTAGGATAATATAGATTGGTTATTCTAAGCATCTTAAAATCATCTCATTTGCATCATCATCATAACCATCCATATGTCCATTTTGAACCTCTTTATCATGAGATCAACCCTCAAATAAAATCTTTTGCTCGATCTCTCAAGGGGGCAATGTACTGATATACTTCTTTTTGTTGGGGCATTTGAAAAATCAGAATTTTTTTGAATTTTTGATCGTGGTAAGTTTATTCTTTGAACCAACGTAGCAAATACATTGCTTCAAAGAGGGGCAAAATGTAGACACGTGAAATTGACATCACATATTTAACTAATTCATATTTTCCTGTCAATTAAATAAATCAAGGTTATTTAATTATCTCCTAAAGTCTCTTCATTTAATTAAATCAAATATATTTAATTAAATGGATAGTGCATTCATATTCCTCCTTTTTGATTTAAATAATTCCAAGTATCTAAGTCAAATGGGTCAAATCACCTAATCATCATCTTAAATTAATCAAACCATGATTAATCTAATCCTAATCACCCATCACATCCTATAGCTTTTCCCACTTGCACAAATAAATCAATTTATTGATTTATTAATTCATCATTTTCTTTCAACATGGCATAAAAGGAGAATATTCTTCCAAATTTGAATTTCCCTCCAAGTTGACATGTACATCCAACAAAGCATTTAAGAGGTCTTACATGTCTCTTGCAAAGGTCAAACTTAGCATTTAACTCTCAAATTCAAATTTCAAATCTCCCCCTCTTTGGCACATTGACCAAAATGTGCTCATTCCTCAACCTATCACAAGTTGACAAGTGGCTCCTTCCTATTGGTGGATCTTTAGTCCCACATCCTCCATGTTTGGCATTCTTTTATCCTTCTTGGCTATAAATAGAGAGCTCCTCTATTTAATTACTCCTCCACAATCTTAGTATCTCTCTCCACAACTTCACAATCTTCATAGCATTTTCATATCATTTTCATCATGGAGCTTAACAAAGGATTGGGAAAAGGGCTTTTTTCCACATTGAAAAAGCACCAATCCACTATGAGATAAATATACTTCATGTTTTTCATATGTTTTAGTTATCTTGTCATTTGTTTGTATTTGGAAGCATGATGTATTATTTCATAGGGATGCCTTATTTGGTTTGCTTAAATTTACTAACGATGCTAATGGTTATTTATTTTTGAGCAAATGCAGAATTTGACGTCCACAACATGAAAGTGACAACTGAATAAATTAATACTTTATTACAAATTAACTCTAAAAAAATTCAATTCTTTACTAAATCATATTTTACAAATATTAATTTTAAAAGATTTATTATACTCTATACTTAATCAAATATCTATTTTAAACTTCTACATAGACTACTATACATACTTATGCCTAGAATAAAATACACAATTTAAATATCGCTTTTCTTTTGTTCCACTCACATCCAAGCCATTTCCCTTCTAATTCTTTTTTAAAAACAAATGTATTCTCAATCTGATTTGGAAGTTTCCTATTTGTAAGCAATTGTAAAATTGTTGATAACTTCTAAACAATCATTTATATAATTTTAGTTTTATTAGTATATTTTGGGAGTTTCCTATTTTAAACAAATTTGTCATGTGATTGATAGATGCTTTATTTAGTGGAGAATCTATAGCTTTGTAGTCGTCACAATTAACCCCATCATTGACTGTTATTTTTGTTCAGTAGAAAGTACAATGTCTCCCTCTATAGTGATAGTAGTAATATAAGATTCTTTTAAATTATCCATGAGTATTTTCTTCCACAAATGGCGAGGGCAAAAATATTCCAGAATTATTTCCCTGTGTTATTTATTTATTTATTTTTAAATAGAGGAATTAATATTTAGTGAGATTATTAAAATAAAGTTCTAATATGTATTATTATAATTTGGGTCTACATGAATTGTCTTTTAACAAGATCATTTAAATGAAGTCTTAACATGTATTACTATAACCTTTGTCTATATGAACTGTCGTTTAATGAAATCAATAAAACAAAATTTTAACATGCACTATTTTAACCTTGGTCTATACAAACTGCTCTTGACATCTGCTGTAGCTTATAAAATAGGGCTCTAGGAAAATTCACTGCCAGCAATTTACCACCGAAAATTCACCATCATGACAAATTCACTTCAAGTAAAATTAACATTTTTTAATATTAATGTGATTAATTTCTCACTGTGTGAATTACTGGTGGGAAATTTTACTTGTGAATTTTTCATGGCGGTGGATTTTCGATCAATGAATTGCTGATGGTGAATTTACCGTATGCCATAAAATAGAATATAGTAGTTGTTGGACAAATCTCCATAATTAAATCTTGTAAGTGATCAATATTCTGATTCTGAGATTGTTTGAATCTTTTGTTATTTCAATTGGATGAACAAGATTTGCTATTATTGTCGATTTCTATAGTAATCTGATATGTATGCATTTTCCCATATACAGTTGACACCAAAAACATGGTTGACCATCTTCATTACCATACATGGTTGATATGTATGCATTTCTCCATATACAGGGATGATCTGGCATAATGCGTGGTGGATGAGGGAGTGACTATTCATTATCATACATGTTAATATTATCATTATGTTTAATTTTCATTTCAAATCTTCCTCTCTCTCTCTCAGAACACAACGATCAAGATGACCATTCATTATTTTTATAGTGTTAAGATAATAGAAAAATTGAGAGAGCCGTCTTCTCAAACCTATTACTCCACTCCAAAATTTATAATTTTTATCTCTAGAAAAGTTTAATGTTTTACATGTGTACGTGATAATGATCTTATCCCACTTAAAAATTTCCATTTCTCTGAACAAAGATTTGATAGTTAATGTTTGAAGCGATAAACTTCCATTACAGTGTGTCGGCAAACGAGGAGATGTTCTAATTAAGTCGCCTGTTTAATATTTATAATTGTTAAATATCAACCCCAATGTGTGCTTCCAGATAACAGCTCATCTTCTTCTCACAGTTGAGCAGATATATACTATTCTAAAATAGTTGATAGCTCATATATATATAGATACATATACACATTAATAAAACTAAAATTGTGCAGGCGACGTCTGAGCAATGCCATATGCGGAGTACGCACAAAAGAGATTAAATATTCAGTATAATAACGCGGGAGAGAGTGGCGTTTAAAACAAACGATCAGTATATCAATTCACCCATCACAATTCCAAATTATCCTTTTAAAGCCATGGCGACAGCTGCCATTGACTTTTAAGATGCGCTTCTATCCATTCGGTGTAGGCTTTTCTGAACTAAACGATTCAGCTGTCAGTTAATTTTTTTTTAATTTTTAAATAATTTAAATATTTAACGTCTCAATCAATGAAGGACGTGTGTCGCTGGTGTTATATAAGCTGTCACCAAGCTTTTTTAGACCCATCAATTTATCTGCGTTAGAGTTGTTTGTATGCTATTGAAAACGATGGTTTCTATGACTTCAGTAAAGAGTATTGTTTTTTGCATGGCTCTGGTGTTTTGCTCTAGTGGAGTGTCTGCGACGAAGCTTAGCCCTAATTTTTACGATACTACGTGTCCGCAAGCGTTGTCGATAATTAACGCAACAGTAGCGGATGCTTTGGCCAATGAATCGAGAATGGGCGCATCCTTGCTCCGCCTCTTTTTTCACGATTGCTTTGTTAAAGTAATAAATATTTGTTTTAGCAATCATTATTTTCTGTACTTACCATTTTGCACAGGCATTGTAATGGTGTTTCTGTTGTTTCCTTCCAATTGCAGGGCTGCGATGGGTCTGTACTGTTGGATGACACAGCGAATTTCACAGGAGAGAAGGGTGCAGGACCAGACTTCAATTCACTCAGAGGTTTTGACGTCATTGATAACATTAAGTCGCAAATTGAAAACGTGTGCACTGGTGTGGTTTCATGCGCTGATATTGTGGCTGCAGCTGCTCGTGATTCCGTTGTACAGGTAAAACATTTGGAATTGTAATTTTTGGGAAACTTAGTTTTTAGCCGCATAATGCATGTAATATAAATAGTGTTCTTTCTAGTATTTCACATTTTTCATATATTATTATACTTTTCTTTCTTTTCTTTTTTAATCAGTAAGGGAGTTTTAGTTTGGTCCAAGTCAGATAAGGTTGCAAATGGGGATCTCATTCTTAATATGAATGCACAAATTCTGGAACACATTGGTCCAATAGAGGTTTAGATTATGAAGTCATTGGGATCAATGTCAATAGCTTCAACGTAAAGATTCAATCCCATGAGACACAATACCTGCAATGGAAATTTAAACTTTGATAGTTACAACAACAATATCACGATTTAACTATCATACTATTCTATGAACATCATATATTATTACAGATTTAAGTTTATTGGTTTTATGAAAATTTTGATGAATAATATTGACAATTATGTAAAGTAGGTTTTAATGAAAAATTGTGATATTATTACTCTTTGAAGGTTAGTACCGAATCTAAAAAAAACTTCAATTAGAGTCCGCAACTTAGTATGTAATCTGTAATTATTCAAAAACCAATAAAAAGTTGTCCTGCTGACTAATGCAAGTTTCTCAACATGATGACATGATTTTTTTTGTCTCTATAATTTGCAGTTGGGAGGTCCAACATGGAAAGTGCTGCTGGGAAGGCGAGATGCGAGAAATGCAAGCATAAACGCTGCAAACAGGAACCTTCCAGGCCCCAGTTCCAGCCTTAGCAATCTCATCTCGGCATTTAAAGCCCAAGGAATGAATGCCACCAATATGGTTACACTTTCTGGTAACCATAGTTCATACTTTTTCATTTTTGGACTGTAAATCATTTCGATGCTGTTATAAGACTATCTGATAATTTGTTGATGTGTGTGGATATGAATAGGTGCTCATACAATCGGCAAAGCCCGTTGCCGTTTCTATAGATTTCATATCTACACTGACACCAACATAGACTAGAATTTTGCGGCTTCTCTACAGGAAAATTGTTCCATAAATAGTGGTCCTACTGACGACAATCTCGCATTCTTAGATGTCACAACTCCTGTATTTGATAATGGCTACTACCAAGATCTGACAAATTTTGAGGGTCTTTTCCACTCTAACCAGGAATTGTTTAACAACGGCTCAATGGATGCTCAAGTTACTACATATAGTGCTGATCAAAATGTCTTTTTCAATGATTTTGCTGCTGCAATGATTAAATTAGGAAACCTCAAACCTCTCACAGGAAAGAAGGGAGAGATTAGAAAGAACTGTAGGCGTATCAACTGATGTCTAAAGGGGCAGCTTCCATCTGACATTTTAAGTAGTTGTCCTGCAACTTGTAATAAAAAAGAATGAAGAGGACCACCCTCATAATACATTAATTGATGGAGTGAAAACCTAATGGTTTGGAACTCCTTGCCCTACATATCTCTCAATTGGCTAGACATTCTTTAAAATCAAAGATATTTTTATCCTTCATTATTTTCTTCATCAACTAAGTAAAGTTGCAACATGTTTATTATATCTATAGAGTTTTTGCAAAAAAATATTTTTGTAGTTGAATGAGGAGGACCTAAGGTGATCCTATCATCCTTGTCATTGTGATGAGCCATTAGTTGTTCTTTAGGAAGAAGGACATTCATATCAGGGGGAGAATCAAAGATCATTGTACCATCACTACAACGTCTTAGGTATTCTTGAGGAGTTTTTATAGTGTGAGGGGGATCTTGATATCCTAACCCTGTCATGTTTTCATTGGTTGATAGGTGTTCTAGAATTTGGTGAATGTTATGTTCATTTGTTGTATTTCATCCTTGTTTGCTTAATATTATGAATCCTTTACCATATGTTTCTTCTAGATTGATTGGAGTGTTTGTTACTTTGTTATCAAAAAATAGATGAGTGTTTTCTTGTTTAGAGGAACTAGGTGTACCATAGAAAAATGGACCTCTTGCTTGACATGGGAATAATTCATGATAAATTGGACTTAATGAGGCCTTGATTCAAGTGTTGTGAGGCATTTTATACATTCACACTAAGTCTTGGACCCTTGCAAATCAAATAACATGCTTTTAACGATGTCTTGTAAAGGTGTTGTAAGATACTTTCACTCTTTTCTAGACTTAATAAATTTTCCCCTAATTCAACATTATAAAACATATTTAACTGCATCTTCACATCAATCTAGAAGGCTTTTAAAATAAACATAATTTTAAACTAGTGTTGTAATGTGTCTCACACATTCACATTGGTTCTTATGCCTTCCTAGGCTATGTGGACCTCATTTTAGTGTTGTAAAGTGCATTTAATCACACTTTCACATTGAATTCTGTGTCCCAAACCCTAATTGACCTTTACATAATCACTAATAGGCCCTTATTACCCCATATTGTGCAACCCAATTCTTAAATTGATCAAATACTCGACAAAGTTGCAATTTTATTTCGTTATCTCTTGGCATATTAGCTGACAAAATGGCCCCATGTGGGAACCATTCACCATCCATGGTGAATCAGTCCCATCCAGATGGGACCCATTCGTCATGGGTGGTGAATGAGTCCCATTTGGCCCAATTTTGACCTTTGAGTGGGAAAAAGTGAAATTTAAGTTTATTATTTTCACATGTCGGCCTTAGGGATCCAATTTTCAGGCTAATAAAGTGAATTGCCTATAAAATCACCTCTCTAAACTCTAAATCACACCCATTCTTCATTATTCACTTTTCATTCTTCCATCTCAAGTCAAGCAAGTTAGGGTTTTAACATTACAAGCCACTTTAGATCAATTTTCAGACATTCAAGGGAAGATTCTTCATGTTTTGTTGTAGATATTCAAGTCCATTATTGCATGTTTCATTACATTCTTTCATCATTTTGGTTTAATTACCTAAAAGGGGTATGACCAAGGCAAACCCACATGCCCTAACATTCAACATTTCTCTCTCTTGTCTTGTGTGTTTGCAGATTTAGGCCTCTTGGAAGCTTGGAAACCATTAAGAATCAAGTTGCAAATTTTTTTAGGTCTTCTCTTCATTGAACAAGTCAAAATATCAACAAAAACTCACTTTTAGGTTTAGAAATCAGAGTTTCAGAAGTAGACACTTGTAGAGAATCAAAGTGTAGATAGAGAGCTCTGGATTCCACTTTTGAATATTTAGAAATTTAAAAGTGGACTCATTCACTAGGGTGGGTGCATGAAGTTGGGTAGAAATTTTGTGACCACTTTATAAAAAAGTTTTAAAATGCTATAACGCGCTTGCGTTATAGCACATTAAAAGCAAAAAAAAGTGAAAGCCTTAATTTTCACTTTGACTATTTCCTTCTTCTACCTGCGGCCAAAACTCCCAACTTTCGTGCTCGCATTCTAGGAGGAGGTATTGGGCACAAATCTTCAACAAGAGTTGCTATTTCTTTGCAAGGATGGCGCCACGATGACAAAGAGGTGAGAGAGGTAAGTATTGTTTGTTTTTTTTTTTGAATTTCTTAGTTTTAGGTTGATTTTGTTAGTTTTAGGTTAAATTTGATATATAAAATTTTAAATTTGTAGCAGATGCAAATGAACCCGTGAATCCACAAAATCCTCAAGAAGAAGAGTAACCCAATCCTGAAGAACAAAATCCTCAACAAGAAAATCAACCTCAATAGTTCAACCTCCTCCACCAATCCGTCAACACCCTCCTAGCACTCAACAAAATTTAATGAGTGAGATTGAGAACACAAAAAAAAGATTGAGGATTTTATTAGTAGGTTGAGTGATCGAAATGGTTCAACCACAGAAAGAATGACCCTCACAAATTCATTGAAAGATATGTTAAAAAATGTAGATTCAATTAGCAAACAAATAACTGGATGGCAAGATAGGAGGCAGGCAGCTGGGGCATATTATGCAGATAAACTATCATATAAACAAGTAAAGGATTTAAAAATTACAAAAGGTGATTTGTGCTCATTATTCACTGACCCACACACAAATCAAAATCTTAGCCTCAATGTGAAGAGGTTTCCTATTCATTTGTGCCACCACCAAGAGATTAGGAACTATTTTTATGATAGGTGGTACATGGTCTTTGATGACCGACCGTGCAACAATTGTGAAGTCCGCCAGTATTTTCTTAGGAAACTATACAGTGAGTTCATATTGAACAAAATACCAAAATATTTTGATATGAGGGACTTCTAGGGGAGAGGTGGGGGTTCGGCTCAAGATAGGCTCGGTGCACAGCAGGATCCTATGCGGCAAGGGAGACAAGTTCTCGCTAGGCCACCTCGTGAGCACGTTGTTATGCCTACAGTCGTGAAGGAGAGTGTGGAGGTAGAGACATTGCAGGCGATCAACACTTTGACCCAGAGTGTCATCCATCATACTAGCCCTATTCTATAGTGCCATCCAAGGGAGTCTTTGAGTGGTGGCCTTTGAACCCATGTGTGTCAATCTTGCGGGGTGACTTGTTCATATGACTCCACCAACACTCATGAGGCTGTTGCAGAGGATCCTTATGTAGCTATGAAGATGGAGAGGGCAGCTGACATTTTGCATGTATGTATGGAATTGATACTCAGGTAAAAGTTAGCATGTTCATTGAATTTAATTTATTAAATTTTGATTTTGAAGTGCAAGATTAACTAATTTAGTTTTATGATTTTAATAAAATTGCAGGGTCACAGTGTTGAGACTGGATACACCGGCCCTCCACCTACTTATTTTTGCAGTACACCTATCGGCAAGGTATGTAACTATTAAACAATTATAAATTTATTACATGTTAATAGCATTGTTTTACAAATGGTATTTTAATATGTGATTTTGGATGTTGAACAGGGTAATATTGGAGGCTTCGAGGGAACACCTCCCAGTGCTAGTGGATTTACTCAAACCTTCATGCAGGTAATAGAATAAAGAGTCTAACTAATGAATTGTACTTAATAGATCATTTGTGTAGTTTATATTCATATCATTGGTTACGTTGCATTGCACATCATTCAAAGTCAAAGCATTACTTCACATTCCATAACTAATAACTAGATGTTGATAGATGACAAAATTTCAACTACAATATAGTTGTTTAGAAATTCAACATAAGTAGTGATGCAATTTCTTCACATGGAGGCATGTGCCTGCAAAGGTGCACCTGCATGACAAACTATGGATGCTTAGAAAAAATCTATGAAACCATAATAGTAAGCAATAGCATAGACAAGGCAGTTAGTAGTTTCAAAAAATGCCTCGACAAAATGCGGTCTCATGGTGATGGAATTCCATTCCATCACCATGAGACCACATTTCCTTGAGGCATTTCTTCAAAATGTTCACCACCTTTTCTATGATACCACATTTTTCATACATGTGCACCAAAGCATTTTATCAAACTACTCGTGCTTCCTTGCTGCTATGGCTAAAAGCCTAAAATAGGTGCTTTCCAACAAACTATGGATGCTTGGAAAAATATCTATCAAAGCATATTAATATAACAATCTAATCCTTTGAACTAAATAAAAAAGAAACCAATAAAATTGGTTGCATAAGAAAATTGGTTACATTTAAGTTTTCTAGCAAATAAATATTATGGGGAATAGGCTTGCATTTGAACCATCTCAATTCACTTGTGCTAGTAAATTGATACAACTGAGCAATTAAACTCTACCTTATGCTAATCCAAGTGGAAACAAGTATCACAAAACTAAATATAATATATTCTAAATAGAAATATCTCCAATCCTAGTTTTCACCCCCTACACATATACATTAGCATTTGTCTCTTCATTTGGCTTGGTCAAGTAGTTTCTTCCCTTTTTAGAGGAGACACTCATTATAACTTAGAAAGGGTTCTTCATTATCAAACTACTCATTCTTCCTTGCTGCTATGGCTAAAAGCCTAAAATAGGTGCTTTCCAACAAACTATGGATGCTTGGAAAAATATCTATCAAAGCATAATAGTAAGTAATAATACTAGTCATAGAGAAGGAAATGAACTTTTTGAAAAAATGCTTGAAATAAATGTGTTCTTATGGTGATGGAATGCCATGATGTGCATTTGTTTTTAATGGAATTCCATCACCACGAGACCCCGTTTCTTTTGAGGCATTTTTTCAAAATAGTTCACTGCCTTCTCTATGCCACCATAGTTATCGTACATGTCTACGAAAGCATTTAATCAAACAATTCAACAACTTGCTGCTATGGGTAAAATACTAATTTTTTTTCCTTTCAAACAAGATATGGATAGGGAAAATAGTAAGCATGGTAATCAGAAATATATAGTTTAATAAGTACTCAAAATTTTGTTCATTAGATCTCATACACTATAAATCATGATGTGTCCATCACTATTGTAACCTTTTTGTGATTAAATAATTTGTTGTTTTATTTTCAGATGTTGGTTGTGGAAACAACTCCAAATGTTACGAGGGCAATGGATATCGATGTTTCATCCGCTATACAATCCTCGATGGCTCTGATAGGGGAGGTATGAGGCAAATTACTAAATTTCAATTTACATTCGTTGTTATAGATGTTAGTTTGAGTGAAAAATCAAACAAAATTATTGATTCATAGTCTAATCTCTATTTGGATGGTTTATACAGGGCTTGAGCACACCTCAGCATTGGTGTGCGAATATTTCCCTCGAAGAGAGTGATCATGAGATGGCTGTAAGTGATTATTTTTTTAAATATATCATTTTTTATAATTTAATTTCTATATATTAATGTCTTTACTTCTTATTGTAACAGTTAAAAATTCACCAAGAACTTAACAGTAGTAGGAGTAGCAGGATCGCTCCTTGAGTGCAGTAGAAATGAGTGACAGACCTATCACCATCCAATCGACCAACAAAGGGAAAGAGTTTATTTCAAGAGCCTAGAGAGAAACGACTTTTGATTCTAGAGCCCTTTGTTGTATGCCTACATGGCAGTTTTGTACATATTTTGTATTGAATATATTTGACATTGTATGCCTATATGACATTCACGTAAGCCTATATGGCTATTTTGTACCTATATTTTATACTTATATCAACATATATTGGTGTATGCGTACATGGCTATTTGGTTAATACAAATATTTTTTTTATCGATGGTGTCCATATTTGCATGTTATAAATTTATGGTTCAATAGATATGAGTTATGTGTATTGAAGTGTTTACTTTACAACATATGTGTATACTTTGTGACTTACGTGTGTTCCAATGTATACTTTGCGACTTACGCATTTTCATGCATATACCTTGTAGTCGTGCATATATTTTGTCTTAAGTTGTGTATACTTCAAGGCATATGTGTTTGTGACTACTTGTGCTTCCCTTATTCATATGTACATGCTTGACTTATTCACGTGTATACTTATTAATTGGTTAGCCATAACATTGATCATTGCTGTCCTTCATGGTTTGTCTTGAATAAATTAATTGATTGATGGTAAACAACTTTATCTAAAAGAAAAAAAATATGTTTTCAATTGGTATTCTATGAAATGATTGATAAAAAGATTCCAATATATTTAATCCTTTGATTGGAACAACTCAATTAAGAAAATGATATGTATAAGACTTTTCCTTTTAGATTAGCAATGCATGGAAGTTTCAAAAAATATCCTTGATATTACAAAAAGATATGTGTTTATACACTTCAATTGTGCACTCACCCTTTGGTTCTTTGAAAGAAAAATCTGCCTATGCCATTGTTACACTGCATGTAGGTAAACCAGATTTTGTATTGTGGAGCTATATTAAGCTACCAATCTCAAGACCAATGTAACAATGATACAAATTAATGTTTGAGACTACAAGAAGACATCAAAATGGCTAGTGTAATAAACAAATTCTTATGATTTATGAAGAATTATGATAACTCTACTCAGTTGGATTTTGTTTTCAAAATCATACAAATTGAACCCTAGCATCAATAGACTCTGTATATCAAGCTACCACAATTCAAGTTTCAAAGATGAATATTTATCATGCATGTTTTAAATGAAATTCAAGTTTATGGTGGTTTTGTTGTTTATATGATGTTATGTGATATTGTAATCCTAATGCATGCTTCTAGGATGCATATATATTTATATTTTGTTTTTACATGATTTTTGTACCAACGAACCCAAAACAAACCAAACCCCCCTCCAAAGAAATTTGGCCTAACCGGAGAACCGAACCCCCGAACCCAAACCCGAACCTCAAAACCTATTCCAACACTCTT
>VDFB02271358.1:615369094-615433003 GCA_007258455.2 Sequoia sempervirens
AACTTATCATTTTTTTATTTTTTTTTAAATTGAAAAGAACTGTCTGAAGTACACATTCGTGCAATTTTTTCATCAAAAAATTATGTTAATAAAAAGTTATTAAAATACTAAAAAATCTTGATAATTCAAGTTTATGGAATTGTTTCATTAGAAATTAAATGAAAAATAAAAAAAATAATCCAATTGTAAAAAAAATTACATATTTGGAATCTAAACTATCTCATCTATAATGGATTTTAATTTTATCGAAAAATTCTACAAAAAATGTCTTCAAACGTATGCCCAAAGTCACTATTTTCTTGTGACATTGCTAGGACCTTCAACTTGCAGGTCAAACTAGGTCCAAGGCCTAGATTCGAATCCCCAAACCTTTTCCCAAACCAAAAAACAAAGCACAAACTCAACCAAAAATTCGTATGTAAAAAAATAGGATCCCATTTCATAAAAACATAATCGTTTTATGCTTTTACGAAACAGGATCCCATTTTGAAAATTCGCTGTAATGGAATTTTTCCATTTTTGGAGATTTTAAAATAGATGGTTTCAAAATGGAAAAATTTTGAAATGGATCTGCTTCAAAAAGTTACCAAAAATGGAAATTTATGTTTTGAAAGTTTGAAACGGATTCATTTTGAAAATTTTCCAAAATGGTAAAATTTTTCAAAACCAGATCCCATTTTTGAAATGATCTTTTGGATTTTAGGCTTAGGATCTTGAACCTAAACGAGATCCCATTTTTTGCAAGCCGATTTTGCTTTTTTTCCTAAGGCAAAAACTTCCACGTTTCATGGACTCATCTTCTTGCACTTACCCAAAGTTCACACTCAAGAACAATTTTGTGAGATTCCAATGCAAAAGAGATTGAAATCTATCAAAAGAGATTGTTCCTAAAGCTAGAAAGTGATAAAAAAGATAAATTATGGATGCAAAACTAAGGAAATGCAAATTGTTTGAAAACACACTATAATATGCAAAATGAACTAAAAATGCAAACAAAGTGAAACAAAAATTAATGAAACTGAAGAGCTGCACCTAGAAACTATAAAGTGATGGAGAGGAGCTTTGGAATCCTACAAAAATCACTATTGAGGCCTACTAGGACACTTATGCTAGGTTGGGTGACTTAGTCCTATTTCAGGGAAATTCTGTCGGAATAGGTTATAGACAAAACAGTACTCAGAACTATAGAAACCACTTTTCAGGCCTAGTAGTGGGACTAATTCACCTCTGATGGCGACTTAGTCCACTTCCAGATTCCAAGAAATTCAAAGGTGTAATCTGTAGCTCTCAGTCTACACTTCAACTCCTAACAGGTTTTTGGATCCAAAACTACAAAATCTAACCTATAGATGTTCTCCAAGCTTCTTTTAGGGTTTTGGCCGCGCTGGTGCTTTGAATGAATTTTATGATTTTTTGACAACTTTTCACACCTTTCTCTTTGACAAATCTACACACAAGACCTACAAAACACATGCAAAGAGAGAAAAAAGTGTCAAGGGTTAGTGAATAGGGGTTTGGCTTGGTCAAACCCTAGTTTGGTAATTAAACACTTGAAAATGAAATAAAATGAAAAGAGAATGATGAATAAACAACATTCAATGCTACAACTCACCAAAATCTTGAAGTAGAAATCTGAAGATATGCAAGTAATGGCTCCAAAGTGCTTGAATGCTCTTGTGGACAAAATGCTTGAATGCAAAATCACTTGATTGCTGGATTAGAAAATTAGGAGAATTTAGGAGATTAAGGAGGATGAAAATGAGAGGAAAATCCCTATATTTATACACAATTATGTAACAAATACCACATCACAGGCTAACCTCAAGGCTTAGAAAATAATATCCCGCCAGAATTTTGAAATAATTTTGATTTTTGAGCCAAGTGGGACTAATTCACCCCTAGGGGCAACTCGGTCCCACTTAGGCATTTTAAGTGGGTGTAAAAAATTAAGGTGTATTAAATGATGTTTAACAAGATTATTCTAAAAAATACACTTAAGTAGGGCCTGTAGGTGTATAATGGGGTCATTTAAACATAAGAAAGGGTCAAATTATTGATTGCAAGCCTAGAAAAGCATGGAAGTTTGTTACAACACTTTACAAAACTTTGAAATAAGGCTTGGTAAGTGATAAAAAGAGGCTATTTAGATGAAATATATTAAGAAGGTCCTTGAAAAGTGTGAAAGTGTGGCAACACTTTACAACACTTAAGTAAGGCACCACTTGAATTCTTTTAATTTGCTAGAGTCCAAGACCTAATGTGAATGTGTTGTGCATATTACAACATTAAATCAAGGCACAACTAAGCCAAAGTCACAACAATAACCCAAATGAGATAGAGAAAGTAGAAAGGCTACTTTTTCAGTGTCCACAAAACTCCTCTAAGGTCTCATCATCAAAGGGTAAATTATCAACATGATCAAATGGGATAAGGTAATTTGGTGCAGGAACGTCTTGGAATAGAGGATTATGTGGATCTCCAAACTATCCCAAATCTCTATCCAAATTATGTGTGGGCATGAGATTCCTATATATGATGATAGGTCTCTCTAAAGATGCTTGCATTGAAACTAGAACAAATCAATTCTATGGTATGATCATTATTATTAGCCTAAATTGATTTCTTCCATGTCTCTAGCTCAAGTATGAGTCCATAAATATGAAGCAAAATATTGAGGCACCTGTAATGTGTTTGCATTCCTTTTTTCCATGACTCATAATTATCCTTAGTAAGAATGATTAAAAAATGATGAGTTTTGTAAACCATCATTAAAATAATGGTACACTTCTCAAATAATAAAATATAAGATCAATACATGAATTGTTGTTGAAATAAAGTACAATGATTGAAGAAACACCTTCCCAACCACTAAAATATCCAAGTAATGTCCTAAATGCCCACTAGGAAAGAACTAAAATAAAAAATATCTAGGATGTACAAACAATAAAAAGTACATGGATGGATGGATAGAGCTTCTTGATATATTTCCAATGCCACAAGAATCACAAAATTGGAGATCATGGGAAAAAGTTATGAGTTTAGGAAGTAAAAAATATTATTTGACTTCAATCAACAATTATTGTAATCAAACAACAAAATTTTGAATATAAACTTGTACCACTAGAAAATTCACAGAGCTAGTTTTTTGACAATAGCTTGTTTTCAAAAAATTTCCTCTTGGATCAAAAGTTACAAAAAATTTAGAAAAGGATTTTTTAGGGCATATGGGGTCAATTCAAGGCCCTCTTGGCTGGTTTTCAATCCTCTCTATGATTTA
Source organism: Sequoia sempervirens (assembly GCA_007258455.2). Classification (NCBI taxonomy): domain Eukaryota; kingdom Viridiplantae; phylum Streptophyta; class Pinopsida; order Cupressales; family Cupressaceae; genus Sequoia; species Sequoia sempervirens. Next base: position 615,372,372 of record VDFB02271358.1, read on the forward strand.
TTTTGAGTATTTAGAAAAATGAATCCTATTGAGTAAAAACACAAAGTTGCATTACACTTTCAGCCAACTTATCAACACAATTGAATTTAAGTATATTTCTAACTAAAAATCATTTTTTGTCAAACATATGATCTAGTAAGATTCATTCTAGCTAAGTTAGATACTTCCACAACTTTTTCAATTAAAATTGTTGGCTAAAATTATATGGAGCACCACTTTGAGTCCAATTTACCAAAAAAATAAAATTATTTGAAAAACTTGAAGTTTTAATAACTCTTACTCATGTAAATAACATTTCTTAAAAAATATAAAAAATACCATTTTTCAGATCCATAAGTGTAGTTTTCAGAAATATATTTATTTTAATATTTTAATTATTACTTATATTTTATTTTTTATTTTTTACTGGTACTACTATCAACACAAAATATTAGGTTGATTACTATGCCGTAAGGAAAATAATAAAACTTATTAAAAAATGAAATATATGATGCACCAGATAAAAAGGAATCTATTTCAAGATGGTATATTTTTTCATTTTAAATAAATATTTAATATGGTGCTATTCTGATGGAATAACTATTTTTTATTCACACACATTTTAATATTTGACATTTAAAAATATATATTTATCAAAATTGGAAAAAGAATATTCCAAGGCAAATTTAAAGTTTCAAGTTATAAATACACACAAAAATTTTGAAAAGAAAAAAAATTACTTATAAAATTTTAATGGCAATCTCATTTTTCACATTTTATCAAAGAACTAAATTGAGTAGTGTTAATTTTATTAAATACTATTTAAAATAATTTAATTTTTTAAACAAACATAAATATAATTAAAAGGGTATGTGCAGGATCATCATGGAAGGAAAATGCCCTTTAAGTGGTGAGGAAATCTAAAATCGTGAGTTAGGCAACTTGACATAAGAATTTGAATAAGTTATCTATATGATTTCAAAAATATGTAAGAATATAATCTATAGAAAATTGAATGTAGTTTCTAAACTACTAGGTTTATTTAAAAATAAATAAAATCTATTTGGTGAAAATTTGAAATTTCAATGCAATAGTGCTTAAATTTCAGGGAAAAAATAAGAAGTAGGTGCCCTGCCCTGATCAATTCTAACCACAATAAAATGATAATATTTTTTTATAATATTTTATATATAGAGACTCATGTCTTGATGTGATACATATTTTTTTGTAATTCTTTTCCAAGTAAATAATTAATTATGATTATTTTTATTACAAATCTTTAAAAAAACATTAAAAACTCAGATGTTCAACTACCTTTAACTTGGTCAAACTTCATGAAATTCAATTTTTCTTTTTTTAATCCTATAGTATGTGAAGCATAGAATGTGACGCATGTTTTGGATTCCAAAAATGTGATATTATTTGAAAGCTATAGATGCTTTTCAATCATCCTATCAATCAAGACTTTATTGTAATTCAAATAGAAAATGAATAATAAATTTATTTTATTAAATTCAGTAAAGCATAATTTATATTGCAGAAAGTGGAGAATATCCTTTAAAAACCATTTTCAAGCTTCATTAATTTTGGGTTAAAAAAAAAGTTGTCAACCACATACCCATCATATCGTCGCTTTTTGGCCCATCATCATCCTGCACATACACAAAAAATACACATTTTACTAGTCTACATCATTTCAAAATTCAGAACATATATGCCACTTTTTAGTGCTTCAAGTTTAAAATTTGGATCAGTGTTGGTCATTTCCTTTATAAAGTGTGACACAACTTTGTACTTTTACCCTTTTTCCAAGCTAGTGGTGGGGAGGCAATGAGCCGATGGGGGGGGGTTGCTAGTGGCTCCACTTGCTACCCAACAATTAAGCCTCTTGAATAAGCCATGAGACGATAAAATTAAAACTATGCATGAATGAAAATAAGTGCAAATGATTTTATTTAAAATCATTTTTTTAATGCTAAAACTACAAGAGTACCATTTGTCTATGATATTTTTTTAATAAATAAAATTGATAACCGTACCCTGCATCGATTTCACTGATGACACAATTGTACACAAGCATGATAGGTGATGCAAATACTGTGCAATCACAAAATATTCTCTATAAAATATATCAACTATACCAGTGACCCATAGAACTATAGAACTAGCATTGTATAGTATGAATTCGTATAGTATGGATTTTCAGTGATGCCTCCAAAAATTGTCTGATGCCCCTTAGAAAAAGTGTGATTTTTGCAATTTGACAATCATTATTTAGGCTTACAAGCTTTACGAGGATGATGGTAGGGTTAGATTTGGTCCAAAGTGCCCCAAAGTATAGCTGCTTCCTAGATTGTTCAACTATAACCCTCAACTTCAAACCCTTGTAGCTAAGTCAAAACATAATAAAATTTGACGAAAAAAGGATGAACCTAACTTTCTTTGACACCCTGGATTCAACTATCAAGTCCTTGAAACCCAAAAATACATCCATAAAAATATTTAAGCCAAGATGAATCCCTCAAATCTAGGAAGGACTGTAGAACACTGGAGCTCTAATACCATGTATGAGTTAATGGTGACTCCCAACACCGACATGAATAGTTTCTATACCAAACTATCTTCCACAAGAGAAAAAATGGAAAGAATAACTTTCTATGACGATGGATGCAAGATTAAAAGATTGAATATGTGATGTAACTATGATTCCTTTCTTATAAAAGAAAGTTATGAGATAGGATTATTAGATAATGTGGACAAAGATTTTGGCATCCTAATGCTCTCTAACACTTCTAGGGTTTTTCACCTAAAAGAAGAGAGGTAGGCCAAAATGGAAAAATTCCCCACTCAAAACTAATGCAAGTATAAATGAAATATCTCTAAATGCAATGAACTGATGAAGGAAATGAATTATTGATGCAAAATCTAAGAAATACAAGTTGTTTGAAAACACATTGTGATATGCAAAATGATAGATTAAATGCAATAAAAAACAAGATAAAGATGCTAAAAAAAATTGTGCACCTAGAAAATAATGAAGGACAAAATGAAGACTATAAATGTCTCTGAAATTCTAGAAAATATAATTTTTTGGCCAACTAGGACACTTACACCAAGCTAGGCAACTTAGTCCCAGATTTTGTAAACTGTTTTGGAGACCATTTCAGCCAAATGGGTATCCAAATCGACAAAAAAAATCTAACAAATAGGTGCAGTGGGACTAAGTCTCCACTATTGGAAACTTAGTCCACTTTGGCTTTTCTATAAATTTGAAAGTGGAAATGGAAGCCCTCAATCTGTGCTTTGTTTTCTGACAAAAACTTAGATCCAAATCTATAGAAACACCTGCTAAATAGAGTATAATTTTGTTTCTTATGGGGGGTTTTTCTTGGTCAAACCCCTAGTTGGTATTTAAACCTTGAAAGAGATAATGAAATCTACATAAAATCCTAGCCCTAAGACTAGGAAATTTGAGGATAAGATGCAACCCTATTCTAACATGTAAGAATAAGATGCATAAATGGAACTAGAAAGATGCAAAGCTCATTCCAAGAGACCATAAATCACATTAGAAATGAATCTTAATAACATGAAAACCTTCCTTAGGTTGAAAATAGAGAGAAAATGGAAGATGGAATCACTTTGAAAAAAAGTCCTTAGGATTGATTTGATGGCTAGTTACATCTCCTCAACCTAGATTTCTCAATGATTCTCGATGGGAATCCATGATAAACCCTTGAAAATACAATATCTTGGACAAAAAGTGAGATTGAAGACCTAGAAAAACCCTAGCTTTCTGCCCTAAAGCTTCAACTTTGCTATAGATAGACTAATAAATCTTCCTGTGGAAGATATTCAACACTTGACTTCTAAATTTGTTTGTTAAAATGACTAGATGTTTTGAAAAATGACCTAACACATATATTTATAGGAATTCAGACCTAATTATTCATTATTTTAACTTCACAGACCGACATCCATCAAAATTTTTAATTAAGTCGGTGATTTTCTTGCTCAAAACTAAAAAATCCTCCAAAAGGGACTAAGTCACCACCCTAGGCGACATAGTCCCACCAGGGGTTTTTGAGGTGGGTTTTCTAGAATTTGAATGATTTGAATGTTGTTCGTCAAGATTTCTTTGATTTGTGAGTGGAATAGGCCTTAAAGTCCAAAATAATGACTCTTAGGGGCCTATAAATGTTGTTTTAAAGTGTGATTAATGCAAGGGTGTCTAAAATAGGAATAAATCAGACCATAGCTTGTACTATCTCCAAGGGAGTACAATTCTTGTGTCCACAGATAATATCTTAAAATGTGTCTTAATCATGTACAATTAGACAACTAACTCAAAAATATTAAATTATCTAGAACACAAAGCATTAAATAAAATCCAAAGTAGATAAGATATGATAATATCTTATCTAGAAAACTAATACTTCTAGAAAAAACACCTAGGTCTTAAGCAAACTTAACATCTAAATAGGACCTACTAAGAAACTAGAGAGTTAAAATACCTATTTATACCAACAATATTAAACTTAGTTTCATATGACTCCAACCCAGGTATGTTTCCAATCATCTTACATTTACATTGTAGAAAACTAACTTGACCATTTCCTAATTCCAACAAGGTGTTTACTTACAAATTTTGAATAAAAATTTCTTGTGCATGATTGGAACCCACAAGAGATTTGAATGATTAAGGATTTGAAAACTACCTTCTCTAAGTTGTTTTAAAATAATTGCATTTTTTTCTACATTAGATGTATTAATAGTTTCTATAACTGGAAACTTTCTCCTAGAAAAGGAGAAAAGAAATTGGTTACATGAACCCTCATAAACCACATAGCTTGATAGAAATACAAGAGAAGGTCTCCCAACTTCACTTCTTTGATTTTGTAACCTAAACAATCAATGGGGAAAAAGAATTCTTGTTGTGTTTCTAGTAATGCATGATTATTACATGTCAATTATGTCAATGGGGGGATACATATAGAGGCATCTTGTGAGTCATGATAATTCAATTGTAAAAGATAATTTTATATATTAATTAGTTAAATAATGTTTTATTTGAAGATATGTGGTTATAAAAGGAAACATTGTAAAATTATCCTAAGAAATAAATAATAAGTAGAATAAAATTTAGAAAGAACAAAAAAAATGAAAGGTTAGTGAAGGATGAAGCCTTGTTAATGGCTTAACCCTAAGGGGGGTGTGACCCTTGTTGAGCACAAGAACCCAATAGGAATTTCGTAGACCCTCAAAAGAGGGGTTTCTTTCTCATAGGCCCCTAAAAAACTAACATAAAAAATTGTATTTGTATTATTTTTAACCACTCTCTAGTGCATGCTACCCAGGTCCTATGAAAGAAAAATTTGGATCAAGTATTCACTTAAATAATAAATAGGTTAAGGATGTGTGGAATTTTCTCCTATGAGGGGAATGAACTTCACATAAATCCCAAAAACCCTTCACCTCTTCTTTCTCTCACTTCATGTTGTCACCCACTCCTCAATTGAGATGTTGATGTTATGCTAGATTATTAATTTTTGTTTGTTTGTTTGGTTATTGAATATATATATTTTTTGGTAAGGTATTATATAAAATGGAAAAATCTTAATTTATTTTAGACATGTATGAATCTAATTTTTGGTTTACATCATCATTATAAGAGTATAACATCAACATCTCAATTGCTAAGGATAAATTAAGAATTTACATGGCTACCTAAAGTATTTTTGAATTTGTGAAAAAACTTGAGTTTAAAGTAAAAAGGTATGACTAATCTAAGATGTTAGGAGTTAGATACGTCCCACAAAGAAAATAGGGCACATGTGTTTAAGTATATGGTATCTTATGTGCTAATGTATCTACATAAACACAAATGAACCTTAGGTTGATCTTCAACTATCTTACATATTTAAAGATAGTCATAGGTGTGTAGTAATCATTATAAAAAATTGATTGAAAGAATTAGGACTCAGACATTAGGTGTTGTATACCTTGCAATTCCTAGTTCTATTTAAATTATTTAGTATTTGTATGATATTATAAGTAGTGAGCACACATGAGAAAGGGTGCTTCACTTGGATGGAATATTGAATTTCCCATTGTGTAATGAGAATTTTATGTTACTTTAAATATTAATATACCTTAATATGAGCTAGAAAAGAATGTGCTAATTTGTTGCAATTTGTAGTACAAAACTAAAAAATAAATTAAAAAAGAAATGGAGCTCACTACCTATAATTCTATTGTGATGTATGAATGTATACATCATATGGTATAGTCCTTCTAATGCACATATAATCCCAATCTTGCATTTTTATCCAAAAAATCATAATATATGAAGTTCCCACTTAGTTTCAAACTTGTCTACATTTTAGGACACAAGGAAAACTAAAATAACCAACCAAAGATACCAAATACTATAGAAATAAAGAAAACAATTTATGTATTTAATGAAAATGAATAAATATGACAAGAAAGAGATGAAAAGATGCAAATCATTGTACATGCTCATCCTTGAGAAACCTAAAATCTAAGAAGAGATAATTTTTGCAATTGCAAGCAAGATTTACATGAATTTTTAAGCCCTTAATTATGTTTGTCAAAATCCATGGGTAGAAAAGATGTTCAAGATGAATAGGAATTATGTACTTCTATTTTTAGAGGGTATAGGAATAGATAAAGAAATAATAATGTAAATAATTTAAACTAAAATATAAATCAGTGGGATAATAGGGAAATGGTTTTTAGTTAATTGGGTTGGTTCCCTTTGTTTTTTCTACTTGTTTTGTTAACAATTTTAGGTTTAGTGAACCTTCCCTACTTTTAATATAAGAAACTATAAGTAGAGAAGGAAAGAGTGATGAAAACAAGGACAATGTCACCTCTAAGAGCTTGTTGAAGTTAAATAGTTCAAGGATGATATCAGACACCATAAGACCTTCAAGAAGACTATTGTAGCAGTCTTGGTGTGCTTACATGAAGGAACCAATACAAAAAAAGAGCTATAGGAGACTCTAAATATTTCTATGTAGCTAGCTCGAGAGTATAAGATATTACAAGATTCAATGGGACAAAGAGATATTTAATAGGTAAATGAAAGATTGATTCAAAATGGAAAGTAGAAGAGAAAAGGAGGAAGTTGGAGAGCTATTTAAATTCATTTCAAGTATTTACCAAAAACTTGGGTAGGTAGTAGGTGGAAAAATGAGCTTATAAATGAGCATTGACAAAATATTTATGGTATATTAGTGCATTGCATAGGTTTTCACACATTTTGCTAGTTTTTAGACAATTTGAACCATGGAAAGGTCCAAACACAAGAAAATAACAAGATAAAGATAGATATCATCAAATTTGATAGAAAGGACCATGAGAGGCAAGGCCTTGATATCGTGTAAGGAGAAAGGATAAGACATGAAAATAAATTAACTTAGAAAATAACTAGGGATGATAGACACTAAGCTAAGTCCAAAGAGTAATGTAAAATTACAAGGGTAGATGATCTCCATCATTACACATTTCTAGCATGCTCTACCATATGTCATTGGTCTTATCATAATGCTAATAAGTCATTAATATTAGGTTACGAGGTTGACTATCACTAGCATATTTGGCCAACTATTTAAACTTGTTTTTGAATGGTGTATAAGAGATATTATTGCTCCATGATTGAGAACTTCAGATATACATTGAACTCGCTTGGTCATAGGGTCAACTAATCAATTGGGGAGTTACTTTTTATGTTGGGAGTAGTTATTCTTGGATAGGGTGCATGGATTGAATAAGGGGTATGCATTGAATCTAGACCACCTTGACTTGGTTTTGGATCATGGTTTTGAGTTAATGGTTTTAGAAAATAAATCTTTATTTTATAGGCATCCTCATCCTATATATTGAAATCTTGCGACAGAGATTATATGCCATGTTTTATTTAAGGCTATCTTTCTAAAATTGCTCAAAATTTAGAGTGCATGCATCATTGAAGCACGAAGACCTTAAAAAAGTATCATAAGACATATTTTTGAATAATACATTGGATGTATACTTTTGAAGCTTGGATTTTCCCTTTTAGTACATTTTCATAAAATATTTTTAGTTTATAGTATATTTTGTTCCTTATTTTATTCTCTTATACCTTTCTTGTTTTCTATATAATGTCACTACTTTATAATAAATTTATTACATATACTATAATTATACTATTCTCCTATGTCAATCAGCTAGGAATTATCTTATCTTTCCTTCAATTTAGTTTTAGAGCTTGGCTAGCTTGATGTATTCATGGGAGGTATAAGATGTATATCTAAACCTTATTTTGGTGGAGCTGTGTAATGCATTCCAACTTTGTAGGGATGGATATGGTAGACACATCTACAATAGAGATTTTTGGCATCTAGTTTAATTATGTCCAATTGTACTAGAATCCTACCTCCTTTGTGCATTTGGCCTCATCATGCCTATCACTTATAAATAATTTGAGAAATATTTGGAAGAGTCTCCCTTTAGTCATAGTTTTCCTAAATGTTCCTCATCTTCTTCCCCCTTGTACCTATCATGTTTTGGAAGATGAAAAAATACAAAAAGGTTCTTAAGTTTGAAGATTTTATGTTAAAATTTCTAAGGACTGTTGAATATCAGCATTTTTGAGTTTTCCTTTCTGGTATGCTTTTCATCCCAATTTCACTTTGTTCCTTTATCCCTATTGAGATATTTGTCTTTCCCATATCGACATAACTTTCTTCCATTCTCTTCTTTTGTTCTCTTTCCCTATCAAAAATTTAAAGTTTTCCTTCCCAACATCCCTTTCATCCATTCCACACAATTTTTATTTCATTTTCTAGTGTTTAAAACTTCATCTTAATTGCCTTTCTTTCCTCCAAATCTTGACTCCCTATCACGCCCATGTTTTAGCACATGGGCATAGACAGAAAAACCATTTTTAAAAAATGCCAAAATCACCACCTAAAAATGTTCTTTACACGACTAGCAAATGTGCACCACCATATAAGAATCTCCTTTAACCCTTACTTTAGTGAACTAATTCCTTAGAGGTGGGAACCAAAATATTTTGTTCAGAATAACTTACTTTATGAAAGACGTGTAGCAAAATAACTCAAAATGGATTCAAGAGTGTGAATAGGTATGCCTAAAATGTTTACACGTCAATGTCATGGTATCCTTAATAGGCATATAAAATATGCTCCAGCACTCTTCCCAATTTATCTATCACCTCGAATCTCCTGACTGAATTGGCATTGGCTCCAACACTCTTCTCTCCTATGAAAGTGAGAATAGATCCGTCGCAACCCTGCAAGCCCCATCCAAACCAAAAAGGAACAACATGTTAATATAATAGCAATGCAAAAGAGAAGTGCTAGGAAGAAAGGGGGAAATAAGAGTTGGAAGAAGGTATTACGTTAACAGAAAAATCGTGAAAGTGAAGGCAGAAAAGAGAAGCACCCATTCTAGTTTCTTGGGCCAACACTTGCTCTATTGCAGCTTTCACTATAGGCAATGCCTCAGACAAGTCTCGTTGTAAAAGTTTGGAGTAAGCTAGGCATACACCGTGCTCCAGCACAAGATTGAAGTTAGACAAGATAGTGATGCCCAACTCTAGTTTACTGTCTATGTCGAGTAGGCCATTGTTGCTTTAAATGTCCAGGCCTCGTTATATAGGTGAACGGGGAGAGCCATAGAGTGTCGTATTGTGATTACGTGGGCTTTTGTGTAGACACGAGCTTTGTAAGGTCAACATAAGTTTGCCTACGTTTATTCTTGACTTGAGAAATTGATTAATCAGAGTAGAGGAAGCTTACGATGACAACAACATATATTTCTTTGCAAACGAGGAGCGAAATATAATAGGAATATTTGGTACCCTGTATTGGCTGGCTTCCTCCTCCCCATCACATCGCTTCTCATTTTCTATTTCTTTGAAATAGAAAATCTGAGTGCTCATGGACACATATTACAACTCTTCGTATGAGTAGCATACATATATTAAATATCAATATATGTAAAATAAGTCAGAGTTATCATTCTCTAATTTTCTTTTTTTGATTGATTTATCTTTGTAATCAAATCTTTGATTTATTGATTTTTTTGTTTCATCAAATCTATTGGAAGGCACATGACTTCCACCAGCTTCAAAAAATTTATACAGATTGTTGGATGCCAACGCCTCTGGACGTAAGTAGTGTAATGAAAATGCCGTATGCATCATATGAATAACAACATTTCATTCAACTTCAAAAAAAAATTCACAAGTGAAATGTCATTATTGAAAAAAATTGTGGCTCTGCCATACAAATAAAAATATTTAATATAACTTTAGTTGACCAGTCAAATAACATGATTGACAAAATTCTTTGTAAATTAATAACTAACAATAGTAAAAAATGAAATAAATTTGGCATATCCAATTCAGAATTTGCTGCATCAAATACAATACAAATTGAATTTCGCCAACAAATGTGGGACAGTTCTTTGAACTGCTTCACTCAAAAGTGAAAAAAATCGATCAAAAGTTGTGGGAATCATTCACAATAGTTGTTTCCATATAAAAAATATGACGTGCCACATTCTCATTCGATGAGAAATGGGAAACAAACCTTCCGATTGTGCAGCCTTTTTTTGATGAGCTCTCGTAGACAAATAATCCCTTCAAATCCTCACAAACAACGTACAACTTCATCAAGCTTACTGTACAAAATGTTCACTTTGCTTATCTTCAATCTCCTCACATCAATCAAGAAGCTCCAAGCTACCCAAGCTTCCATTTCTAAAGAAAGCATCTAAGGGATTTTTTCTTCACTAATGGAAGTTTTGCATAGCAAAGTCATTCCAAGTTGTTACAACACTGAAAAACAATGTTACATTCTGTAACACCAAATATCTGCAACTTTAAATTCTATTCCATATATATATATCATCATGAAGTTAGTTTTAAGAAAACAAACAAAATAGTAATCTTTATGAAATAATCCATTATGCTCTACAAACAAAACAATAAAACAAGTTAGTTGAAACCCTGAAAAGCACAATGCACATCTATTCCATAGTGGATTGGTGTCACTTTGTTGTAAAAAGTGACCCTTTCCCAACCCCTGACAAGCTCAAATGATGAGGATTGTTGAAGATACTATGAAGTGGACAAAATTAGCTATCAATTGAAGAGAGTAACTTTGCATGAAGATTGTGGATGGGTTGTTGAAGAATGAGCCTTCTATTTATAGAATGTCAAGTTAAAAGAGTGCCCAAAAGAGAGCAATGTGGGTAAAGATTTAGCCAATAAGAAGGAGCCACTTGTCACCTTGTAAGTGGATGGAGGATGTGCAAGTTTTGGTCTATGTGGCAATAAATGAGATTAGTTGGCCTTTTCAAATTCAAATTTGGCTTGTTGGAGGTAGAAAAAGAGACTTAAATGCCAAGTGGGGGACATATAAGAGGGGAGTTATTGCCATGTTGGAAGGGACAAGTCAACTTGTTTTGAAATTCAAACTTGAAGGAATATTCTCCAAAGATGCCTTGTTGAGAAAAAATGCGGATTTTAATAAATGAGTTAATTGATTTATTTGTGCAAGTGGGAAAAGCTAGAGGATGTGATGGGTGATTAGATTAGATTAATCAGGATTAGATTAATTTAGTGAGGGATTAGGTGATTTTGACTCATTTGACTTAGATACTTTGATTTATTTAAATCAAAAGGGAGAAATATGAATTTTGAGATTTTAATTAAATAAAGTTTGATTTATTTAATTAAAAGGATGATGTTAGGCTTAAATTAAACAAAGTTGATTTATTTAATTTAAATGGATAACCTTAGGAGATTGAAATTAATGAACTTGATTTACCTAATGAATGGATGAATGCGAATGACACTAATTTCATATGTCTACACATTCTAAATTGTAGCAAATTCAATTCAAGCGCTTACTCCAATGTGCTATTCCAAGAAGATGTCTATGATTTGTACCATTTGTAGATCCTTCTGGATTCGAGATGCTTTCTCTTAATCCCCTTGAAAAAGGCTACACAATTTGAAAGGCTTGGAGTATTCCCATTACTGACTACTATGTTGTTATAGACTTTCCCTGTTAATGAATCAGACTGTAAGTTCCATGCTCAAAGGAAAATTAAAGTCTACAATGTAAAAGATCTCAGGGTTAAGAATACTTCTTACTTTATCAGAAGAAACATTGCCATAGAAATTTACTACTCCATTGTAAGAAATTGTTAATTAAGGAGATAATGACTTGGTATGGGGTTTGAAATTCAATTCAGGAGTAGCACCTTCAGAAAAGCTATTTTGTGTATTGAGGAAAGGTTGTTGTTTGTCTTTACTATCTGATTGAAGTCCTATGGCGTGTTGCGAAAACAATTTGATGGTCTTTAAATCTTGGGAAACCCTGCAATGAGAAGAAAATCTAAAGAAAGTTGTGAATAAAATAGATTTAAAACTACTTTAAAATAAAAAAAAACCAACATCACTATTACTGCCACTTGCACATCAAATTCAACTTCATTAGTTTTTCCTTATACAAAATTTTGGATACTTGGATGCCACTATAGACGCCGCGTGAGTAATTAATATAATAGAGGTGACTTAATAGATTACAATATAATATACAACTAATATATGATACATATTTTATTTAGAACAAATTAAACTATATTATTATTATATATTATATTGTATATTATATTGTATAATTTGTATTATAATTATTATATAATATATATTTTATATAATACAAATTACATTATATATAATATAATTGTATTTATTATTATATATTAATATTTAATATTTTAAACTAAAACAAATAAAAATAACATCTAAATATAATACAATTTATAATGTATTTTGTATAATTCAAATAAAATTATATATAATTATATTATATTTATTATTATAATATTATATGTAAGCTATATTATTATTATATATTATATTTTATAATAAAAATTATTAATTTATATAATATAAATTAAATTAGCATATAAAAAGTCATTTTGCACTTTCTTGAATTCATAAAAAAATTCATATAATTTAAAATTTTATTAAATTTTATTTATATTAAACATTATTTTGTCTAATATTTTATATTATAATTTACAATTTATACCATTTTAAATCATATTATATTATTATTAATTTAAATCTAATTTAAAAATAAGTATAATTAAAATTGAAATTAAAAGTAAATAAAATAATGATATATATTATTTAATAAATAGAATTATATTTATTTTTTATAATTTTTTAAAATAGTCTTAAAGTAAAATAAATTAATTTAATATTCATATCTCTCCACATTTTAAATATAGATGTACTTAATATAGATCTATACCATTATATATATGTATATGTGTGTGTGTATTATATATATACATATATATGTATACACACACAAACACATATCCCTATCTACCCATCTCTATATATCACTTACTATATCTTTATCTTTGTATCTCTTCATCTCCCCCTCTCTCATTGTCCCCCTCTTTCTATCTCTATTTGTCCCTCTCCCTCTTCCTCTCTCCTTCCATCTCTCTCTCTCTCTCTCTCTATATATATATATATATATATATATATATATATATATATATCACCCCTCTATCTTTCCAAATTTATATCTATCTCTCGTTTCTATCCTTATCTCCCTCTTTCTATCCCTATCTTTTCCTCCCTCCCTATCACTCCCTCTTTCTATTCTTTCCTCCCTCTTTCTATCTTGTTTCTATTTCTCTCCCTCCCTCTAGCTTCCTTTCTTTTTCTATATATATATCTAACTCATATACAAACACACTCCCCATTTCACCCTCTTGTCTGTATCTCTATCTCTATCTTTCCCCCTCTCTCTCTATAACTCCCTCTCTATTAGTTGTCTCTATCACCTTCTTTCTCTCTCTTTCCCTCTCTATCTCTATATTCCCGCCTCTATCCCTCTCTATATATGTAAAATTATCTCTACCTCTCTTATTCACTCCATCTCTCCCAATCTCTCTCTATTTCTCTCTATCTTCATCTTGCTCCTCTCTATCCCTTTTAATCTATATCTCTCTATCTATATCTCCATATGTTTGTCCCCATCTATCCCCCCTCTTCTATCTCTCCCTCTTCCTATCTCTCTCCCTATTACAAATATAACATGAAACTTTTCACAATGGAACCTTATTATCTTCCTGATATAAAGGTTTTATTTCAATCATGTTTGGATCCCTATAAATGTATGCATGGTTGATTTGAAGCTATCACTTGTCCAATGAGAGCCTTATTGCACAAACAAAATTATTTTCTTACTAGCTTACCATTTGACCTCATCTATAGCATAAATGTAAGCAAAAAATAGGCCAAATTTTTCCTTAATTCACCTTCCACAAATCTTTGATGTACCCATTGCACACCAAGGTGTGATTCCTAGTTTATTCCTTTATCATCTTTTAGATAGCCGCTATTCAATTGTGAATATTTTATTTTCTTCCATGGTCAAATATTTGGATTATCTTAAACTTATTTTATATATATTTATAAACTAAAAAATTCAAAAACAAAATAGTCATAACAATTAATAAAATTTTATTTTAAAATTAAAAAATGTGATATTTGAAAACAAAGTTAACATATAAAAAATTGGAGCAACAAAATAAATCAAAGAATAAAATAAAATCATCAAGTTGAGTTTTTTAGATTTATAGTAGAACCATGTCGATTTTGATAATTAATTGAAAGTATGATAATTTTTTTGTTTAAATTTTTATTTTAATATTTTATAAATAGAAATTTATTTATTACATTAAGGTTTTTATAAACATGGGTCTTTCACACCCATATCCGACAGTAAATTTGTCTCAACATAATAAAGTACATACCTATTATGGCCAGTTTTCCTCTTTGTTTTAAATTCACTATGGTTTTTTTATTTTTTTAAGGATATAAATTTGGCTTGTAATTTCTTATTTTATATTTGAGCTAATATTTTTAATGTTTTGTTTTAAGTGTAAATATAATTTTTTTTTTTATAGGTTTGAGTAATTTTCTTTAATTAATTATGGTTTTATCAATTTGATTGTCAAATGTTTACATTTGTTTGTTAGCATTTTGTATATAATAATAAAATCTATTTTATTTTACATATGAATTAATTAAATAAGAGTTAATTTTAGATTGTTTCATCATTATAAGAGCACAACATTAACATCTCAATTGATAAGGATATATCAAGCATTTGCATGGATACCTTTCAAAGTTATAGATTTTTTTGAGTTGAACAAATAGTTTGACTACTGAAAATATTAGGGTTTAGATACCTCCCACACCAAGCATGATAAATAATTTTTTAACTCATGAACACAAACATATCATAATAATATAAGCACACTTAATTTTAAAGAAAATAGGTCACATGTTGAAATATGCAACATCTTACACTAGTTCACCCACTTAAGCACTAATGAAACTTGAGTTGATCTTCTAGTATCTTTAATATTTAAATATTCATAGATAATTAGTAATCATTGGGAAAAAAGGACTAGGATATTAGTTGTTGTACATCTTGGAAGTATTAGGTCTAGATAAACTTTTTTTAGATAAAAGGCTTGTAACACCATAAATTTGCAAGCTAAAACTCTATTTCATTTATCATCATGATGTTAGTTCATAGCAAGCAAATAGAGTGATGTCCTTATGAAATAATTTAACATGTCTAACATTGCAAACAAAATAGCAAAGTAAATTAATTGAAAACATGAAAAACACATTGAATACCTATTCCATAGTGGATTGGTGTTACTTTGATGTGAAAAGTGACCCTTTCCCAATGCTTGACAAACAAATGATGAAGATTGTTGCAAATGTTATGAAGTGGAAAAAATTAGCTCTCAATGAGAAGAGAGTAACTTTTCATGAAGTTGTAGATTGTGGATGAAAGATAGCCTCTCTATTTATAAAAGAGTTTGATGAGAGAAGAAGCAAATGGAATGGATGTGAGATAAAAACCCAACCAATATGAAGGAGCCACTTGTCACCATGTGAATGGGCCAAGGATGTGCAAGTTTTGATGAATGTGCCCATAAATGTATGTATTTGAAATTTGAAAATGTTGAAATGACAAGGTGGAGGGAGAGTCAAATGGAGTAATGGCCACTTGGCCCAATGAAAAAGGACTTGTAAGGTGACATAAATGTCTTGTTGGAAGGACCCATCCCACTTGGATTTGAATTCAAATTTGAGGGAATATTCTCTAAAGATGCCTTGTTGAGGGAAAATGAAGATTTAATAAATGAATTAAATGATTTATTTGTACAAATGGGAAAAAATAGAGGATGTGACATGAGTTTAGATTAAATTAATCCAAATTAGATTAATTTAATGAGGGATTAGATGATTTGACTTTTTGACATAGATTTATGGATTAAAATAAATCAAAAGGAGATGAAAAGTGCTTTAGAATTAGCTAAATAAATGTTTTGACTTATTTAGGTAAAGGGAATGATGTTAATGGTTTAATTAAATAAGTTTGATTTATTTAATTAAATGAAGAACTTTAGAAGTTAATTAAATAAGATTGGTTTATTTAATTAAAGAGGGACCTTAGGATTGATTTATGATTTAATTAAGTAAATTTGATTGATTTGATTAATAGAGGAATTGAGATGGATTAATTAAATGGTTAATAGAGAGGTGACTAAAGAGGAATTGAAGTTAGTTGATTAGGACATTTTTCATGTCTACAAGGCTAAAGGTGTAAACTATTTTATATTATTTTAAAAGTTGAATTATATTATTATGAGTTTCAACACATGTAGGAAAAGGGAGTATTATCATCCCTCAAATCAAATAGTTTATCTTAAAAACCAAAACTAAATCTAAATGCTATGGAGATGCTTCAGTGGCTATATATTTAAAAAAAACCCTAAACTGCCCCCAATCATGCAACTTGACATATTTTCTCAAAACCTTAGTGCCCAAGTAGACATCAAAATATAAAATTGGATTTAAGAATTTCAATATCAAAGCACCCATCATTCCCAAAATATCTCCAAAATATTAATATAAAATAAATTTCTAGCCAGGGAAAAATGTTGCACATTCATAAACAATAAAATATAGAAAGTAGACCTTAAAGTAAAGCTAGACTATTCATAAAAAATTTCTTGTACATATAGTTGATAAAATTTCCAACGAATCAAAGTCTTGGACCAACTCAAGATGAAGCATTTTATTCAATAATCTTACTCCCTCCTCTACCCACTCCCTATGCTTGAGTAGTACCACACCTTTGATATCTAGGATAAAAGGGAACCTCTCTTGGAATGGAAAGAAGTTCCAGGTCATGGGGCCTAGGTATGACAAGACCCAAAGAGGCAACTTCCATCACCTCCTCCAACCCACCTACGATTTCCCATATAAAAGGCTTGCAAGTCATTTATGTCACCTTTTCCTTTGAGGTTTACAAGTCAAGAAGGGTTGCCATAAAGCATGAGTAAATATTTGAGTCCACCCTTTATTGCTCATTCGATGAGAGAATTCCACAATCGAAAATGAGTTTAATTACTCCAATCAATAGGAAATCTTCATCCAACATGATTTTCTTTAGCCGAAGCTTTGAGATTACACCAAGGAAGGCCATCTACATGCAGGTTCTCACTAGCCTAATGGGGGTATTCATACCTCCATGCAGAGCACATTCAACAGTCATGTACACAATAAATTTTAGACTTCTATGACGATTAAGACACATTGATTGATAATATTACTCTTGCATGAACAAACACTTAGATGATTATGCTAATAGAAATTGATAAATAATTGTCCACGTGATTATTTGATTTATTATAATGACAATTGTCTATGTGATTATTTGATTTATGATAATGGCCTTGAACTTGCTCACATGCTTAGTTTGAGTCTTGGAAAAAATCCAAAAAAATGGGTGTTGATGCAAGCTCCTAATATTAGTGAGTATGGTTTCCTTCCCTTGGTCCATGAATATTGCATTTGAGGAAAAATAATTAGTCATTACTACCCATCAAATCAAGAGATTTAAATACAAGCATTGTATGAAAAGGGAATACCGCCACCTTTAGATGAGAAAAATGCCAAAATAGCATTCCCTAAGACTTAGAAAGACAATGACATTTGTAAGATAGATCTCATGACTATATGTGACATCAACTACGGACTCCCATGATTGATCTAGAGGTGACAATGATGAATTGCACATCATTTAGCTTGACTTAGCCAAGAGACCATCTTGAACTTGCACCCAATTGATGTGTGGCATGATAAGACATTGAGATTCTATTACGAACTTTACTTTTTAGATATTTTTTAGGGTTGTACAAAATCATTCATGTGATAGTTCACACAAGCATTAAGATGGACCAATAGTTCCTGTTTCAGTGGCCAACATTCCTAAGTTTGCACATATTTGATACTTGGCACTTTCAGTCATCAGACTTAATGGATAAGCATTTTGCAATCTCCCTTGGGGAAATGTAGTGTAACAGACATAGCTATATGAAGAAAGCTTAAATCCTCATCATACCTAATCCAGGAACCAAATGAATCAACTTTTGCATGACACTTTTAGATGTGAGGGTTAAGGACAGATTTTGGAACCTCCCATGTTGGAATGTATCATGGAGTATGTGTCATTTTATCTTAGGCATTATTTTCTTGAGCTATAATACTAACCCATGAGCCAAAGAGTAAGCTTCCGCCAAACAATCCAATGAAATCTTTGAGCTCCAAACAATCCTAAACTTGAGCACATATGCCACATGGAATTATTTCACATAAGACTCAAGATAAATAATTCTCTATCCTCCCATGGAGAAATGCAATACTGTGGTCATGGCCATATCAAGAAGGCTTTCTAACATCAACACAACCCTCCTAAGAACCAGATGAAACAAATTTTAATACAACAATATCAAATGAAAGGCTTAAGATTAAGATTTTGGACCCCCCCTTGGATGAATATCACATGAAGCACATGGTATTTTATGCATGCATTATAAGATTCTACACCACTAGCTCAATACCAAACATTCTTGAACTTGTGCACATATGCCACGTGACATTATCAAACATCGGGCTCAAGATAAATAATTTCAAACCCTCCCTTGGACAAATACACCACCACACTCATGACCATGTCAAGAAAGCTTTTGAACATAACCAGAACCCTCTTAGGAACCAGATAAAAAAACTGTCACATAGCATTATTAGACTTTGGGCCTAAGATTAAGCTTTCAAATCTCTCCTTGGAGGAATGCCTCATAGAGTGTGTGAAATTTTACATAGTCATTATAAGCTTTACACTACTAACGCAAGCACACCATAGTCAAGCGTTAGACTCAATAAATAAGAATTTTGGAACCTCCCTTGCAATCTAGGAACTAATCAAATTAGCTTCTATATGGTGTTTTTGGATGTCATCTGCTTAAAAAAAAGCATTCGGACCCACCCTTCGAGAAATGCATCTTTTGAACATCAGTATAACCCTCACAGGGACAAAATAAAACAACTTTTCACATGAAATTATCACATTCCAAGCTTAATATTAAGCTTTTAGATCCCCCCATTGGAGGAATATTGCATGAAGTGGATGAAATTTTGCATAGAAATTATAAGCTTCTACACTACTAACCCAAGAAGACAACTAGCTTACCACACCAACTATGTGGTAAGAAAAATTGACCTAGTGTTAACCAATAAAAAATCCTGAGACCCTACAGACTCCTCTTCCTTGGCCTTCCTTATGAATGGTTTTTGTGAAATCCTCAAAATTTAGAAAATTAGATGAATCAATTTGGAGTGCTTATGTCTCCATTTTTGTAGACATGATTTTCTAGAGAGTTAGCTACAAAGTTAGCTTCCCTATAGAAATGTGTAATTATTACTAAAAAAATCTCTCAAGAAGTTCCCAAATTGGTCTCAAGATGTAAGAAATGACTCAACTATTTGCTCGCATATTCCTATATGCATTAATTACGTTTAAAGAATCTTGATGTGAATATTTTTGAACTACATAATGTGTGCTAGCTTTATACTTGCTAATAAGTTGTGAGCCTCTGTAATGTTATTAGTGCCCATTGGTAGCTTCAAAGAAAAACCTTTTGATAATTCTCCTTTGTCATTATCGATTACACATCCTAACCTTGAGATACTTACATTTCCTTTAAATGCACCATCAAATTTTAGTTTCACAAAATTTGAGGGTGTGGTGCACTATTTGATTATTCTTGTATCAAAATTTTGGACAGTAGAATATTCCCCCTAATTTGGAACCTTGAGGAGAGGCCAAAGCTTTATCATTTCATAATCCTAGCTTCAGAATGCATTGTATGGATTTGATTTTTTCACATCCTCCATCATTACTTTAGATATTTTATGTTCGATACATATTCCCTATTGCCTCAATAAATGTTCACTTTAAGCATCACAAAATTTGCACAATTGATCCAATACATATGCACAAACTCCCCAATAATCATGCACTATTTTTACCAATAATGTTACATAACTCCTTAAGTAAAGTAGTTTTAACTACTAGCTATACAAGTGGATTGCTATTAGTATAATTAAGGTTTCTAGTGGGATTTCAATTACCATGTATTAGTGAAAATCTATTGGAACATGGGAAGTAACTACGGCCATTTGTGAGATTTCAATTATACAAGGGTACCTAACATGGCCTATTAGCTGGGACCCATCTTCAACTTTCCATTATTTGCATAATAATTGCTTATCCCTAAGTTGCACTAAAGGTGGGTGTAGTATAGAAAAATGCACACCCTTGCATTTTCACACTTGTTTGGGCCCGCCTTGCTTTATTTATCCATATTTATGTCTTAATTGGTCCTAGTTTGCATCCATAAGCCCTATGAATTATATCTTTTTCTAGCTAATCCTGACAAACATCAAAGGGGACATTATAATTTAATGATTTTGTATGAGTGTCCCCGATTTTTGGATTGGGACTAAGACACCACCTAGGGTTTCTTTGTCCATGAAAGTTCTTGGGACCCTTATTTTAAGTGTGCCTTAAATAGCCCCTTTTTGGAGTATGTGCCTCGAGTTTCATGCCTCGGGACTAAGATGCCACCTAGGGCATCTTAGTCCCACATGAGGAGTTTTTGGGATTTAATTTCAAATTTTGGTGGGATTTATCCTCCTTTAATTAATGAATTCATATTTCAACTTGGTCTAGTGTAATTTCAGGATATTAAGCATAGATAAGTTTAAATACAAGGTTATTTCAATCATTTTTATACTAACTAGCATTCAACAATTCATTTCTAAGGAAAATTTATGAGATCAAGAGCAATTCATCAAGCATTTGGAGCCATCATCAAGATTCAAGCATCATATCAAAGATCTTCTTGCATCATGTGTGTTGTGCTAACATTTGTGATGTAGTGTTTTAATTCAAGCCGGAAATTCAAGTTCATATATATCAAGCCTTTCTTTTATTCAAGATCCACATCCAAACTAGCCATTTTACACAAGCTTGTAGACTTTATAACTAGAGTTTGGTGAATTGTAGCATTGGTTATTGTTCATTCATCATTCCTTCATTCTTTTTCATTTCAAGGTTTAATTACCAACAAGGGGTTTGACCAAGGAAAACCCTCATTCACTAACAATAAACAATTTTTTCCCCTCTTAGATGTTTTTGATTAGAGATTTAGGTGGAAGACTTGAAGATAATTTGAAGTGCAAAGTTGAAATGATACAAAGTTGCTTTGCAAAGTTTTCATCTTCACAGAAACTCACCTACAGGTCAAATCTAGAAGTTTCAGAACCTGAGATCAAAGAAGAAGGCAATGCAAAAATCAAGCCTTAGGATCCCCTTTAGAAATTCTAGAAATTTAGATCAGGGCTAGGACAGTTGCAAGGGAATCTTAGTCCTCCAAGTGTATTTTTGCAAAGATTCTTTCAGATTTTGTTCTAGCATCATAAGATTTTGCATCTACCTCAAGAAAAATCAGTAGGACTAAGACAATAGTAAGGGCGTCTCAGTCCTCCATAACACTATTTTAATACATTTTTACATTTTAAAAATCTTCATTACATTTCCATATTTCCTAGGTGCACATACCCTAACTTGGTGTAGCTTAATTTCATCATTTACACTCATTATTTGCCTTGCAATACTAGGTTTTGTGAGTTGAATGTTAAAGTGTCTTACCGAACCTTTGGCTTATTGGTGAACCCCTAAAAGCTTAAATAACCCCTTCTGAGGTCTTCCTTGTTGAGAATTAACTCACCTTGTGAGGTTGATAGTCAATCCAATTAGGACTCCTAGGACCTTCTCGGATGATAATAGGAGAAAAGTGGTGTTCTATGAGTTTGGTTATAAAGTTCACCATTCCCCTATTGTTCATTTTCCTCAGTTCCTGACCTTTTTGAGCATTCATTTTCTGATTTGGAGTTCCTTAAAGTTTTAGATCTAGGTTTCATTCATTCTTGCATTGCATTTTGTATTAGTAAAATTACATCCAAGATTTCTTATATTTAGTGAAAGTGCATCTAGGGTTTCTCATATTTGCATTAGTGAAAGTACATATAGGTTGCATTGTTTCTTTCTTGCATCATCTTATCTCATTGAAAACCCAAAATGTGGATGATCAATCATCCTAATTGTATTTAGGAACATTTTTATTGCATTCAAAATTGCAAAAAATACATTCAACTTTGCATTCAAGTGCTTGACATTAGTCACTTTTTCTTCCAATCATTTGCATATGTTTCTATTTCTAAACATCAAGTCCCTGGGTAGGCAATCTGAGAACACTGTAATCAACTCAGAATTTTTTATTTTTTTGAAAAAAAACTCTAATGGGACAAAAACGGCCTTCTTGGCGTCTTAGTCCCTCTAATGGTTTCTGGCTCAAAACATTGTCTAAGCTGATTGCATTCTGTTCCAGTTTTTGAAACCTTCAAATTCCTTCAATAGGAGCAAGACACCCTTGCTGGCATCTTAGTCCCTGTTGAATTTAAAGCTGTAATTTTCAGCATTTAAATCTACTTTTTTGTGCTTCCTAAGCCTCTTGGTAACATATATTATAAGTTGGGAAAGTCTTAGGAACATCTATTTTATGCATCTAGGTCAAAATTATCAATTTAGGGTTCTCATTTTTGAAATCATTTCAATTAAAAGCATCATTAGATCTAAAAGTGCTTACATTTCCAAAATTTGGCATAATATGGATAAAAGTACTTTTCACTTTTTCATATAAAATGTTTACATTCATAAAACTTTGCATAAGTTTAATAAAAACTTGCCTTTCATTTTTGGATATACATTATTTAAATTCTTAATATTTTGCATACATTGGATAAACATGTTTTGCATCTATGGATATACAATGTTTACATTATTAAAGCATTGCATGAGATGGTTAAAAATGCTTTTCATTCTTTGTCAAGCAATGTTGGTACCTTACTTTTCTAGGCACGCTAAGAAAAAGTCCATATGCCCTCCCTATTAGAGTGTTTTAGTGAAAGATAATACAACCTTGGACAATCCTATTGATCATATTTGTTCTTCTCCCAATATCTCTCTTATTTGTGAAGAAGATATTTTGGTGTTAGAAGAACGAATGAATGAGTGTTTTGAGAATCGTAGTTGTTTCTCTCCTCTTACCTCTCTTAGTGAACAAGATATTGATGACCCTCTTTTTCATCCCTCCCCTACCTATCCTATTAGGGAACAAAGGAATGAAACCATAAATGATCATGAAAATTACATTTGTTCTTCTCCTAGTGTATCTCCTAGTTGTGACGATGATACTTTGGTGTTAAAAGATCTAATCAATGACAGCCATGGGAATCTTGATTTCCTCTCTTCCCCTAGAGAAAACATTCTTGACCAAGACAATAAAATCATTTATGAACAAGAAAATTCAACCATTTATAAGTCCCTTACATGTGATGAAGTCATCTTAGAAAAATCAATCCTTGAATGTCAAGAACATTTGGTTTGTAGTTCTCCTAAAAACTCTCCTAGTAGGGAAGATATAATAGTGGAAGAAAATGAGAACATTGTCAATAGTAATTCCTTAGATGAAGATGATGAAGTCACATTAGACTCCTCTTCACCAAGAGATCATGAAAATAAGGATAAGTCTTATGAGGTTATGCACATTAGATACTCATTGGAGTACTCTCCCAAGCCTAAACTTATCATTTGTCCACCGTGTCAAAACCCACAAGTTCAAAACACACCCGTCCTTGTCCTCAAACCACCTAAAAATAATGTTTTGTAGCAACTAAGTTACAATACTATTTCTCATGCATAGAACAGTAGGAACAATCGACAATCAAGACAAACACCTTCAACATCCCTCCCTTTGCCTAATCCCATTTTTCCTAGTGCTCCCTGTTCAACTTCACATAGTGGGAAGGAATATGATATTGTTGAACAACTTAAGAATACTCTTGCAAAGATATCCCTATTGGACTTAATTCAGAATTCCCTTAATTATCACACTATGCCTGAAAAATACTTGCAACAAGTTGTAGTTCCCTTTAGTGAAAACTCAAATGACATAGCAGCCATGATTCAAGGAATACATGTTGACATTGTTTTCCACCAAAGTGAACTACCCCCTTTAGAAGTGCAAAAAAAATGTGATGATTTCATGATCATAGCTCAATACAATACAACAGGGATAAAATGAACCCTTGTTAACAATGGATCAACCTTAAATGTATGTAGTGTAAACCTTTTGGATAAGCTTGGTGTCGATAAATAAAAATACAACCCATCTTTTTCTATATTAATGGCTTTGATAATGTGCAATACTAACGGATAAGTGTAATCACTTTACCTATTAAACTTGGAAAGGCCATATTAGACACACTAATTCATGTTATGCCGAGCATGATCTTTCATATAATCTTCTTCTCGGTAGACTATGGATTCATGCAATGAATGGGGTGCCTTCCACTCTTCATCGTAGAATAAATTATGTTTACAACAAAAAAATAGTGTATAAACTTGAAGCTGACCCTAAACCAAATAGTTGTTTGAACATTGAGAAAAACACAACGAATCCTTTAAACACATTGACACCAAATACATAAGTAGAACCCATGCAAGAACAACAAAAAGATAGATGTCCTAAACCCTTCACAATGATATCACTAGATGATTTGGGATCGTTGAATTTTGAACCAACATTCATGGGAGAATACAAGATCATAAACAATGTTATCTGTATTTATAGATAAGAACGAGGAAGTGATTGAGTGGTTGAGAAACTACGAGAGTAGTTGAATAACTAAATACTGTAATTCTATAACATAAACAATGTGACATGCTAACTTCCCCCCCTTATCACATTGTTCCTATAAATGTATAACTAAAACCTTACAATTCATCTTTTAAAAGACCCCTCCTTAAACAAATTTTGTTTATTACAAAAAATTTATACATCTTTGTGAAGATCTTCCTTAAAGAAATAAACCCTGAATCAAGCGGAGCTCCATCAAGTTTCCTTTTAACCCTCATAAAGGTGCAACCCCTAGCCGAATTCTTGAGTTCTTCCTCCCATGAACTCTTGAACCACAGATTCCATGAATTATTCGACAACAATCCATATTAAGCTCTCCAAACACATGGCTCCATCAAGTTCTCTTATGACCCTCAAAAGGGTATAATTTAGATCACAACGTCGAATACTTGTTGGACAACCATTCATATTGAACTCTACACCAAACCCATTGTCTCCAAAAAACCAAACTTCACAATATATATATCTTCAAATCTGTCAGCAACAACAAGAACAAACAAGAAACTAAAACCAAAAACATTTCTCATGCAAAGTATCATTTCAATGCGAGAAGCTAACTTGAGATGATGAAAATTCCTCCATCCTCCGATGCCACCAACCTTCAATCAGAAAACCCATTACATAAATAAGTTTGGTTTGGATGTCTTGAAAGTTGTTTCCAAATTTCTTGCTAATGTTTTGATCTTGCAACACATCAAAGGAAACTTGATATTAAGACCATGAGATTTCTTGGTGTTCTCATGCTTGTAAAGCTTTATAGATATAGTCACTATCTTGATAATTTGAGTGCACGATTGTCGCATCATCAATGATTAATAGATTGACCATTTATCTTGAGTGAACCAATAACAAAAAGAAGCCAAATTCAATAGATAATACATATTTACTTTCCTTATCATTCTTCAATGAAGTATAGTGTGAAAAAATTTCAAATCATTATCATCAAAAACTTCAAACCCATGCTTTCTCCATGAAACGGGTCTCAAAAGAATCACTTTATCATAACCCTAATATAGAAATAAACTTAGCGCATGTCCAAATTTAGCGGAGGTTCAGAGGTAAGATAAAAGATTCTTCAAACCTACAAGTGCTTCATAATTATGTTTAAAAGAAACTTATTGGTGGATCAATTTTTTTACGACTACACCAAGAGGCCCTTAAATGCACACACAGAACCAAATCGAAGGGAAAAATTTTAGATCTAGAAAGAAGGGACACAAAGAAACAAGGTCAAGATTTAGAACCTGTAGGGCCAATGGCTCATATGAAACAAAAAAGTTTCCACCTGCAAAGCCCCTCCTCCTTCATTCCTTACTGGCCTCCCACACTTCATGCTCGACAATTCAATGCCAAACTTAGACACTAAATTGTGGATTGCAGAAGATGACAGTGGGGATGGCTAATGATGCTCTTTGCACGACATAACTTTATGCCTTCTAACTAGGGATCTTCACTCTACTTCCATTCTCGTAACCTCTTCCTTCAAACTTTGATGTACAAGCACATAAATGTTTATGGCTCCTATACCAGTTGTTATGAAAATGCATAAAAATTTCATTCATTTATTGTGGATATTACATATGCATTTATAAATAAGGAGGAAGTGATTGAGTGGTTGAGAAACTATGAGAGCAGTTGAGTAGTTGAGTAACTATATACCCTAAACAATGTGCTACACTAGCACTCGCGACCCCCCTTTGTATGAATACCAACAAAGTGGCTCAAAGATCAGGCTTGGTGAGGTAGTATTTTTGCTGTCATTAATCCTAGGTGATAATGCCGCAGCCTTTGTGGCCCGTGAGATCTAGCATGGTGGTGTAGTGCGCAGTGTGCTAATTGTTTATTGCAAAGCATTTACACATTGTGTAGACTTCTCTCACACCCACGCTCTTAGTCCATTTTGGAGGCTATACTAAATGGCCCATCACTTGGTCAATGTCTCCAGGCCAACTGTAACCTCCATAAACATCTCCCACATGGCCCCTTAACTCGGCTACTTCAAACAACTCTTTTCTAACACCAAAGGAAGACACTTTCTCAGGCATGAATCTCTGCATATATGGGAGGTGAATAGTGTCTTTTGACCAAAGGAAGTTAAATTTACATTTTGTACAATTTACTATACTTGACTCGGTCGCTATGATCAAGGTTGCTATTGTTGCTTATACTGCATTAATCTCCTTTTTTGATCTATCATTTAGCAATAACGACGTCCTCCCAAACATCTCCTTATCATTATCTTGTTTTGTACTCCACTACATTTAATGTTAATGATTTGTTGTTTATTAAAACAATTAGTGTATTCAAAAGACTAAATTTGTTTAGGGGCTTTTTTTATTAGACCATCAATTGGAAAGGGGTTGGGGGGTGAGTTTCCTTTTTTTTTTTTGTCTTAGTTAAAAATATGTGAAATATGAGTTATTTTTCTTTTTGCAATGAATTTGGCAAAGGTGGATCATCATAATTAAGTTGTAATTATATGTTTATTGTCTCTTATTGATGTTTGCAAGACATAACTTTATCTTGTCTTCTGAATCAATCCTATCACAATAAACTTTGAAGAACTTATAAAAACAATAATGTTGTAAGTGCACTCATATAAAGTGCCACAAAACTAAATGTGTGTATCACATGGAGGAAATTTGGAAAATTAGTGTTCATACATTGAATTATAAAGTGCAATAGGGGGATATGGTATCACAACATAAATTCTTGAGATTCTCACCACATGTGAGTATGTCTTAGAGGACACTTTGCATATCTTTATATTCTATAAAAAATCTTGATCTTAGTTGTTTGCTTATTTCTCTTTGCATTAAGGAGACTATCATGTGTTATGGTAATGCTTCTTTCAATGAAGTAGTGGAGGAATCTTCTTTTTCGTAGGCCTCATGAACCTTCTATCTTGATCTCTTGTATGGGGGATTGATTCAGTGGATCACATTTTGATATTCTAGTACTCCTCATCATAGTACTATTTGCATTATAGACTTTACAGAGTTTGATGAACTTTTTGTACATTGATTGAGTAGTGGTTGTTCATCAACTCACTCATGCAGTGTTTTGTATCTCACATCTTGATCAACATTTCTTGGAGATTGGTTGATTCTATAAAACATGAATTCAACATCTGTAGAGTTTATAACATTGACATGCTTCAGGAGTTCTTCATCATCATGTTTCTATGATCAAGGGATATATTTTTAGAAAGTATTAAATCCTTCTATTTCTCTTTTTGGAGATGATTTTTATTCTCATTGGGTTTTCTCCTTTACTCCACTTTATGAGCATAAATTCTACATGGGTCCTAACATGGCCTCTAGGTAGGACCCATTTCTATCTGGTTGCACTTTTGTGATCTCCCCAAGTATCACTTAAGCAGGGGTGTTAGTGTGAATAATTAATATATTAACTATACTTAAGTTTACTTAGGTTGATGAGGTTAGACATCTTTTCTATCCAAATGTGCAATATTTTAGACCTCTTGAGCCTACCAACTTATTTGGTTAACCTCACCCACACATCTTTTGATGTTGGATGACTTTTTATCTCACTTCATAGGTCACTCAACCCTTGGCACACAAGCTTGATGATTTGGTCATAAGGGTTGTTGGTTTGCACATTCCAAGTGTTCCTAAAGTTGAATCCTATAGGACACTTATCTACTCATTTGTGTCACCTTATGGGTCACTTGTCAATCCACCTATGATGTGGATTTCTTCATCCTTTCCTATACAAGCAAGTCTTTATACTCATTACATTTGGGTCAACTAAATACAATCTATACATTGCTCACTTGTGCTTGTCTCTTTATCTCCTAGATCACCTTGTTTCTAGTATATATTATAGTAATGAATGAGTTAACCTATCATGTAAGAATTTCTAATGGAATATATGATTGAAAGATCTTGATGTCTAGAGTGACCATAGTAGTAGAAGCATAATTTAATGTTTATTTTAGGGTATAAACTCTTTTGACTTAGAGCTATGAACCGATGAGGTCACAAATGGGGGACCTCATCCCGAATTTAAACATTCAATAATAACACCCTAGTGGGGTTTGAACCTTGATGGCAAGAACAACACCACAACAACTTAAGCTTCAAACTATGCCACTATTGGAAATAGTAAAAGCATAATTATATTTGATGATTAAAGAATAAAATATGTTTATAGTTCCAAAATATAGAATGAAATAAAAGCAATGGAACTATTATATAGTGGATGTTCAAGAGTGAGATATAGGTGGGTATATATATGATATGATATTGAGTGACATGAACTTAAAACATGTGTTTTCTTAAATTATAGACTAAAGCTCACACAAATACAATCAAGTGGTAAGATAAAACCATCCACAACAAAAACATGTGAATATAAAACCATTAGCCCCTTATTTAATATTGGGTATTAATTTTTCACTTTATTTAATATTTCCACAATATTAAATTAGTATCACACGTCTCCCACATTAAATAATAATACAATGTTACAATACAACATAAAGTGGTCCCCAAATAGTCACCTAGTGTGAATAACCACACCACCTAGGCGCATCACAACTAAATAATTATTTTATTACAACATCATAATATATTTTTTTTGCAATGGTGTACAACATCATATCTCAACAAAGACATCCCATTCAAATGGATAAACACTATTGATTTGGACTACAAAATGGAGTGCTTATGTTGGCTTCATAGTTTTAGCCCTTGCATACATGAAAGCATGGGAAGATAACCCACTAACATCTTTGTGAGTTGTAGAGCTGATATATTTCATATGTTATAAGCTCCTAGACAACTTAGTTTTTCCTATTGGGTTGCAATTTACTCTTGATTTCAATTGTGGATTTGTAGATTTGTGTTTGTTCCATTATTCAGATGAGATGTTTGATGTGAATGTCTAGATGTTTAAATATATTTTCATATTTATAAAGGTGGTTTTGCATTTTTTACATTTTAACTAAAATATGTGGTATGTAGATCTATGATGAGACTACATTCAGGGTGTTCTAGATGAAGACAACTATAGGTCTGAATGACTGCTTGTATGATTCTTATTGATCTATGGTTACTCCTATGGGTGTTTGTTTGAAAAATTAGATCTATTATTGATTATGGTGTTTGAGTCTTGGAAATCCATATGCTATATCTGATTATCTATGTTCTACATGATACTAATATGGGATTGAGTCTAATTTTTAGTTATTTGAGATTAGAATATTGTATCAAAATTTTGGACATTAGAATATTCCCCCTAATTTGGAACCTTGAGGAGATGCCAAAGCTTTATCATTTCATTATCCTAGCATCATAATGCATTTATGGATTTGATTTTTTCACATCTACCATCATTAATTTAGATATTTGATGTTCAATACATATTCCCTATTGCTTCAATAAATGTTCACTTTGAGCATCACAAAATTTGCACAATTGATCCAATACGTATGCACAAATGCCCCAATAATCATGCACTATTGTTACCAATAATGTTACATAACTCCTCTAGTAAAGTAGTTTTAACTACTAGCTATACATGTGGATTGCTATCAATATAATTAAAGTTTTTAGTGGGGTTTAAATTAGCATGTATCAATGAAAATATATTGGAACATGGGCAATAAATAGGGCCATTTGCGAGAGATTGCAATTATATAAGGGTACCTAGCATGGCCTATTAGCTGGGACCCATCTTCAACTTTGCATTATTTGCATAATAATTGCTTATCGCTAAGCTGCACTAAAGGGGGGTGTAGTGTAGAAAAATGCACACCCTTGCATTTTCACACTTTTTTGGGCCCGCCTTGCTTTATTTATCCCTATTTATGTCTTAATTGGTCCTATTTTTCATCCACAATTACTATGAATTATATATTTTTCTGGCTAATCCCGACAAACATCAAAGAGAAAATGATAATTTAATGATTTTGTATGAATGTCCTTGATTTTTGGATTGGGACTAAGACACCACCTAGACCAAAGGTCTTGGGACTCTTATTTTAAGTGTGCCTTAAATCACCCCTTTTTGGAGTCAGTGCCTCAAGTTTCATGCCTTGGGACTATGATGCCACCTAGGGAATCTTAGTCCCCCCTAAGGTATTTTTGGTATTTAATTTCAAATTTTGGTGGGATTTAGCCTCCTTTAATTAATGAATTCATATGTCAACTTGGTGTGGTGTAATTTTGGGATATTAAGCATAGATAAGTTTAAATACAAGGTTCTTTCAATCATTTTATCCTAACAAGCATTCAAGAATTCATTTCTAAGTAATATTTATGACATCAAGAGCAATTCATTAAGAATTTGGAGCCATCATCAAGATTCAAGCATCATATCAAAGACCTTCTTGCATCATGTGTGTTGTTGTGCTAACATTTGTGATGTAGGGTTTTGATTCAAGCAAGCAATTCAAGTTCATATCTATCAAGCCTGTCTTTGATTCAAGATCCACATCCAAGCTATCCATTTCACACAAGCTTCCATACTTTATAACAAGGGTTTGGTGAGTTGTAGCATTGGTTATTGTTCATTCGTCATTCCTTCATTTTATTTAATTTCAAGGTTTAATTACCAACAAGGGGTTTGACCAAGGAAAACCCCCATTCATTAACAATCAACAAGTTTTTCCCCTCTTGCATGTTTGTGAATATAGATTTAGGTTGAAGACTTGAAGATAATTTGAAGTGTAAAGTTGCAATGTTGCAAAGTTGCATTGCAAAGTTTCCATCTTCATAGAAACTCACCTACAAGTTAGATCTAGAAGCTTCAAAACCAAAGATCAGAGAAGAATGAAGTGTAAACATCATGCCTTAGGATCACTTTCAGAAATTCTAAAAATTTAGATCAAGGCTAGGACAGTAGCAAGGGAATCTTAGTCCTCCAAGTGGAGTTTTGCAAATATTCTTTCAGATCTTGTTCTAGCATCAGAAGATTCTGCATCTTCCCCGAAAAAAAGTAGCAGGACTAAGACAATAGTAAGGGCGTCTTAGTCATCCATAGCACTTTTTGACAACATTTTTACATTTTTGAAATCCTCATTACATTTCCATACTTCCCAGGTGCACATACCCTAACTTGGTGTAGCTTAATTTGATCATTTGCATTCATTATTTTCCTTGCATTACTAGGTTTTGTGAGTTGAATGTTAAAGTGTCTTACCCAAGCTTTAGCTTGGTGGTGAACCCCTAAAAGCTTAAATAACCCCTTCTGATGTCTTCCTCGTTGCGAATTCACTCACCGGTTGATAGTCAATCCAATTAGGACTCCTAGGACCTTCTCAAATGATAATAGGAGAAAAGTGGTGTTCTATGAGTTTGGTTATAAAGTTCACCATTCCCCTATTGTTCATTTTGGTGAACCTGACCTTTTTGAGCATACATTTTCTGATTTGGAGTTCCTTAAAGTTCTAGATCTAGGTTGCATTCATTCTTGCATTGCATCTTGCATTAGTAAAATTGCATCTAGGGTTTCTCATATTTAATGAAAGTAAATCTAGGGTTTCTCATATTTGGATTGGTGAAAGTGCATATAGGTTGCATTTTTTATTTCTTGCATCATCTTATCTCATTGAAAACTTGAAAAGTGCATGATCAATCATCCTAATTGTATTTAGGAAAATTTTTATTGCATTCAAAATTGCAAAAATTACAATCAACTTTGCATTCAAGTGCTTGAAATTAGTCACTTTTTCTTCCAATCATTTGCATATGTTTCTATTTCTCAACATCAAGTCCCTAGGTAGGAAATTTGGGAACACTGTAATCAACACATAATTTGTTATTTTTTTGGAAAAAACCTCTACTGGGAAAAAAACCCTTCCTGGCATCTTAGTGCCTCTGAGGGTTTTTGGTTGAGAACCCTATCTAAGCTGATTGCATTTTGTTCCAGTTTCTAGAACCTTCAAATTCCTTCAACAGGAGCAAGACACCCAGGTTTTTGGTATCTTAGTCCTTGTTGAGTTTAAAGTTATAATTTTTAGGGTTTAAATCTACTTTTTTGTGCTTCCTAAGCCTCCTAGTAACATATATTGTTGGTTTCTTAGTCCTTGTTGAGTTTAACGCTGTAATTTTTAGGGTTTAAATCTACTTTTTTGTTCTTCCTAAGCCTCCTAGTAACATATATTATCAATTTGGAAAGTTTTAGGAACATCTATTTTATGCATCTAGGTCAAAAATATCAATTTAGGGTTCTCATTTTTGAAATCATTTCAATTAAAAGCATCATTAGATCTAAAAATGCTTACATTTCTAAAAGTTTTCATAATATGGATAAAAGTACTTTTCACTTAAATGCATATACATTGTTTACATTCATAAAAATTTGCATAAGTTTAATAAAAGTTCTTTTCCTTTTTGGATATACATTGTTTGCATTGTTAATGTTTTGCATACATTGGATAAACATGTTTTGCATCTATGGATATACAGTGTTTAAATTATTAAAGCATTGCATGAGATGGTTAAAAGTGCTTTTCATTCTTTTTCAAGCAATATTGGTACCTTACTTTTCTAGGAATGCTAAGAAAAAGTTTATATACCCTCCCTATGAGAGTGTTTTAGTGAAAGATAATACAAGCTTGGAAAATCCTATTGATCATATTTGTTCTTCTCCCAATATCTCTCCTATTTGTGAAGAAGATATTTTTGTGTTAAAAGAACCAACCAATGAGTGTTTTGAGAATCCTAGTTTTTTCTCTCCTCTTACCTCTCTTAGTGAACAAGCCATTGATGACCCTCTTTTTGATCCCTCACCTACCTATCCTTTTAGGGAACAAAGGAATGAAACCATAAATGATGCTATGAAAATTACATTTGTTCTTCTCCTAGTGTATCTCCTAGTTATGAATATGATACTTTGATGTTCAAAGATCTAATTGGTGACTGTCATGGGAATCTTGATTTCCTCTCTTCCCCTAGAGAAAACATTCTTGACCAAGACAATAACATCATTGAGGAACAAGCCAATTCAACCATTTATAACTCCCAAGTACATGTGATGAAGTCATCTTAGAAAAACCAATCCTTGAATGTCAAGAACATTTGGTTTGTAGTTCTCCTACAAACTCTCCTACTAGGGAAGATATAATAGTGGAAGAAAATGAGAACATTGAAAATAGTAATTCCTTAGATAAAGATGATGAAGTAACATTAGACTCATCTTCCCTAAGAGATCATGAAAATAAGGATAAGTGAATCCTCTTCACTAAGAGATCATAAAAATAAGGATAAGTCTTTTGAGGTTATGCACATTAGATACTCATTGGAGTACTCTCCTAAGCCTAAACTTATCATTTGTCCACCCTATCAAAACCTACAAGTTCAAAACACACCTGTCCTTATCCTCAAACCACCTAGAAACAATGTTTTGTAGTAACTGAGTTACAATACTATTGCTCATGCAGATAACACTAGGAACACTCGACAACCAAGACAAACACCTTCAACATCACTCCCTTTGCCTAATCCCATTTTTCCTAGTGCTCCCTGTTTCACTTTACATAGTGGGAAGGAGTATGATCTTGTTGAAAAAATTAAGAATAATCTTGCAAAGATATCCCTCTTGGACTTAATTCAGAATTCCCCTAATTATCACAATATGCATAAAAAATCCTTGCAACAAGTTGTAGTTCTCTCCAGTGAGAACTTGAATGACATAGCAGCCATGATTCAAGGAATAAATGTTGACATTGTTTTCCACCAAAGTGAACTACCCACTTTGGAAGTGCAAAAACAATGTGATGATTTCATGATCATAGGTCCAAACAATATGATAGGGATAAAACAAACCCTTGTTGACAATGGATCAACCTTAAATTTATGTAGTGTAAACCTTTTGGATAAGCTTGGTGTTGATAAATAAAAAATCCAACCCGTCTGTTTCTCTATTAATGGATTTGATAATGTGCAAAAATAACGGATTGGTGCAATCAATTTACCTATTAAACCTAGAAAGGCCTTATTAGACACAATGATCCATGTTACGCCTCATGATCTTTCATATAATCTTCTTCTAGGTAGAATATGGATTCATGCAATGAATAGGGTGCCTTCCACTCTTCATCGTAAAATGAAGTATGTTTACAACTACAACAAAGTGTCTAGACTTGAAGCTGACCCTCAACCAAATAGTTTTTTGAACATTGAGAAAAACACAACGAATCCTTTAAACACATTAACACCAAATACAAAAGTAGAACCCATGCAAGAACAACAAAAAGATAGATGTCCTAAATCCTTCACAATGATATCACTAGATGATTTTGGATCGTTGAATTTTGAACCAACATTCATGGGAGAATACAAGATCATAAAAAAAGATTTTGATAAGAGAAAAGAAAAATTAGTAATATCAACACAAAATTCAAACAACCCTTCGAAAGTATCCACCTCAACCACTTTAGAAGAAAAATAAAATTATACAACAAACTTTTGCGAAATTGACTATCAAAAACCACCTACAACAAAAGAGATGAAAAAAAATTATGGAAAAGGTTACATGAAATGATGAAACAACTTGGTTATAGTGGAAAAGGATGTGGTGCTAGAGAGCAAGGTATCTATGTCCCTATCGGACCTAACACACAAGAAAAAACTAATGGTCTTGGTTATTGTCCTTTGATAGAAATAAAAAAGTCTTTACTTAATAGCAACACTAGTGGTATTCATTGTTATCATTTGAGAGAAACAAAGAAGTCCTTGCTTAACATCAATGTCATCACACAAAACACTAATGATTGAAATTCGTTAGATTTTACACCCTTCTATAAAGAAGAGAACAAAATATCACAATCTAAAGAGTCTTGTGTAAGTATGACATCTTGTACTAAGCAAGAGATATCTTTGTCACAAAATAAAGTAACATCTCCTACTTTGGATCAAGAAAGTAACTTGTTGAGACTCCTCCAAGATCGTTTGATATCCCTCCCTACAAGAACACAAAATAAATTTTATTACCAGACTTCATTTTGTGCATATCATGGAATTAATGGTCATTCTACTAATGAATGTAAGGCTTTGAGTAGTAAAATCAAACATCTTAAGGAGTTTGGTGCTCTTCTTTATGTGGGGGAACCTCATTCCTCTAATTGATATTGATTTTCACTCTAGCATGTTTCTCATCAATAATTTTGGCTCATCCTTGTCTTGCAATAAGAGGGTGCAAGGGATTAGGTAGCCTTGCCCTTGTATGTCACCTGTTGTTGCCTCTTTTGGCTAGTTGACCACCTTTCATGTATATGCAAGAGCAAGCTTGGGATATAGACAACATGCCTTAAGTTGGATTGCATGTGACATACTGAGTTATGCATTTTGGGGGAAACCCCTTCCCTTTTCATGATGTAGCTTATTGGCAAACATATGACTTGGCATAAGGGCTTTCCAAATAAGCTCTCTTATCTTCTTCTACTTTAAAGTAATTGCTCACAGTATGGTGTTAGCAATTTCTTTAAAGTTGGGAAATACATTAGCATTATTTTTGGCATGACTTCACTTGTATTTTTTTTCATGTTCCTTGATGTGATTTTCTTTCCTTATGTGATGCATTTTTCCTCTTGTTGATGGGTATGTGCAGGATCATGATGGGCCAAAAAGTGGCAATATGATGGGTATTTGTAGGGTATGTGGCTAATGACTTTTTTCTTACCCAAAATTGATGAAATGAAAAGGGTTTTTAAAGGATATTCTCAAATTTCCACCAATATAAATTATAATTTACTTTGAATTTAATAAATAATTATTATTCATTTTCTATTTGAATTACTTAATTAAAAGTCCCTGACATTGATAAAGTTGATTGAAAAACATATATAGCTTTTCAACGTATCACATTTTTTGAATCCAAAACAGATGCGGCCACATTCTATGCTTCACATACTATAGGATTAAAAAAAAAAATGAATTTCAATGAAGCCTTGACTAAGCAAGGTGTTAGGCTACATTTAGTTTTTATATTTTTTAAATTTGTAATTAAAAATTCATAATTAATTATTTAATTGGAAAAAATTACAAAAAAACATACATCACATCGGGACATGAGTCCTCTACTTATATCTAAAATATTACAAAAAAAATATTATCATTTTATTGTGGTTAGGGTGGTTAGAAAGACACATACTTCTTATTTTTCCCTAGAATTTAAGTAATATTGCATTGAAATTTCAACTTTTCACCAAAAATATATATGTTTTTAAATAAACCTAGTAGTTTAGAAACTACATTCAATTTGCTACAGATTCTATTCTTACATATTTTTGAAATAATTTAGATAACTTATTCAAATTTTTACGTCAAGTTATCTAACTCTTATTTTTCTGAATTTTTCGCCACTTAAGGGCCTATTTTTTCCATGATTATCTTGCACATAGCCTAGTGTCATCAAATTTTATTTCCTCCTAGAGCATGATATTTCCTTGTCCTCTCTTGGAAACATTAGGTACAATGTTCCCCAGGATGATACCTTGCACTTTTCCTCGCTTGGAAACAAGATGAGATGTTTTGTACTTGTCCTCACTTGGAAACATTAGGTATAATTTTCCACAAAATGAGACCTTGTATTTATCCTCTCTTGGAGAGGTTAAGTACAATGTCCCCTAAGATTAAGACCTCACATGAATTAAGCAAAATCCCTTTGAACATCCCTCTTTCTTATTGCAATTTTCCTTTTGTGGGTACCTTATTAAAGTCATGGAGGTATGGCTTTGATATGGTCCTTTGGGGCTCACCTAGTGAACACCTTGCTTCAGTAGCCCTTGTGATCAT
The DNA here is from genome assembly GCA_007258455.2 of Sequoia sempervirens. Taxonomy (NCBI): domain Eukaryota; kingdom Viridiplantae; phylum Streptophyta; class Pinopsida; order Cupressales; family Cupressaceae; genus Sequoia; species Sequoia sempervirens. The sequence continues at coordinate 615,410,438 of VDFB02271358.1, forward strand.
GCATTTTTCTTTTTGTTACTTATTAAAGTCATGGAGGTATGGCTTTGATATGGTCCTCTAGGGCTCACCTAGTGAGCACCTAGCTTCACTAGCCCTTGTGAGTGTGCATTTTCTTTTTGTCCTTATCATAGTCATGGGGGTATGAATTTGATATGGACCTCTTAGGGCTCACCTAGTGGACACCTACCTTCACTAGCCCTTGTAAGCATGCACTTTTTTTGCATATGCACAATGCATTCCACTTGTAAACCATTTTGAACAAACAACCTAGACCCGGTCCACAAACTATTGGACGACTAGTTGAAGCTTGATCCGTTGCATTTTTCCTTTTTCTTTTCCCTTTTTCCTTTTTTTGTCTTTGATGGTGTATGTTTGTGATCTAGTTATGGCTTCATATTTCATCCACAAGCATGTTCCTTTGTGCTTATGTTGGTTTTCCATAGGATCTTGATCCTAGGGGTTTGATCATCCATCTTGATTATTGTCATCCTATCTTACCAACATTCATAAATTTGAACCCCTCTTGATTGTGTGGTTGGTTTCTTTAGTGTGAGTTTGAAGCAAGTTCATCCTCTCACTAAAGTGGGGGCTAAATGTAGTGTATCAAAATGCATACCCCTACATTTTCACACTTGTTCGATCTTGCCTTGGGGTGAAGCCACAATAGTGGTTTAGAATTCAAGTGACGAAGGAAAACTCACAAAAAATGAATACATGGAAGAAAAAAAAACTTGATTTTAGGGGTTCATACGAACCTAGTGGTTTGACCAAACACATAAGTAATTTTTTCCCACCCAAAAATTCAACAAAATCCCTTATGTAAGTGGTAGTTCACTGAACTGTTCGAGCTAACCCTCGTTTGAGAAAAATCCCTAGAGGTTTGCTCGAACCCCTAGGGTTCATATGAACTTCTTTATTCATCCCCCCATGAGATAAGAAAAACTTAAATTTTGGCACTTCAGAGCTCAAAGCTGAGGATGAAATGGAGGAATATTCACAAATCCAACTATAATCAGGTAGTCTTTTAAACGAGCTATCCAAAAAATATAATTTTAATATATTTTGGTTGTATTATGTATTTGTTTTTTTAGTTTTTTTAAACATAGGTTTTTCATAAAAAATGAGGAAATTTGTTCTACACATGTGGAAAAATATCAGATTATCAAATTTTCTTTTGAAAAATATGAGTGCACCAGATATTAAAGTCCTTGATCCAACAAAAACAATTTTTTAATTTCGGATATACACAAAAAGGTTACGATTATACACAGACTATAAGTCCGGAATTGTAATTGGTTTGACTTCAAAACTTGATTAAAGAAAAAAAATATTTAATAAAAACTATCTAACCAAGTGGAAGCACTATTATCAAAGTTAAAATCCTAAATTCAAAAAGAACTAGAATTTTATGGGTATGTGCGTGATCATGATGGGCCAAAAAGTGGCAATATGATGGGTATATATAGGGTATGTGGTCAAGGACTTTTTTTAACCCAAAAATTGATGAAACAAAAAGGGTTTTAAAGGAGATTCTTAGCTTTCAACCAATATAAATTATTTTCCTTTTATTTTGAATTTAATAAATAATTATTATTCATTTTGTATTTGAATTATTACTAAAGTCCTGATTCATAGGTTGATTGAAAAAAATCTATAGCTTTAAAACAATATCACATTTTTTTAATAAAAAATATGTGTCACATTCTATGCTCTGCATACTATAGGATTAGTAAAAAGAATAAATGAATTTCATGAAGTTTTGACCGCTAAGGTATTCTATTACACGAGTTTTATATTTTAAAAGTTGTAATAAAAAATCATAATTAATTATTTACTTAGAAAAAAATTACAAAAATATGTGCATCACATCGAGACATGAGTCCTCTACTTATATCTAAAATATTATAAAAAAATATTATCATTTTAGTGTGGTTCAAGTGGTCAGACAAACACCCACTTCTTATTTTTTCCCTGGAATTTAAGTACTACTACATTGAAATTTCAATTTTTCACCAAATAAATTTTATTTTTCTAAATAAACCTAGTAGTTTAGAAACTACATTCAATTTGCTACAGATTCTATTTTACACATTTTTGAAATAATATAGATAACTTATTCAAATTTTTATGTCAAGTTGCCTAACTCTAATTTTTCTGAATTTTTCACTGAAGAGCTTGTTCTTTCCATGATGATCCTTCACATTCCCTTTATCCTTCATGGAAAAAATTGCTATACATTGTGCCCACTTTTTAAAAAAATGTTGTTTTATGAAAACCAGCCGGAGAGGAAAAAAGAAGTGCAATTTATTTCAAAAATTTTGAAAAAAATATTTTTAGAATCTACAGACAAAATGTGATGAGACTCTAGTTTATACCATCTTCAAATTCCTCACGGTTTAGCCGCTATAGGTGCCCGAATGTGAAGATTTAGTTAAAAATAATAATTTCGTGTCCACTTTGGCCAAAAATTGTAAACCACTATTGTGGGATCACCCCTTGATTTATTTATCCCTATATATCTTAATTGGTCATATTTTTCATCCACAAGCCCTATGAATTATATATTTTTTTGGCTAATCCTGACAAACATCAAAGGGGGAATGATAATTTAATGATTTTTTCTGTGTCCCTGATTTTTGGCTCAAGACTAAGACGCCACCTAGGGCATATTTTTCCACCAAAGGTCTTGGGACTTTGATTTCAAGTGTGCCTGAAATGGGCCCCATTTTAGAGTTTGTGCCCCGAGTTGCATGCCTCAGGACTAAGACGCCACCTATGGAGTCTTAGACACCCCTGAGGTATTTTTTAGGATTTAATTTCAATTTCTGGTGGGATTTAGCTCCCTTTAATTAATGAATTCATATGTCAGCTTGGTGTAGTGTAATTTTGAGATATTAAGCATAGATAAGTATAAATACAAGGTTGTTTCAATCATTTTATCCTAACAAGCATTCAAGAATTCATTTCTAAGGAAAATTTATGAGATCAAGAGCAATTCATCAAGCATTTGGAGACATCATCAAGTTTCAAACATCATATCAAAGATCTTCTTGCATCATGTGTGTTGTTGCACTAACATTTGTAATGTAGGGTTTTGATTCAAGCAAGCAATTCAAGTTCATATCTATCAAGCCTTTGTTTGATTCAAGATCCACATCCAAGCTAGCCATTCCACATAGGATTGCAAACTTTATAACAATGGTTTGGTGGGTTATAGAATTACATATTATTCATTCATAATTCCTTCATTCTATTTTATTTCAAGGTTTAATTACCAATAAGGGGTTTGACCAAGGAAAACCCCCATTCACTAGCAATCAACAATCTTTTCCCCTCTTGCATGTTTTTTATTGCAAATTTACGTTAAATATTTCAAGATCATTTGAAGTGCAATGTTGCAAAGTTGCATTGCAAAGTTTCCATCTTCACGAAAACTCGCCTACAAGTTAGATTTGGAAGTTTTAGAACTTGAGATTAGAGAAGGAAGTGAAAACATCAAGCCTCATGATCACTTTCAAAAAGTATAGAAATTCAAATCAGGACTAAGATGGTAGCAAGGGCATCTTAGTCCTCCAAGTGAAATTTGGCAAAGATTCTTTCAGATCATGTTCCAACATCTCAAGATTATGCATTTTCCTCAAAAAATAGTAGTGGGACTAAGACAATAGTAAGGGAATCTTAGTCCTCCATAACACTTTTTGACAACATTTTCACATTTCTAGAATCCTCATTACATTTTCAGACTTCCCAGGTACACATACCCTAACTTGGTGTAGCTTAATTTCATCACTTGCACTCATTATTAATGCATTACTAGGTTTTGTGAGTTGAATGTTGGAGTGTATTTTCCAAGCTTTGGCTTGGTGATGAACCCCTAAAAGCTTAAATAACCCCTTAAAGCTTAAATAACCCCTTCCTAGGTCTTACTCATTGAGAATTGACTCACCTTGTGAGGTTGATAGTCAATCCAAGTAGGACTCCTACGACCTTATCAGATTGTAATAGGAGAAAACTGGTGTTCTATGACTTAGGTTATAAAGCACCATTCTCCCATTGTTCATAGGGTGTTTGTGTAAATAGGTATTTTACCTATCTAGTTCCAGTGTAATGCTCTGATTTACATGTTAAGTATACACAAATTCTAGGCATGTTTTCTATAAGTCCAAAACCATGTCTATTTCATAAAATCTATTAATACAAGACAAACACATTTTCATACACAACATAATATTTTTAAACATATTTTATAATTTCTTCACCAAAACAATAAAGCATATGTTATTGTATACAACTACAAGATCTTAAAATTAAAGTAGTGGATATAGAGGAGAGCTCCCAATTAAAATCCTTCAATTTCATGATAACCAACCAGCGCTCTCGACATAACCTTAATGGCTCAGTAAACAATGAAGGCTCTTACCATTCCCTCAAGCCAAGAGATCAAGCAAGAACCAAATCAAGATTTACATAAATATTGAAACGTAATATCACCACAAGGCAAGTACTACTAGCACAATGAAATACAAATCCATTAATTCAAGGGGCATAGCATGCTAATGAACCCAAGGAATTTATAAAGCTCATCAAGAATTAGTTATACTGTACCCCTACAAGGCTAACAAAAAGAGAATATTCAAAATAAAATCAAAAGGAACTTAACACATGGAGGGCTTACTTTTCAAAATGGTCAAGTTGTCATTGAAAGGATGAACAAGCTATCTTCTTCTACAACACTTTCTCCATTTCCCTCCACCATCCTTCCAAAACCAACCAGAAAAAAATTCCCCCTTCTCCTTATCTCCCCCCAAGTAACAAGCAAAAAGAAAGAGAAAAAGATCCCCAAAAGGTAATTCTCCCCCAAAATATAACAAAAAATCAAGGTAAATTTTGTGAGGTTTTTCTCCAAATCACAATAACAAGTGTTCCCCAAAATTTACCTATCCAAAAACTACTTGGTTGAGGGGGTCCCTTTACCCATAAATAAGAATGAAAATAGTACTTTATCATTCTTTAAAATCCTCTGTGAAAGTAAATCCATGTTTCTAGAAAATGGTGCATACAACAACCTAGGGATGTTAAAATTAAATAAGATTTAAAACACATGAGGAAAAAACATTACTTTGGTAGATACATGGCTAGTTGCAAAATATCAAATTCTCATTTCTTTCCTAGGTGAAGGGGAAAAGAAGGATAAGGTTCCTAGTTGATCTCTCGTTCTCCCATTGGCCAACTTGCAAATATGCCTACACACTCAGTGCACACAATATATATTGAGAATAGATAGTCGAAGCAATAGTTCTAGAAGATTAAAATATCAATTAATCTAGAACTATGAACAAAATATCATCCCAAAACAATAATTAGAGCATCAATTTACCTTTCATTAATCGTTATTCCAAGCATGTCTTTCCCTGTAAATAATAATAATAAAAATGAATTGAATACACTCTTCATAATTTCATATTCATATAAGAACTTCTAATTCAGCTAGTCTACTACTAAGATAATCATTTATTGCCACCCTCTACACTATCTAGTTTACCAATGGAAGTTAATACTATACAACTTCTTGCAACATAACATTACTTACCAACTGCCTTCCTAAAAAAAAATTAGTATTTACACAACTCATAATTCAATTCCAAACTAAACATATTACCACCTATTTATAATTTAGGTTCTAATAATTTCTTGAACAGTCAAGTACTCGTCATCTCATTAAAAATCATTATTACTTAACGAAACTCTAATAATTTGAAAATTAATCTAGTTCAAAGCACAATTAGAGAATCTTGTCACAAGGAGAAAATAGCCATGTGAACATAATGCAGCATGGACGCACTTTATTTATGTCACACATGGAAAAGCGCGCGATAATCCACCTATTTGACCATCATACTCAAGTAGTAGAGGTGGAATAAATAAAAGCAATGATCCACAAAAACCCAAAACACAACCCCAAAATAATCATATAAACAGCTGTAATCTGCGGATGAGCACTGATAGCTTCTCTTTCAAAGAAATACCCGCATGTGATGGGAGATGGAAGCCAGCTAGTACAAGGGACAAAATACACCTTCTATATGTCGCTTCTGTTTTGAAAAGAAATACATGTCACAGTCGTCGTCACAGCCGCCTTTTTTCTGTGCTGATTCATCCTTTTCGCTGGTCACGAAGACGCGTACGCTGACTTACGTTGAAATATCAAAAGCTCATGTGTTCACAAACACTCAGATTATCGCAATGCCACACTATTGCTATCCCCGCTCACCTATATAAATAGGCAATCGTGCTCCCCATCACCCATCCAGATCTCTACGTCGCTATTCAAGTGCCTATTCGACATTGAAAGCAACAATGGCCTGCTCGACTTGGGCAGTGAACAAGACTTGGGTATCACTATCCTTTCTAGCTTCAATGTTGTGCTGGAGCGCGGTGTATGCTCAGCTTACTCCAAATTTTTACAACAAGACGTGTCCGCAGGCATTGCCTATAGTGAAAGCCGCAATAAAGCAAGCGTTGGCCCAAGAAGCCAGAATGGGTGCCTCGCTTCTCCGCCTTCACTTTCACGACTGTTTTGTTAACGTAATACCTTCTTTCCCCCTTTCTTGCTACCACTTCTCTTGTACATTGCGATTATATTAACCTAGTGTTCCTTGCAGGGTTGCGATGGATCTATTCTCTTGGACGACACTACGACTTTCACAGGAGAGAAGAGTGCTGGAGCCAATGCCAATTCACTCAGGGGATTCGAGGTGATAGATAATATCAAGACCCAAATCGAGAAGGTTTGCAGTGGGGTTGTATCCTGTGCTGATATTTTGGCAGTAGCCACTCGCGACTCTGTTGTCCAAGTAATTAATCCTGACTTTTGCCTACAAATTGTTTCGTAGTTGCTTATATAACTCATATTGACATTATAAATTTGTGTTTGCAATTACTAGTTGGGAGGGCCAACCTGGGCAGTGATGCTTGGAAGGCGAGATTCGAAGACTGCTAGTCTGAGTGGTGCAAACAGCAACCTTCCAGGCCCCACTTCGAGCCTTACTTCTCTTATCTCAGCATTCCGAGCCCAAGGACTGTCTGCTAAGGATATGGTTGTTGATTTTTGTAGCTAGAAAAGTGGGATATGGATTTGCTTTAAAGCAACTCAAGATAAGATTTGCTTTAAATCAATTCGAGTTGGATTTTTAGCAACAACAGGATTTTTATTCTTTAAATAGAATGTTTCTGAGTTTGTGAGGATAAGATAAATCCAAGAGTGGGATTTTATTCTTTAATAGAATGTTTCCGAGTTTGTGAGGATAAGATAAATCCTAGAGTGATTTTATGTGTAAATAAAGCCAAAGAAAGCAAGGAAAGATTCTTTCCTTGCACGCTAAGTAAAGCAGCTAGGCTCTATAAATACAAGATTGCTATAGCAAACTCATATTGTATTTTCGAAAAGAAAAGTTTGCTGTTAGGCTGAATAGAAGATCTAACATTTGCAGGTTTTTCCCCGCATTGGGGTTTCCGGTATATCTGTGTTATTGTCTTTTTGTGTTTGGCTTCATGTTATTTTTGCTTCCGCTGTTATTTAGTTGTTAATTAACCTAGTTGTATTAATTGTTATAAATCAGATTTCTTTCTGTGAATTTATTGTGCAATTAATCTGTTGCTGGGTTATAGAAATTAACATGGTATCAGAGCTCTAAACTCTGAATACGAAGCCAAGATTTGTAACGCAGATTTCAAGAAAAAAAAAAGTCATCAGATTTTCGTCTCCAATTCTTTTGTGGCTATGGCAACCAGTGTTCGATACGAGGACAGGCTCGAGGGTGCGTCTAACTTCTTGCAGTGGAAGGTTCGGATTACATCTGTTCTCAAGGAGAACAGGCTATGGACCTATGCTAGCACAGAAGTGACTCCACCAACAAATGATCCTGTTGCCTTAGATTCGCATGAAGTCAAAGAGGCCAAAGCTCAAAGGATTATCCTGGATGGAGTAAGAGATCATTTAATTCCTCATTTATCGGGGAAAGACACCGCCAAGGAGATGTGGGATACGCTCACAAAACTTTATCAGAGCGACTATCAGAGTCGTAAGATGATGCTCAAGGACAAATTGCATAATACCAAGATGTCCAAAGGCGAGAGTGTGACCTCTTACTTGTCCAAGCTGACATAGGTCAGGGATGAGCTTGCTACTGTTGGAGAGACGATTAAAGAAGATGAGTTGGTGCGTATAGCCTTGAATGGTTTTTCAAAGCACTGGGAAGTGTTTGTCAAGTGTGTTGTCGGCAGAGATCGGCTACCTGATTGGGCAAGACTTTGGGATGATTTTGTTTAGGAGGAGATCCGTGAAGGTGCTCATCGAGGAGATCAGACAAAGAAGGTTCAAGATGAAGAAAATCTTGCTCTTGCAAGCAAGGGTAAGAAGAAGTTCAATAAAGAGCAATCGAAAGGTTCTTCTTCCAAGAGTGGGAAGAAGAAAGATCTGAGCAAGATTAAATGTTTTTGCTGCCATCAGATGGGTCACTATGCCAGTCAATGTCCGAATAAGAAAAATAAGGACAAGCAGAAGAAGCAATTTGCTGCTACAGCAGAGGTGGACGAGTTTGCATCACGATTTGAAAATGAGTTTTCGCTCATTGCCTGTCTCTCAAGTTCAATTGCCAACAGGGTATGGTATATTGACAGTGGGGCTTCTCGCCACATGACGGGAGTCAAAGAATGTTTCACCAAGTTGGAGGAGAAGAAGCTGGATTTCTATATTGAGCTCGGAGACAATGCCAAGTACCATGCAACTGGTATTGGCACCGTCAAGTTTCAGAGGGAGTCTGGCAAACCTTTGTTGGTGGAGGATGTGTTGTATGTCCCTGGCATGACAAAGAATTTAATCTCAGTTTCTGCCTTGGAAGACAAGGGTTACATTGTGACCTTTGAGAGGGGAAAAGTCTATATTCGTCCCAAAGATTCCAAGATTGCAAAAGTGATTGGTGTCAGGCATGGCAGCTTGTTTCGGTTACAGTTTGAGCCAGCACATGCGTTGGTTAGTAGCTGTAAAGGGATAGGAGAATTATGGCACAGGAGGATGGCTCACCTTCACCATGGAGCACTTAATATTCTTAAGGAAATAGTGACAGGGCTGCCTGGGATGAAGACAAAAAAGAATGAGGTGTGCAAGGGTTGTGCTCTTGGGAAATATGCCAAGACCAGTTTTCCAAGCAGCGACACTAGATCCGAAGGGATTTTGGATCTTGTACACTCAGATGTGTGTGGGCCCATGTCAACAACATCCTTGAATGGATATGAGTATTATGTTATCTTCATTGATGATTTCTCCAGGAAGACATGGATATATTTCATGAAGAATAAAGATGAGGTCTTAGTAGGTTCAAAGAGTTTAAGGCTCTCGTGGAGAACCAAACTGGGAAGAAGATCAAGATACTGAGGTCTGATAATGGAGGCGAGTATACCTCGAATGCCTTCAAAGATTTTTGTGCTCAGGAAGGTATCAAGAAAGAGTTGACAGTTCCGTACAACCCTCAACAGAATGGGGTTGCTGAACGGAAAAATAGGGCTATAGTTGGAGCAGCCAAGGCCATGCTTCATGATCAGGATCTGCCTTGGTTCTTATGGGCAGAAGCTTGCAACACAGCTGTGTATTTGCAGAATAGGAGCCCTCACAAAGTGTTGGGCAAATTGACTCCAGAAGAGGCATTCACTGGTAAGAAACCAGATTTGGGGCACATTCGCATCTTTGGATGCCTTGTGTATTGTCACATTCCTGTTGAGAAGAGAACCAAGTTGGAACCTACTGCAGAGAAGGGTATCCTTGTTGGGTACAGTGAAACTTCTAAGGCTTATAGAGTTTATATTCCTGCTCTCAGGAAAACAGTGGTTCGCAGAGATGTGAAGTTTGAGGAAGAGAGGGCTCTTCAAAAGTCAAGTAACTTGATGAATGAGGAGGAACAATCATCCACAGTTGAGGTAGCACAAATCCCTCAAACTTCAGTCACGCAAGCTGGAGAGCAAAACAAGCAGGATGATCAGATAGAGGAACAAATAATTCCTCAGCCTCAGATTCCTATTAGTGAGAAGAGGAGAAACAGGGCAGCTGAGCAAACATTAAGAGAGGCTCAAGAATATGTAGGTGATCCTCAAGATTTAGTCAGAGAGAGAAGGGCTCCCAGACGTTATTCAGATTATGTGGCACTTATGAGTGAATTAATTGAAGTAGAGCCTTCCAGCTTTCATGAGGCATCCAAGCACCAAGTGTGGAGAGATACCATGGTGGAAGAGTATTCTTCCATCATGAAGAACAGTGTGTGGGAGGTAGTACCAAGACCAAAAGATAAGTCTGTGGTGGGCTCGAGATGGCTGTATAAGATTAAGCATGCTGCGGATGGTAGTGTGGAGAAGTTCAAAGCCCAGTTTGTGGCTAGGGGGTTTTCTCAGAAGGAAGGAGTTGACTATGATGAGACTTTTGCTCCAGTAGCCAAGTACTCATCCATAAGAGCTATCATTTCTATGGCCTGTGAGATGGGTTGGAGGATTCATCGGATGGATGTAAAGAGCGGCCTTCCTCAATGGGGTGATTGAGGAAGAGATTTACATAGAGCAACCAGAAGGGTTTGAAGCACATAAGAGGGATTCTTATGTATGCAAGTTGAAAAGAGCACTGTATGGACTCAAGCAGGCTCCTAGGGCATGGTATTCACGTATCGACAGTTACTTGCAGAGTGTGGGCTTCATCAAGAGTGAGGCAGATTCGAACATGTACTATGTTCAGGTGAAGGGTGAACTTCTCATATTGTTGTTATATGTTGATGACCTATTTCTCCACGGTCGAGAGGAGCTCTGCTTCTTTGCTTGAGATCTTCTGAAGAGTTTGGGAGGAGATGAAGGACTTGGGGTTGATGCACTACTTTTTAGGATTGGAGTTGTGGCAGAAAGAGGGAGAGATCTTCCTTGGACAAGGGAAGTACTTAATTGATATCTTGAAGCGATTCAGGATGGAAAACTATAAGCCTATGTCAACGCCACTTGTGACCAATTGGAAGAAGATTGATGCTTCTAGATCAAAGGTAGTGGACCCTACTTTATACAGACAGTTGATAGGCTCTCTTATGTATCTGGTCAACACCAGGCCAGACATTTGTTTTGCAGTGAACTCACTCAGTCAGTTTATGGTGGAACCTAAACGTGTGCACTGGATAGCTGCGAAGCATGTTTTGAGATATCTCCGAGGCACAGTTGATTATGGGCTGAAGTATGTTCAGCGGGATGGAGTGAAGCTCAAGGGGTTTCTTGTCACGGTGGGCGGTACAAGCGATCGAAGAAACACCCGAGTGCGATTTCAGTTTAGGATCGGGAAGCGATCTCTTGAGTACGGCGAGGAAACAAAAGTGATTCTGCTTGAGTTCTACTTGAGGCAAAGTATATAACGTGATGGCTACATGTGAGGCTATTTGGCTTCGAAACTTCTAGCTGGGCTCTTTAATCAGGAGTTGGATCCTACAGTCATTTACTGTGATAATCAGAGTTGCATCAAACTCTCTGAGAATCCAGTGTTTCATGACAAGTCAAAACACATTGAGATCAAGTACCACTTCATCAGAGATTGTGTGGAGAAGGGGATAGTGAAGCTCAATTACATTCCTACGGATGAACAGATAGCAGATATCCTGACGAAGGCCTTGATGAAGAGCAAGTTTGAATTCTTCAGGGACAAGTTGGGTGTAGTGCAGAACACTTTCCTCGCTAAGAGGGAGTGTTGATTTTTGTAGCTAGAAAAGTGGGATATGGATTTGCTTTAAAGCAACTCAAGATAAGATTTGCTTTAAATCAATTCGAGTTGGATTTTTAGCAACAGCAGGATTTTTATTCTTTAAATAGAATGTTTCTGAGTTTGTAAGGATAAGATAAATCCAAGAGTGGGATTTTATTCTTTAATAGAATGTTTCCGAGTTTGTGAGGATAAGATAAATCCTAGAGTGATTTTATGTGTAAATAAAGCCAAAGAAAGCAAGGAAAGATTCTTTCCTTGCACGCTAAGTAAAGCAGCTAGGCTCTATAAATACAAGATTGTCAAGCAAACTCATTATATTTCCGAAAGAAAGTTTGCTGTTAGTTGAATAAAGAAATCCAACATTTGCAGGTTTTTCCCCGCATTGGGGTTTCCTGAGTATATCTGTGTTGTCTTTTTGTGTTTGGCTTCATGTTATTTTTGCTTCGGCTTTATTAGTTGTTAATTAACCCAGTTGTATTAATTGTATAAATCAGATTTCTTTCTGTGAATTTATTGTGCAATTACATTTGCTGGTTATAGAAATTAACAATGGTCGGCTTTCAGGTAAGCTACTTTACTATCCTCTACTTTAGTTGAAAAGCAAGCCGTACTGCTTGGTTAATTGGAGAATCTTATTTTAGCCTTATGTGCACCTGTAGGAGCTCACACTATCGGTCAATCCCGTTGTCAGTTCTTTAGAAGTCGGATCTACAATGAATCCAACATAGACAAGGCATTTGCAGCTTCTTTGCAGAAAAATTGTCCCTTCAGCGGTGGTGACACCAACCTCGCACCCCTGGACTCCTCGACTGCTAATGCTTTTGACAATAATTATTACCTAAATTTGAGATCTCGGAAAGGTCTTTTCCACTCCGACCAGGAATTATTTAATGGAGGGTCTGCTGATGCTCAGGTGACAACATACAGCACCAATCAACAAGCCTTTTTCACAGATTTTTCCGCTGCAATGTTGAGGATGGGAAACATCAAACCTCTTAGTGGAACGCAAGGAGAGATTCGAAAGAACTGCAGAAGAATCAATTGATGTTTAATGCTTCTCACATCATCTGTGTTTCTATTTGTACTGTAGCTTTGATTTGAAAAAGACATTTTATTGTTCTGCTCCAGAAGGTATTTTCGAAGTCGAAATATCGGACCTATTTTATTGGGCTGTTTTTATCGTGATATCTGTGCTTTTGTTTTAAACATAAATAAAAGATATTTCATTTTATCAGAGACTTTTTCCTTTTATCACATGCCGCGCTCTTGTGATGTGAAATTTAGTGCGTCGAATTTAAATTTATTATTATAATTGAAATTAAATTTTTAAATTGATTTTAAAAATATTTAAGAATATTTTACATTAAATATTTTAAAATTAAAATATCTTTTATTTTATCTTTGTAAAATATTTGAAATTAATATGTATTTTTGTACAAATATTATAAAATGATATAAACTAATATTATGAATAACAATAATATATTATATTTTTTTTAATATTTTTTTCAATTTACTAACAATTTAAAGTGTCATCTATAATATTTTATAAGACTAGCACTTGCATCTATAGGAGGTTCAAGGGATATGCCGATACTAAATTAAAAGTAAAATTGAAATGTATTTTAATACTACATTAAATGAAGTATTATGCTCAATGTAAATATGAGAACAACATATATGTAAATTAAATGAAATACCATGCTACAACTTTAGTTTACAAGTCAAAAAGTACTTCTAACATCCAAACTCAACATAATAATGGATGATAGTTATTGTAGATGAAATCAAGAATCTAAAAGTAATGAGCATGATACTTTAAGATATTGCAATCATTATTGTAGAGTACCCTTATAGTTCTTCTTCGGCTGGTAAAACAATAAAAAAAACATTAAAAACTACAAATTTAAGTATTACCAATGCAGTAAAATTCACTAATATAGCTTCAAAACCATATTTGTACAACTTTGAGCTCTCAAGGAAGGTAAACTTCTCCCAAAACTCAAGTTTCACTATTGCTATTGTAAATAAAATTATCAAATGCCCAAACAACACATGCTAAGGGAGTATACCACCCCTCACAAAATTTGGTGCACTAAGAAAGAAGAAAGAGAAGGAAAAAAATCAAAACTCAAGAAAATCAAGATTATTCTTGATTGATCACATGAAGATGCCATTCATTTGTGAAACAAAGGGAATATGTTAGCTATATATCAAGCTCAGTTATCATGGGCACTTCAAAGGAAATGGAGGTATCTATATAGAAAACAAGCAAATCATGTCAAGGCCGAACAAAAAATGCAAAATGTATAGATTCACAAATCCACATTCAATGTGGTATGCGCAAGCAACATATATACCAACAACTTCCATTAATTGAAGCAATTAGATGGAGGGATAAGTGTACTATCTTTTGTAGAATTTTAGTACTAGAATGACCTTGTGAACAAAAATAGCTTCTCTCAAAACAAAATATGTAGTAGCTCATCACTTTCAAGTTTATATTCAAGTCATCAACAAAATAAAGCGTATAAGCAAAAAATGTTTAATATTGGAAGGAACAAGTCTAATAATTTCTAGACATAATTCTTACCCTCGCTTGCAATGAAAATGTAGTGTATGAACATGAGAACAAGATGGGTCTTTAAAATATTCATATTACCCAATCCAAGGTAATTAACGATTTATCCATTCTAATGACCATTTTCATGCTAATTTAGATAATCAAAATTTTCAACAATTATGACTAATTTTAAAAATAGTTCTAGTCCATCTATTAATCAAGAAAAATTGGTTAAAAATGATTGAGAGAGAGTGTAATTCTTGATTCTCTTAAAAATGCAACAATTGGCAATGACAACATCAATGATAAGACTAAGGCCTGGTTGAGTGGGCACAATATCAAAAGAACTTCTTATAGTGTCTATTGAATCTACTTTTGCAATTTGGTATCACATCATTCAATCCAACTTCTAATGTTAGAATGAAAAGTCAATATAAATTTTTTAACAAAATATGCATATTCAACTATTAAAATTTGAAATCTTTAATTGTGTCATAATTATTTTAGCTTTTTGTTATGATTTGTCAATGGTAAATTTATAATAATATATAGGTGATACATGACTACTTAGAATGTGAATTTGACAATCAAATATCATACCTCAATAAAATAATAACATAGATATGTTGAGGAATCTTCATATTAATATTCAACAAGACCACCATACTGCATACTAAAAAATAAATAGAATGTCATGTCTAAAACAAGTAAAAGTAAAATAGACTATTTATAGCAAGCCAAACAAACAATAAACAATCTTACAGTACTTATAGTTCAACACCAAATGCCAAAAGGTAGAAACACATAGATTATAGTAAACATGCGGGAATAATAATTGAATTGTCTCAAACTAAAAGCATTGTGATCAAAATAAATCACATAGCCGTTGGAATTGGAAAGCATGGATTCAAATCATAAAGAAAATGCAATTAGCCACTGTGGATTCTTCCATTTGTAGATTGTTAGAGATGACTGGATTCAACATTTAGGAGAGCACCATACAATTGGTGACATCCTTCACATGCAATCACAAACAAATCCAAATGTTCTTTCACTGGTCACAAGTTGCCACACCCATCGGTACAAGATTATTGTTAAGTATCAAATGATAAGCGGTCTTCTCCAAATGCAAGCATACAAATTGGGAATTAATAGCATTTGATAAGGGGCTTGATTATTTAAAAACTGCTGTGCAAGTTGAATTAGACCCTATTGAGGGTGATAAAAGAAGTGATTTTAGATGGGAGATGAGACTTATGTAAAACCGTTTTTATCTATTTTAAAATGGAATAATAGACTAAAAATAACCGCCTCATAGAGATCCCAAAAAAATACCTTCTGAAACCATGAAAAGTGACTTACCCTCAGGATTCTACACAAATTATGTCTTACCCAACCATCTGATGAGGAAAATGGGCTGATTTTGCTGGAAAAATATGATGAAATTCTACCAATACAAAAGTCTAGAAAAATGAGATCTAAACAAACTTCGTCTCCCTACAACTCTGACAATCTTTTCATAATAAATGAAAATAAATCTGAAAATATCGGGCTTTAAAGTTAGTAGATTCTTGGCCTTAGCTTATACACAATTATAAAATAGAAAATTGCATATGAATGTAATTTTTCATTTATTCTTGTGTATATTTGAATGAAATATTTTAATGTAACAGTATATCAACTTTTATAGTAAGTTTGGTTGTTGTCTTGATTCATATACATTTTTATTTATTCCTAATTACAATCTATCTAACATATTTATCATTCACCTCTCATTACTGCATTAATGTTATGTCTCTCATAGAACGCATCTAATCTAACTTATGCTATTATGTTGTAAAAAGATACGAGCCTTAGAAAAGTCTAATTTTTACCTTATTATAGTAATATAAAATAAAATAATTAAGAAATAAAATTTATATCATATGAAAAATAAATTAAAATATTGAAATAAACATTAAGAACCTTATTTATCAATACTATAATTTCAAGAGATCTAGATAACATTAATAAATTTAATAGAAATATTAGAGTCTAAAGTTCATATTGATTACAAAAATTGATTTACAAAACCAAAAAGTCTACAAATGACGCAAGTTATAGGAGTATGTATAGAAAAAAGAACACATGGTCAAGAGGAACTAAAGGAATAGAATGAAACATTAAAATGAAACAAGAAGACTACAAAGAGAGTCAAAATTAAAAAATTTAGTGTCCTAAACTAGGGTATGAATTTCCAAAACATATGCACACATGAAAAATTAGACAAAGAGGGAAGAACAAACATAAAATCTACATGGTCCATGAATTCACTATAGATTATGGGGAGGTTGCAAAATATACAAAAATTTCCTACTTTCACAATAATACATTATTAAGAAAGAAAGAATTCGAGAACGAAAGAAAGTCAACTAGTAGTATATGAAAATATTTTGAAAATTTGAGATTTCTTAAAATTATCAATTTGGAAAGAGGTATAAGAATATTTAAATTTTGCATTATCTAGTAGTGTATTTATTTTATTGATTAAGGCTATCCATTGATTCAACTCCATATTTATAGGTAGGGATATCTATTTTTTGCAATGGTTATCTAGCTCTTATGTCTGTTAATTTTCTTGATTTATTATTTGATTTAATGTTTAAAATAAACTAGAAACAAACAAAGTCATTGTATAGTATCCAATATATGAAATATGAGACTACTAACAAGAAGAAAACCAAACATACATGAAGGAAAGGAAATATTAAATCAAACAAGCTCAAAAAATGGTAAGTTAAATGCTAACTTTTTTGAGGATAAATATTTCTTTCTTCCTTCCTTTATTCTTGATTTCATTTGTAACACCCCTGCCACAAACCCTAGAGGACAACACACTAGCAACTAAACATGGATTTTTTTTTTTGTTTGAAAGAGTGCATTTAACACACCATTGCAAATGAAACATTAACACAATTCAATCTTTGTCCTCTAAAGTTCACAGTGTGCTACATGATTCCCATCATCTAATGTACAAGAATTATAAGGTATTGCATTAATTAAAAGCTAAAATCAACTAGGAATCACATCTAATCATTTCATATAAGCAAGTAATCCATGAGATACAACCACAAAATGAGTACATAGAGATTAATTGATTCAATTCATTCAATTTACATGTACAATAATATCAAGTGCATAATCCATCACATAATAGAGTTCACATCAATATACATCATTACACTTATACATCAGGACAAAAATTCCTCCCCATAAACAAGTGAGGAGAGTACATCAGGAGAATAATACATAATACAATTGAATTGTAGTACAATACAAATATATGAAGATACTCCACATGAACAGGAACCAGTGCCGAAGTCTTCAAAACTAGGAGCAATCACCATGAACAAGAACAAGTCAGGGAACACAATGGAGTGCATAGCACGTTCCATTGAACCATATGGAACCCTAAGGTCAACCCCCGTGCTAGGAGATAGCATTAAGGTCCCACCATGAAATCTAAGATATAAACGATGACATAAAGACTAATGTTACTCCAATCTACAAGCATGGTACAACTACACATGACAATAACTCCACTTCTAGAGGCACACAAACGTCCAAGGGAGACAAGAAACAAAAGAATACTAGGTTGTCACAAAAGAAGGTCTATCACAAGTATGTCACAAGTATGTGTATGTATGTAGACAAAGGTCTATGTGCATACACATATATGTGCCAACTTAAGTTAGTAATTTGTGCACACATTCTAAAGTAAAAATCATTATAATAGATTGATTTCATTCAAAATAATGTTACAGATTGTCATATCACTTGATAGTAATAGAAGATGTAAATTTGACTTTTTCAATGAAATAAGAACAAACCTATTTGAATAGTTTCCACATACTGATGTGTTGTTTGTATCAAAAAAATGTTGTTTGGATCAAAAAATGTTGTTTGTATCAAAACAAATGTTGTTTGTAGATGTTTACAAGTTATAGTGCCAATATGACTCATTAATAGTTTCAAGTTATGCAGCTTATCATGTAAATGGTCAATGTTCTATCATTCTAGTTATACAATTATCTAGATAGTACTACTATCTTTTTTGTGCAAACAAAAGGATGTAATAACATGCTTGTAGTTTCCAATCACATACAAGATGGAATATTCATATTAAGTATGTTTCGGGTTACCAGAGACCCGAGTTTTTATGGGTGAATATCATGGATATAAATTCAAACTACTATCATTCTAAGAAGGACTAATAGTCAAATGGTTGTTTGGTTTCATCATGAACATTATCAGTAGCTAAACCTTGAAGAAATGTTGATTATAGGCTTACAATGTTTGATGGCTAGTTGATAAAACACATTCATATTAATCATTCTAAGAGTGATATGTACATGCATTTAATAGAATGGTGAAAAAAACATATGTGAGCATCACATGTATGCAAAGAAAATGGTGATCCTTTTGTTGATAGATTAAATCTACCCACAAATGGTATACTACAATCAATCTTAAAGATCAATGCTCACATAATAAAATGGAATGATGTAATCATTCCTCCATCGTTCAAGGAGAATGAGGTATTATGCTTGAATAACGACTTATATATATATATACATCATTGTATGAACAATGTTAGTAGCCTTTGCACCCATTGCAGGTGAGATACCTGTTTGGCCTAGCCGACAAGAAGAAAAACATATTGAGAAGGGTTACAATGGTGAAATAGTCATTTCCATTAAAGGAAAACAATAATTATTTTTAAATAATTTAATACAAAACAATAATTCAAGCTATCAAAATTCATTAGATTAACCATGTAATGGTTGATAAATGTTACACACAAGAAATAAATGAAAGAGGTGAAATGGATAAATCACACAGGCCTTAACTTGGTTCAGCTATCATGTCGATAGAAATAATATGAAAACATTGGCCGATAAGGCCCTTGCATCATAAGCCAAGAAAATGGGATATCAAGGGTGGGATAGCAATGGGACCACATTTTGAATCTTTAGCGACAAGAGCTATGGAAGAAGGCCCCTCAAGATCTCCTTCACTCAACTTCTTGGGGAAAAAAGTCATCGATCTTGCAAAGATCGTTGAAAAAGGAGGGACATCATCAACCAATTCAAACATGGACTTAACAAGAGTGTCATGTGTTAACTAGGCTAGAGATGAAGGAGGTGCTTGAGATCCACCATCAATCTTGTCAAAAGAGACATTGAAAAACTTAGGGGACATTGGGGCCACCTTCATCACAAGGATGATGCAAGCCAAAGTAGAACTCACTTCTAAAGAAGGTGATCCCTTCTTCTAACCTCCATTGGAAGTGAGTTTTTCCTCTAACTTACGATTCAACAAAGGATGTAGAATCCCTACAGAAGTAGCAGAAGGCAACAAGGAAGAGGATAAGATTGCAACAAACACCATCATGGTATTTGGCATGTCCACTAGCCAAGAAAATGGAGGGATGTTTGGAAGGGACATCAAAAAAGGAGGCTTCATCAAGGGAGTGATGAACACTTGCACCCCTTTGGCATGAGGGTCATCAACATTCGTAGGGCGAGTCAGAAGCAAAATCGAGGTGAAGGGAACTAAAGCAGAAGGAGTAGAAGAGAGAGGCACAATAGAAGATGTTGAATTAGGAGTTTCTAGCTCCCATTCTTCCTTCTGTGAGGCAGCTTGTTCAATATCCAAAGCCTTTCTCTAGTGCTTACACTCATTCACATGCCAATTTTTTTATCTTTGAGAACTAGAACTTGCTACTTGAGATGGAATGAGAGGCTCCTATTTTTCCCTAGGAGTGTCCTCCAAAACCATACTCAATGGAAGGGTAGCCTCCTAGATGAGAGTAGGAGCAAGAAGTGCAAGAGTATAGACAATGACAGGTGGAGAAGCAGACACATGCCACTCAGTAGCAGGCCTCTTCCCATTCACTACTTGAGGGGTAGGAGTGGTAGGAGGTCATGATGTAGGGGAAACTCCATGAGGGCCCTTCCCCTTACAATAGACAATATGACTTGACACCATTGGTAAGACAAGAAATTTGAATACTTGATGCTTGTCTTTCTACCAAGCAGGCACCATTAGACTCCCCATGTGAGGCATGGGAGTAGAGGCTGAAGGTGCCACAACAAGGTGAGAGCTAGAAGTAGATGAAACAATAGAAGAAGAGGAAGGCTCCTAGGCATGAGTAGGCTTCTTCTTCCTCTTTTGTTAAGAGGAGGAGGTAGCTTGTTGATGCATGATCATAGAACCTTTGACTAAAATGGCATAAGGGGAGATAGGGTAGGTCACCTTCGGAACTATTCCCCATTTGTATATTTGACATAGGTGTGATATAGAAAATTTGTCCTTGGAGGAAGCAGATTGACTAGGGAGGCCAAAAGTGATCTAAAAAGTAGCCCCATGTGAAACCAATGGCTTATACCTAGTGTCATGTACAACGTGCATAGAGTCCTCATGAGAAAACTTCAAACAAGTTTATGAATTACTAAAGTGACCATATTCATGGAAACTAGCCATGGGATGCCTAGTTTCACCCTAAACAAGTCTAACTCTAGGATGATATCAAAAGGAGAATTTACAATCTTGGGTCCTACCAAGACTGAGAGGGTGATGGAACCAATTGGAGGGACTGAGAGTTTTTCCTGCATGTGTGCTGTTCTCTTTGATTCATCATATCAATCCTTATACAAGAAAATTATCAATAGAGTCTCCTCTATTATAATATTCACACAACACATGAGATCAATCAAAACACTAGTCACAATTTTCCCATTGATGCAAGTATAAATATACAAAGGAGAAGGCTCTTTGTTCATAGGTAGGTCTTGCAATGCAAAAGTTATAGTTGGTGATCCATTTGTAGGCTGGGTGGGAGGAATAGGGAGATGCATAAAAGAGGTCATGTTAATATATACTTTAAGAGGACTTCCTCAAGATACTCCAAAGGTTTAGGAATCAAATTGTGACCTATCTATATTTCACTTCCCAATGTCTATGTTTCCTTCTAACTACACTGCTACGGGTCATAGATTGGGTTGCAAGGTTGTACGCCCTACAATGCACAAACCTACAACACCCTAGAATATAGGAGAATGTTCCTTCAACACTATGAAATAGAATTAGAATAGTTCACATCAGGTTCACAAAAATGTAGAGGGGGACTGGCTACTCTTGGAATCTATGTCATGGGAGAGTCCTAAGAAATTGGTTTCCTTGATCTACCTCAAGCTTTGCTAAGTGATTTAGGAAGGTTATGATGCTAAGGTTGAAAAGGAAGAGAAATCTAGTTGCTACTATCCTTTTGCTAACTTGAATGTTTTAGATTTAATAGAGCTAATTTCTAGAGTTCAATATGTTGTCCAAACAACTCATTTCTTGAGGACGATAGCATAGGATACATAACCCAACCTGGTGTGTTGGAGTCTTAGTGGTGCATTGGAATTCGTACAGATAGAAGGTCTAAGAGAAAAATTAATATACTAGAAATCCAACTAATAGCTTGACTAGTAATGTTTTATGTTATTACAAAATATAGAAAAAGGTAAATGAATGAACTACAATAAAAAGAATAATTTAAATAAACTATGCTAGAATTGAAAAAGATGAGGTGAGACAAGCAGTATCGAATTCCTTGCAACTTGATCCTTTAAGCAACTCCAATTGAACAACATCTACACACACAAGACCAAGGAAAATGTTGAGGCTATTTTTAGACGTCTGCCTTAGTCAATCCCCTACTTTGGTGTTTGCACCTCCATGAAGAGCCAAATAGAAATGATGTTGAAAGATGATAAAGAAATTTATGGAAATGGAAGATGCCAACCAATAACACAAACAACAATATGCTACTTTTTCAACATAATGATGCAAAACTAAGTGAAAATAATTGATATCACCTTCACAACTACATGCTCTCAAGGCCAGTAGAGGAAGGAGAAAGCTTGCAGGTTCTCCAACAATAGTGATGTCATAACAAATGGAGTGAAGGAGCCAAGAAAATAGCAGCTTGCAACTACAATGGAGGTGATGGTGAAGCTTGAAAGTGTGTATTTGATCACAAGAGCATCAAGAATTTAGTCAATTGTGTAAGAATGGTGAAGAAGTTGATTGGAATGGGGAATTAGACAAATTGAATGGAAAGGAGGAGGCAAAAGATACATTTTTTTTCAGTCAAGGGACTAGGAAGTGCTACGTTTTGTGCCTAATGAAGAAATATATTGCA
>VDFB02271358.1:615433103-615674427 GCA_007258455.2 Sequoia sempervirens
TTTAGAAACTACATTCAATTTCCCACGAGAATCCTATTCTTACATGTTTTGAAATAATATAGATAACTTATTCAAATTTTTTACATCAAGTTGCCTAACTCTAATTGATTGCAATTTTCATTGCCACTTAAGGGCTTGTTTGGCATACCATGATCCTGCACATACCCAAATGAAACATATCATTCTTTCAAATGATCAATAAAAATCATTTAAAAACAACATATTTAAAATCTCATGAATAAATCCATTCCAAATCTCAAATCAATTAAACACAATTCAAAATACCATATATGAAACCACACAAAGATGGCAATGAAAATACATCATAGCACTGACAACCAAAATATATAGCCACATAACAGATTCAAGAAAACCATAATAAAATACCTCACATTTGACATACTAGTAAACCACATAAAATTGAAAGGTGCGCTGGAACATACAACTGAAAGGAGCTCTAGACATTACTGTTAGGTAACCAGATGGTATGACATCAACAAGGAAAAAACTGCCCTAACAGGGTACAATGGACTAGGGTAGGGGACATTTGGCCTGTGACTACCTCTAGTAACCACCATCGGGGAATAGGAGTACACTCAGGCCTATGGATCCAGGTGGAGTCAATACTCAGTACCTGCATCACTTCCAATTACACGTCAAAGCACATGTGCATATACATATAGTCCAAAGCAACATCAATCATTAGGAAGGGATTCATGATATCGTAAGCCTGTCGAATATGAGTGTTACGACATCATCCCTTTCCTATCCATAATCATACATAAGCAATGATAACAATATATAAACATATAAGCATGTAATCCAGAATAATAGCTAAACATGATAACCTTTCATATAACCATCAATGTATAATCTCATTATAACAACATTTAACATTTTAAAATATCAAATCAAAATTAGAATGCTATCTTACCAACCTGCGATTAGAGAGGTGTTACAGCCATGGTGTTTGATCTTGAATTTCTGCAACAAAACATGAAGAATCTTCCCTTGAATGTCTTAGGAAGCTATCTTAATGACTTGAAATGATGAAACCCTCACTTGCTTTACTTGAGATGGAAGAATGATGGATGAATAATGAATAATGGTTATGATTTATGGTTTTGAGACTTGATTTTATAGGAAATCCAGCTTATTTTCCTATTAAGTGGATCCCTAAGGTTGACATGTAAAAATAATAAACATAAATTTTAGTTTTTTATGCTCAAAGGACAAAATTGGCCCAAATGGGACTCATTCACCACCCATGGCAAATGGGTCCCACCTAGATGTTACTAATTCACCATGGATGGTGAATGGGTCCCATAGGGGCCATTTTGCCAACTAAGATCCTAGGAAATAAGGAAATAATGTTTTTTATGATGACTTTATTAGTTATTTGATCAATTTAAGCCTCATGATTGAAAATATGGGATAATAGGGGCCTATTAGTGATGATGTAAAGGTCAATTAGGGATTGGGACACAAAATTCAATGTGAAAGTGTGATTATATACACTTTACAACATTAAAATGAGCTCTCCATAGCCTAGAAAGGCACAATATCCAATGTGAATGTGTGGGATACATTAAAACACTAGATTAACATTAACTTTATTTCACAAACCTTGTAGATTGATGTGGTAATGTATTTAAATACATTTTATAAAGTTGAATTAGGGGAAAATGGATTGATTAAGTCTAGAAAAGTGTTAAATACCTTTACAACACTTTACAATACCTTTACAAGACATCGTTAAATGCATTTGCAAGGGTCCAAGACCTAGTGTGGATGTGAAAAACACCTCGCAAAACCAAATCAAGGCCTTATTAAGTCCAATTTATCATCAAATCAAGCAAGTTTCCTTTTTTCTATGGTATAAAGCCCAAGGTGGGATCCATTCACCATGGCTGGCGAATGAGTCCCTCTTGGCTCCAAACTCAAAATAAATTCAAATTTCCTTCGGGTTTTTATTCATTAAGACCTTATGTCAGCCTATGATGTTGTATTTTCAGGTAATTAGGGCATAAGTGTGTATAAATAAGTGTTTTTCGATCCATTTTAGCCCCTAATAATCCTAATTCATTCAAGCATTCATCAAGTTCACTCATTCACTAATTACATTCACACATCATTCAATCAAGCAAACATCAAACATCTTGGAGTGGCCATTGATATATCTTCAGATTTATTCAACAAGGTTGGTGTATTTAGGAAATTGCATGTTTTTATTCATCATTCCTTGCTCATTTCATTTCATTTCTTTATTAAGGGTTTGATTACCAAAGTGGGATTTGACTAAGGAAAATCCCTATAATCTAACCCTTAACCATTTTTTCCCCTTTTACATGTGTTTGTAGACTTTTGTATGTAGATTTATCAAGCAATTATGTGTTGAAAGGTTGTCAACAAGTCAAAAAAGTGTTTCAAGTGAGCTAAACCCTATTTCAAGCTTGGAGACAACCTACAATCCATTTTCTATAGAACTGACTCTGTCAACTCGACAAGAAGACAAGTACAGATCTGGAGCTACAGAATTGACCTTTGATTTCATAGAGTTTTGGAGGAAGACTGATTCACCATTAGGGTCAAATGAGTCCCACCTTAGGGATGAAAAAGTTGATTTTGTTAGAATCCAGTTCCCAATAGTCAAAAAGAAGTTTTAGGTGTTTTTTTAGTAGTAGGACTGATTCACTATCAGTGGTGAATGAGTCCCACTGGTGATCTACGGTGACTTCTGCCAGCCTTCAGAGCCTTCCAAATTCAGCATTCAATTCCCAGGCGCACTTTGTTGAACCTCTTTCAATTTTGTTTGTGTTTGTTCATGTTTTAGTTCATTCTTGCATATATCTCACTATGTTTTCAAACATTGCATATTTCATTAGTGTTGTATTCATAATTAGCCAATTTCATTGCTTAGTTTCATTTAAATCATTGCATTTATTCATAATTCAATCTTGCATTCCCTAGTTTGAGTGAATCACCTCAATTTTAGGTTTCTATCTCTCTCCTTTTAGGTGAAAGATCCTAAGAGTGCAAGAGAAGTCCATAGAAACAACAAAATTGATGGTTCATATTCCTATGGATATTATGGTTGGCCTTATCAAAGTGCTCACACCACATGATAAAGTGTTGATAATCAAACATGTTATATTTGTGAGTTAGTTTATTTTTTGACCTAAGATAGATGTTGAATTATGATGAGAGACAATAGAAATGGATGGGTTATTTGGAATTTTATATGTTGCCTTTTCTATTTTCCAAAATGAAGATGGTGGATGATGGAGTCTAAATTTTGTATTGGAATTTTATTTGGGAAAAATATTTTTATACAATTTGTGTGATGGGATAGATAACCATTTTAAAGATGGTAAATTTTTTTATACATAAGAGGCCTTTTTTTCTCATGGTTATTAATTTTTATTAACTATTAGATTTGAATTATTTTCTTTGCTTGATCTAGTTTTCATTAGGAGGCTATGTGCAAGATCATGACAGGCCAAAAAGTGGTGATATGATGGGTATGTGTAGGGTATGTGGCTGAAATTTTTTTTTACACAAAATTAATGAAACAAAAAGGGTTTTTAAAGGAGATTCTCAGGTTTCCACCAATATAAATTATTCTTTAATTTGAATTTAATAAATTATTATTATTCATTTTCTATTTGAATTACGACTAAAGTCTTGATTGATAGGCTGATTGAAAAAAACTTATAGCTTTCAAATGATATCACATTTTTTGAATCTGAAACAAGCATCACATTCTATGTTTCACATACTATAGGATTAAAAAAAATTGAATTTCATGAAGTTTTGACCAAGTTAAGGTGGTTAGACATACGAGTTTTTATATTTTCTAAAATTTGTAATAAAAAATTCATAATGAATTATTTACTTAGAACAAAATTACAAAAAAATATGCATCACATCCGGACATGAGTCCTCTACTTATATCTAAAATATTATAAAAATATATTATCATTTTATTGTGGTTAGGGTGGTCGATAGACACCTACTTCTTATTTTTTCCCTAAAATTTAAGTACTACTATATTGAAATTTCAAATTTTCACCAAATAGAATTTAAACCTAGTAGTTTAAAAACTACATTCAATTTGCTACAGATTCTATTCTTGCATATTTTTCAAATAATATAGATAACTTATTCAAATTTTTACGTCAAGTTTCCCAACTCTGATTTTTCTGATTTTTTTGCCACTTAAGGGCCTGTTTTTTCTATGATGATCCTGCACATACCCAGGATCCATTTTTACTTGATGTGTCCACTAATTTCTAATATTTAAGTATATACAAATTTCATTTTTTGGTACTAATTAGTGGATTTTGAGAATTGGGAGTGATGGATTATAGCATGGATCAAAGAAGTAATGGGAAGCCTTCTAGCAAGGACTAAAAATTACCCATATTTTGATTCTTGTATTGAATGAAGTTGTCCCAAGTATTGGTAACTTATCACTAAAACCATTATGTTTCTTTGTTGAATAATTGAGACTTTGATATCCATTATTTTTAAGAAATTATACTCATCCTAAATTATTTTTTTCATGCATAGCTAACTATTTTCCTTAATAATGTATTCTTAAAAAAATTGTATTTGCAATGGGATCATTTTTATTTTGAAACCAATGTGATAGCCCTTTTATGTGTATTTGAGGACCATCAATATTTGGTATTTTCTCTTTTGTGAGAAAATATTCTTTGACAGAAGAACATGATCCTAGTTTATAGGATAATAGAGTTTCATCATTGTTCATGCTAATTGAGACTTGATCATTTGATTTGTTGATGTGATTCATATTAGCTTGCTTATCAATATTTCTCATGTAATTCATGAAACACTTTTATTACCTTTATGTCTAAGGAAGGAAAGTATCTAATCTTTGGAAATGGACATTGTTGGAGTATTGACAAAATTAGATTTAATTTTGTGATCATGAATGGAATTAATATGGATGAAGGGATCAAATTGGATTTCTTGATCTCATGTAGGATCATGATCAAAGATTAGATAAAGTTGGATTTCATGATCATAGGTAGGATTTTGAAAAAATATTTATTTATAATCTATACCATCATCATAGACAAGGTTTTAGTCAAAGATTGGATAATCATAATTATCTATGGGGGTTTTATTAGTAACTCGGTATTATTTTTTTGATCATTTTTTATTATGTTTTATAATTTTTACTTGACATGTATCAAATGATTTAGAAAATGAAATGTGATTGTAAATAAGCATAAATTATTCTTCAAATGATATATGATTTTAGCATAGAAATAATATATTTTAGATAAAAAGATCATGAGTGTACTTGATAGGTGATGGAGTGGATTGCAACATAGTGATATTGTTTTGGATGGTGGAGAATTAGTGATTTTATAGGATGAAATAACTTTTTTTGTTAACTAGATCTTAAGATCCTTTTCTATTAGTTATTGTATAAATTCCATAAATATATGTTTATTGGATTTCTTTTTTGATTGAGATGAATTGGATTGGATTCATTTAAGGAATGGAGGATTCCGATAAGAGGTAGAGGAAACAAGTATTTTTTTAGATTTGTGATGGGGATCAAGATTCGGCATATGGATTGGGAGATCATTTGGTGCTTGGGAAAGCTTTGGGTGAAGGCTAGTTTTCATTTTTTAAGGGTAAGAGAAAGAAAACAAATAAGTTGTTATTTCAATTGACAATTTAGGGGAAATATTACTTCCAATGCATAGTATATACCTAGCCATGGTATCCTTACCTTTCCATAAGATGTAATCTATTATTTACTTTTAGAGGGAAGTTTTAGTAGATTGGAAATTAGGATTGGCATGGGAGTTTTTGGTAGTATGTTCTTGTATTGAAAGTGAGGATGAGAATTTGATGAATAAATTATATATGAGGATTTGTAATATGAATATGTGTTGATGAAGTTTTTTGATGGAAGAATTGTTTCTCTTGTCAAGTTTGTGATAAGGATGACCAATGTATATACATTAAGTATTAGGGGTTTAGATTATGATAGATAATTCTTGATATTAAGGATTAAAAAAAAAAAAATAGTTTATGGCTTCTTGGTATTGAGGGTAGATTGGTTGGTGACTGTCTCAAAAATTCTGGTATCAAGATTGATATATAGGAAACTAAAACTTTTTAGTCCTTTGTACATATTGATGGATGATTGATTGGATATTATGGGTCGCTGGTAATTATTGATGGATGGGTGAAAATTGATTGTAATAAAATTGCTTAAAGAAATATAGTCTAGTTCTTGATATTACTCACATTAATCTATAATAATTTTTTAATTGTCACACCTCAATATACTCAAATAGGGACATGACCCAAACACCTAAATCAACTCTAATTACTTGAATAATTCATTTTTATTTAGATTTCATTATATCATGGCAATTATTAAACATGCCCCATTAGTTCATCTCATAAAATTTAGTTAGATAGAAGGATTGATTTGATACATCATAGTTAAATAGGGAATAGTGGCATAGAAATAATGTGTAAATTACATTATCATCATAGAATAATTTAAATTCAATAAAACATGATACAATTCATCATATTCATGATTAATATCATGCAAATTTTACTCTAAGAGAAATTAAAAAATATTAAATTTGAAACATTCTTATAATTTACATTGGTATCACAAATAAAAATATAACAACTCATCACATCAATTTTACTTAACATAACTAAAATGTATCAATATTTCAATATACTAATAACTTCAAAAAGAACAAAAGGAATGAAAAATTATATAGGATGAGGTGACCTCCATGTGTAGAAATTAGGAAAAAACTTGTGTAGCTTACAGGTATGTGTAGGATCATCATGGAAAAAATAGGCCTCTAAGTGGCAAAAATTTTAGAAAAATCAAAGTTAGGAAACTTGACATAAAAATTTGAATAAGTTATCTATATTATTTCAAAAATATGTAAGAATAGAATCTATAGAAAATTGAATGTAGTTTCTAAACTACTAGGTTTTTTTTTTTTTTTAAATTATTTGGTGAAAATTTGAAATTTTAATGTAGGACTTAAATTTTAGGGAAAATCTAAGAAGGTGTCTATCTGACCACCCTAACCACAATAAAATGATAATATTTTTTTTAATATTTTACATATAAGTAGAGGACTCATGTCTTGATGTGATGTAATTTTTTTTATAGTTTTTTTCTAAGTAAATAATTAATTAGGATTTTTTTATTACAACTTTTAAAAAATATAAAAAACTTGTATGTCTGACCACCTTAACTTGGTCAAAACTTCATGAAATTTTTTTTTTTTTAATCCTATAAAATGAAAATCATAGAACGTGATGCATGTTTTGGATTTAAAAAATATGATACCGTTTGAAAGCTATATATGTTTTTCAATCAACCTATCAATCAGGACTTTAGTCGTAATTCAAATAGAAAATGAATAATAATTATCTATTAAATTCAAACTAAATCATAATTTATATTAGTGGAAAGCTGAGAATATCCTTTAGAAACCCTTTTTGTTTCATCAATTTTGGGTAAAAAAAAAGTTGTCGGCCACATACTCTACACATACCCATCATATCGCCAATTGTTGGCCCATCATGATCCTACACATGCCCTTACAAGAGATTGTGGACTACAACAAAGTAATGGTAAAGAATAAAAATATAACCATCAAGGTGTTCCAACAAGAACTCAAGAACTACCACAATAAGTAGACTGGGGAGTACATGCTAGAGGCTACTAGTTCTAAGAAGAAAAGCAAAAAGTGGGTAGCTATAACATTCCCAGTATAGATGATGGGACGGACATGGAGTAGAAACTTGTATCTTTTGAAGAAAAATTAAAATTAATTATTAAGGAATGACAGGAAATTAATGGCCTTTAGCTATTGAGAAATAAATAGCCACTCTAGTTTCTTGTTGATCTCTTCTTATATCTGTGTTTAGTTTTTTGCTACTCTATTTTTTGTCTCTATTTTTTTGTTAGTTTTTGTTTTTAAGTTTCAACATTTTTCGTGAGCTCCCATTCTTATCCTTCTTCGCTATTTTGTAATCAGAAAAATATTTACTCGCCTTTATCTAAATAAAAACTTGGACAAGAAAAACTATTTTTTCTTATGTGTACAAGTTATCACTATTGAAAGTACATCACCTTTAAACAAATAGTATGAATTACCATCTCTACCTAATTCCTCCTTGTACCATCTAGCAATGTGGCTAACAACCCACTTAGTTCCCATGAATTGTACCTACAAGAAAATTAGAAAAATAGACATACACAATAGTCTCTTCATAAAAATGAAATAATCTTGATAATCTTAAAATAATTTATAGATCAATAGGACCTAAGGGGCAAGAAAAATTGCTTAAGGGCTCATCCCAGATGGTATTCCCTATGTAACAAGATCAGAGGCTTCATAGTTAACATACTTGGAATTAAACTAGTTCATACTTGGTAGGACAAATAATGATGTATGTCATCTAGGTTGAGCTATCACAAATAATTTTAAAAAAATAAATCATGTCTTTAATGACTCTAGCCATACTATAATACGGGTAAACAATATTTGATATTAATTAGCACACATGTAGGAACTCCCAAGAATTTTAAAGTGATTAGTAAATACACACAACCTTCTAGTAGTACACTTAATTATAGAGGAGGAGATCTACTACTCCAGAGAATCTAGGATAGGGAAGAGTCTATAGGGAGAAAATTATCTATAACTACCTCGATAAAATAAGCTCAAGTGGCCAAGAAGGGTAATTTATAGAGATTTATGCAATATTTTATGTTTTATGATAGTTTATGAAAAAAAAAATAGAATCCAAGAGAGCAAGCCTCTGAGGTCTTGAGAGATAGACTGGATATCTCTCAACCATAGGACAACAACATGACATGTGAACATTCCCATGGTGCATTGTGGTCTTGTACAGAATAAAAATGTAGTAAGCCTACCGAAACACATAGGATCTACTAACAACTTGAGAACTAAAGCTTTATAGTTTTCTAAAGTAATAGAATGTTATAAATAAATAAAAGTACAAGAAGAAGAATACTAAATATGCAAGTAAAAAAACTATTGAGATAAAAAAATGGGAGATAAAGAAAGAAGAAAACTCACAAAAGGTCTAGTGCTTTGAAGCCTCCTGCAAATCTCCACATGAATAACCTACACACATAGAAATGATGAAAAGTTTTGGTGCTATTTGAGGGATTTCCTTAGTCAAACCCCTATTTTGATGTTTTCACTTCTACAAATAACCAAAGACACAACAAGATAAAGGAATAGATGATGGAAAATGTATAATAACAAGATAAAGAAATCTAACAAGCAAGATAGCAATATGCTACTTAACCAAATATGATAATGTAAAAGAGAAAGTGTTTACCATCCCTTCAAAGAGCTTTAGAAGTTGAAAGAGAGTGCAATAGTTGAAAGAGAATGCAAGAAGATAATGAAATAATGAGAGATAGAATTACAAGAATGAGAAACTAAATGAATGAGAGGGAAGATTATGGGATTGAATGAAGAAATTCATGCAAGAGGTGTTGAACACCCAAAATATTGAGAGCAGGGTGAATCAATATTCTATTAAACCATTTGATCGCAATCCATCCAATTAACAAAACATATCTAACCTCAACAATGAATGAAAGAATGAAATAATATCAAGATCACATGACACATGAACACCAAAAATTTTACGTGGAAAACCAAAATGGGATAAGCCACAATGAGGATTAGCTCACAATATATTATAACCAGTTATAAGATATTATAGAGGCTCACTAGTAGGACACACTATCCAATAGGGCTCATAGCCACAAAAAGATAAGAAAAAAACATAAATGGCCACATAGCCAAGATGTGAAATGATACAAAATGCACCTTCCTTGTGCTGGATTTAGTTCCTTTGAAGCTGTAAATATAAAACACTGCTTGGCTCTACTATCACTCAATATTCACAATAATAATGCCATAGATCTGGTCATGTACATACATAATTCGCATATTCACATCTCATCATACATCATGGCACCTCTACAATCTCAAAAATGTCATATATATACCCAATACATTCGCATACATCAATTAGGTCAGCCTATTTAGATGTAGCCCTATATTAAATCAAAATTGCCTTGTCGGCCCCATACGTGAATCAAAATCATCTTCACACTGAAACCAAACTTGCAACACTTAATTTACATCAGCATGGACCTAAAATATAGATCTCATTAATATCTACAATACATATTCAATCCCCACAACATATATCAAGCATTAGGTCGGCCAAAAATTAGACCTAATCACAAAAAATGCCAACTAATCAATCACCAACGATCCATTTGATCATATAATCATGCACCATCTAGAATATATAGTGTATTGACACCTTTAAACAATCTCCCAAAATTGCAAAGTCTTATTCCAATCACCAGAGGAACGCAGACCGGATTACTCATACCTATTTATGCTATATAAAACCAGAACTAAATGATGAACTATTGTCGCTTGTACTTTTCAAACTATACATCAAAAACCACTGAAATATCAAATATAGATGTACATAATAGTCAGGAATAGCATATTATCACCTCAAAAGGATATCTTATTACATGAGTAATTATTGACCAAAATATCGAATTAGGCCGACCTAATTGATGCTTGCGGATGAATCGAGTATATATATTGGACATGTTTGAAAATTAAAAAGTGTAATTGATGAAGTAGTAGTGAATGTGAAAGTGAAGAAGAGTGAAAATGATGAAGTGTGTTAATTCAGTTTATTAAGCATTATTGGAACTGCATCAACACTTGTTAGGTTCAATCTTTTCAGTTCATTTTGGCTATAAAGCCTAATTTTTCTTTGTAATTTTTTTTGTTGGTAGTGAGCCTCCTTGCAAGCAGTAAGCTTTTGTATATGGATAGTGAGTCCTTTTAGGGAAATGAGCCCTTGGCAGTCAGCCTTATACATTCAGTTTTGGAACTGCTTTATATTGTGAGTTAATCCTCACCATGGTTTTTCCCTTATTGGGTTTTCCACATAAAATTTGGTGTTCATTGTGTTGATTTTACTTTATGTTATTTTTATTTCATGTTCATACCTAATAACAAAATATCTTGGTTATGAAGCTAATAGGTATTTAAAGTTTTGAATTTGAATTTGGTGACAATTGATTCACCCCCCTCCTCTCAATTGTCTTGTGCCTTTTAATAATTGGTATCAAATATTTGCTTCCTTGGTATAAAGCCTAACTGATTAAGGTAGATCCTAAAGGTTGATCAAAAAAACGATAAAGAAGAACTCTGGACTACACTTGAGGATCTTGAAAAAGTTGAAAATGAAAATAGAAATCTGAAAGAAAATCTTGATGATGCAGATGAATGTCTCCATAAGATAAGGGAACAATTAAAGAAATTCATGGAAAGACACAAAGAAGTGAGTGAGTAGCTAAAAAAAGAGATAATTGGACTGAAAAGTGCTTGTATAAGAAAAAAGAGAATTAAATAATATTTGAATACAATGGTGTAGAATAAGTCTAATGAATTCTCTAGACTTGAACAATAGATGGTAAAATTGAGAGTAGAATTAGAGAAGGAAAAACTCTCAGAATAATTTGAGATCTAGCTCTGATAATTTTGGAGAACTAATTGCAATACATAAACCAAGTAAAGAAAAAGGTGGCTTGGGAAATGATGTTGGTGAAAGTTCTAAGGACAATCAAATGACTCAAGAAAAAGGGAAGCAAAAAAGAAATTTTCTAGGAGACCACCTATGAGACAGCCTAATGCACAAAGGTATCCCTCTTTCAATGGAATTTCTTTTTTCGTCTAATAAATGTGGTCACAAGCCAACAAAATGTAGGAGAAGGATGAACTGGTTTCCTAATTCTTTCTCTGGAAAATGTTTTGGATGTAATAAATTTTTACATAAAGCTATTGAATGCAGATCTCAAGTGAGAATGATCAGTTGGGTAATGATGAATAGATTTAATGGAGGTACGAATTGAATCAATCCCTTAATGGCTACTGTTATACTTGTAACAAATTTGGAAACAAAGAAAATAAATGTAGATCGAGAAGTAATAGAGGTCAGAATAATAAAAAAAGTGTTGTCTACTATAATTGTAATAAACTGACACATATCTCAAAGGTATCTAGAAGTTGTTGGAAAAACAAGGAAAGACAACTGAGACAGGGGGTGAATCAGTTGTCATAGAGTAATTAATTTTTTTCAAACTTTACTTAACTTAATCTTAGATCTGATGAAACCCTATTAGGGGAAAAATCATAGTGGATGTTAGTCCAAAATATTATACCCTCTTAAAAGTATAATGAAAAATAAGATTTGGGAATGCACATAGATTCACGAAAACTTCCTAGAGCTCACTACTCAATTACAAGAGGGCTCACTACCCAAGAAAGAGTCAGATTAAAACCATCTAGATAGTGAACTGAGAAAATAACTTCTTCAAAAGTTTGATTACAGTTCCAATTAAGTTCAGAAAACCTTCTTCACACTTTACTCAAACTTCTTCTCACTATGTTCTGCAATCGAATGATTAGAACATTATTTGCACATCTACACTTTCTCTGGCATACATTCACTCTTGTGCACACACTAACTTCACTCAAACAATCGCTCTTATATATCCACAACATCAACAACCTAGTTGGCTAGAAATATGGAACATATTTTCAATGTTGGCCCAATTTTACAAATAAAGTTTCAATGTGGATCAAACACCTTTGGATAATATCATGATGAGACCCAAAAAAATATCCTCGAGCATGCCAAACATTTACATTTTAATCTCCAAGGATCTACAACATGTTGTAACCACCATGTTAGCCAAGAACATGAAAACCCGAAAATACCAAGAAAAAATCTTTGACCATGAGCACACCGATGAGGGCGAGCATGCAACAAAGATAGAGCACGATCTAGAAACATCCATGAGCACCAAGATATAATAGAGAAACATTCGTAGCAACTAGAATTACCAAAAACACAAGAACTTCAATCAAGAACATTGACATAACCCACAAAAATACTGTCAAAACACAAATCTTCATGACTCGAACAAATCTTCACGTAGACCTCTAAAACTTCCAATGGATGAACTAGATACTCTAATAAATAAACCCTTTAGTCCATAGTAGTTTATCTTCAACGTACGAAACAAGACACCTTCATGACCTTCACAGTTCCACTAGGAACCTGGAACTCTTTCCTTAACAATTTTCTCAATATCCTTGACATATATAGCCTTCAATACATATAATGCTAATAGTGTTGACATCAATGAAAACCATATATCTGCAACATAACCATAGCATCCAACAATATCTCCATTTGGCATTGATCAAAACACATGATGTGAAAAATACCATCAACACAACTCTTAATCAATACTTACTCCCCCTTAGATTTTGACTCTTCTTCCTTGACCTCTTATGCATGATCTTCTCCCCACAAGAATTTTCTCCTTAGATAAGCAACAATTTTTCACATGAATCTTATCCCCTTTTGAAATCAATGGAAAAGATAAGCATTATCTTCCCACATACAAGCTCTGAACCACATATCTGCACATCTGACTACTCCCCCTGAGTAGCAGCCATGAAAACATCAATCTGGATTAGGAAATATCTATGAAGCACATGGATTTATGTAAGAAAATGCATCTTTAGTTCAGATCAGGAGGGGTAATCACCCCCAGCATCCATCGTAGATACTCAAAAGTATCCTTCATCAATGGCTTGGTGAAAATGTTTACATAATATATTCCTTGGTAGGCACATACTCCAGTCTGACTTCTTTGTTACTCACTTTTTCTATCAAGAAGTGAAACTTGATTGATATATGCTTGGTCTTACAGTGTAGCACCGAGTTATTTGATATGTTTATTGAACTTTAGTTGTCACAGTATATGGCAATAGGTTCATCATATACTACTCTGATATCTTTTAGCATTTGTCTCATCCACATCACCTAAGTACAGTTTTTTGCAGTAGCAATATACTCTGCCTCAACAATAGATAGAGAAATATAATTCTACTTTTTTCTCCACCAAGACACCAGCTTCTTCCCTAGGAAGAAGGCACCACCACTTGTACTCTTCATGTCATTTACATCTCATGCCCAATCCACATCAGTATATGCATTCAAAGTAAGATGATCATCCTTGGGATACCAAAGTCCAAAATCAACTGTTCCTTTCAGATACCCAAAGATTCACTTAACAGCAGTCACATGAGACTCTTTTGGATCAGCCTAAAATCTAGCAACCATACATACAACATTCATAATGTTTGGTCTAGTCTGAGTTAAATAGAGCAACCCACCAATCATCAACCTATATCTTGTTTGATTTTCCTTAGGAGAATCATCATTTTGTGTTAACTTACATCTGGTTACCATGGGAGTACCAACAGGTTTTGAGTCATCCATGCCAAAATTCTTCAGCAGTTCTTTCACATATTTGGACTAAGATATGAAGATCCCCTTGTCTAACTGAGTAACTTGAAATCCCAAAAAGAACTTCATCTATCCAATCATACTCATCTTGAAAATTCACTCTTCATTATGGGTATGTGCAGGATCATTATGGAAAAAACAGGCCCTTAAGTGGCAAAAAATTCAAAAAAATCAGAGTTAGGCAACTTGACATAAAAAATTGAATAAGTTATCTATATTATTTAAAAAATATGTAAGAATATAATATGTAGCAAATTGAATGTAGTTTCTAAACTACTAGGTTTTTTTTAAATCTATTTGGTGAAAATTTGAAATTTCAATGCAGTAGTACTTAAATTTCAAAGAAAAAATAAGAACCAGTGTCTGACCACCCTAACCACAATAAAATGATAAAAATTTATAATATTTTAGATATAAGCAGAGGACTCATGTCCCGATATGATGCATATTTTCTTGTAATTTTTTCCAAGAAAATAATTAATTATGATTTTTTTATTACAACTTTAAAAAAATATAAAAAACTCGTATGTCTGACCACCTTAACTTGGTCAAAACTTCATGAATTTTTTTTTTCTTATTTTAATCCTATAGTATGCAAAGCATAGAATGTGATGCATGTTTTGGATTTAAAAAATGTGATACCATTTGAAAGCTATAGATGTTTTTCAATCAGCCTATCAATAAAGACTTTAGTCGTAATTCAAATAGAAAATGAATAAGAATTACTTATTAAATTCAAAGTAAAGCATAATTTATATTGGTGGAAAGTTGAGAATCTCCTTTATAAACCCTTTTCATTTCATCAATTTTGGGTAAAAAAATGTCATCGGCCACATACCCACCATATTGCCACTTTTTGGCCCATCATGATCCTACACATACCCTTACATCAACAAACTTCATACATAGATTATCATCTCCTCCAAAAATAATGTCATCAATGAAGACCTCAATAATTAATTCTTTATCATGATTTAATTTGAAATATAAGTTGTTGTCAGTAGTACCTTTATTGAATCCAAGCTTTAGTAAGTATTTGTCTAATCTAGCATACTAGGCTCTGGGGGCTTTCTTGAGTCCATACAAAGCTTTCTTCAATCGGAAAACCATGTCTTCTTTGTCAGTTAGTTTAAATCCATCAAGTTGTTCAATGTATACTTCTTCTTCTAACTCACCCTTCAGAAAAGCTGACTTTGCATCCATTTGATAGACTTTATAATTTTTATATGCAACATAAGCAAGAAATAACCTTATAGCTTCAATTCTAGCAACAGGGGAAAATGTTTCTTCAAAATAAATACCTTTCATTTATGAATACCCTTTACAAACCATTCTTGCTTTATTCCAGACCAATTCACCTTGTTCGTTCAATTTATTCCGAAAGACCCATTTAGTACCAATCACATTCTTATCTTTAGGTCTAGGGACAAGTATCCATGTATCATTCTTTTCAATCTGCATTAGTTCTTCCTTCATAGCTTCCATCCAATGTTCATCATTGCAAGCTTCTTTGACATCTTTAGGTTCAATCTTTGAAATCAGGCAATACTTTTATGCAATCTTTCTTCTGGTTTGCACTTGTTTATTCTTATCTCCTATAATTTGATTTTTCAGAATGATTTAGCTTTACATACCTTCAATTTTTAAGATTCTCTCAAACTTCTGATTCCTATGTTCTTTCTTCTGCACTCGAACTTGTCTTTGCTTCCTGACTATCTTGATTTACCGAAACAAATTGAGGTTGTCTTACCAGAACATATGGAACAATTTGAAGTTTATTTTGTTTATTAAATTCTTCCCTATTTGTATTGTCTTCATCTAAATCATATCCACAATATCTGGATGATTTAGCAAAGTCATCGTCAACTCTGACATTTGCACTCTCAACCATTTTTTTTAATATTTTGTTATAGCACTGGTAGGCCTCACATCTAGTAGAGTAGCCTAGAAAGATTCCTTCATCACTTCTTGCATCAAACTTGCCTATATTGTCATCTCTCTAGATGTAACACTTGCTTCCAAAGATCTTGAAGTATTTAACAGTAGGCTTATAACCAAAACATAGTTCAAAAGGAGTCTCACCAGAATTACCATTTACATTTACCTGGTTCAAAGTGTACACAATAGTGCTTACTGCTTCACTCCAATAGATGTGAGGCACATTTCGTTCTATCATCAGTCTTCTAGCAGTGTCTAGAATTGTTTTGTTCTTCCTCTCTGCAACACCATTCTGTTGAGGGGTTCAGGGAATAGATAAATGTCTTCTGATTCCATTCTCTTCATAGAAAGAATTAAACTCCCTGGAGGTGAACTCACCACCTCTTTCTAACCTTAAGCATTTGATTTTTAGACCTTTCTCATTTTCTGCCATAGCTTTGAAACTTTTGAACATTTCTAATTGATCTGAAGGATTTTTGTCAAAAATTGAAGTTTCTCGATTTTCTCCAGAAATGGCATCATCAGAAAGAGTTCAAAATTCAGACTCTAATGCAACTCTAATGGAGTCAAATGGAGCTACGGAGCTCGAGTTATAACTGGTCAAACCTTGGTCAACTTAGGGCTTAGGTCAGAGAAAAAAAGGGTCGAATTTGACATTTCCAAAAGTGGTAAATATTGGTCTCATTGTGAAGAGCTTGGCAAGAGCTTTTTGACAGCGTTCGTTTCACACAAATCGGAGGTCATATGCTCAAGTTATAAGCAGTCAAAGATTGGGTCAAACTTTAACCATGCTGACATCAGCATGACATCAGCAAAGAACAGTCAGCAACATCATCCAACCATATTATGATAGGTGGCATCATACATGGTATAGTTGGCAAGGTTTAAATTTTAATTTTTAAATTTTAAATAAATAAATAAACATAAAAAATCCTACCACTCCTCCCATGAGCGGGTCACCAAAAATAAAGGGGGTGAATCTTTAAAAGCCTTAATTTAGGCTTGTATTAAGCCCCACATTTTTTCTTTAAGAAAAAAAAAAACACTTTACCCCTAATTTAAAGGATAAACCCTACTTAAATGGGATAAACCCCTTTAGAATAGATATTTAAAAGTATATGTTAAGGGGTTAATATAATAAATGGAAAATGTCCCTTAATATTAAGGAGAGCCAACTCTTTAATATTTTAAAATCACAATTATATCATATGGTTGTGGGACTAAAAATATTGATGGCATAAATGCCTTCGGAAAGAAATATTTTTGTAACCAAAAGGGGACTTTTGATTTATTTTATTTTTCATGGGGGGATTTTTCAAGATTTTGATGTAAAAATGGAGGATATGGGAGATATTGTAAATCATTTGGTTACACACCAAATTGAGTAAATTTTTAGTATAAAAGGAGGGGGTAGGATGTGAAAATCTGGTGATTTGGAGAGAAATTCCTTGGTGAAATTTTTCTCTCATCCCATGCTTTCAAGGAGATTGTTCTTGCGCACTTTGAAGGAGGGCTTGTCAAATTTCTTTGTAAACCAAGGGGAGATTATGCTGACATGTTGTACTAATTTTTTGGAGAAGTAATCGGATCATTCCACTCATTGGAGAGGGGCCTGGAGACGTAGTCATTTTTACGACGAACTTTGTTATCAACTTTGATTGCATCTCTCTTTCTGTCTCTCATTCTATTTCATCACTTTGTTATTTCCATAATTTTAATCATGTTTGTGTGTTAATTTTGATTAAGTAATTTGGATTTTTAAATTGTAAATGTTATGCATTCAAATGCAATTTTCATAGATCCATAATATAGATCAAATTTGGTATCAGAGCTTTGTGTGACTAGTATTGCAGAATTGGGTGCTAACACTTTCCAGGAAATAGCGAGGTGAAGACGAACTAGAATAATACAATTCTGAGATCGATAAATGAAGTACTTTTCCAACAATGGATGAAACTAAAGCTAGGAAAAGCACTGAGCAAGAACTTGATGATAAATCTTTTCAGCGAGCCTTTCTCAACATGAAGGCTATGGTGGAAGAGCTTCATGCGGAAATGAAGAAGCACAAAAAGGGAGATTCTTCGAAGCGAGAAAAGAAGGAAGATCAAAAGGAAAAAGAAGAAAAAGCTCCATCTCCTACATCTTCCCCTTCTTCTCCATCTTTCCCTTCTTCCTCTTCTACTACTGTTAATCCTTTCAAAGGAAATTCTAAGCCTATTATTAAACTGGATGTAAAATTTGAATTGCCTAAGTACTTTGGTGATTTAAATTCCAAAAAGTTAGATGATTGGATCCAGCAGGTAGAAGTGTATTGTAGGATTCAAAGCCTAAAAAAAGATGCTTCTATGATCTAGTTAGCCACTCTCCAATTGGGAGGTACAACTCTCACCTGGTCGAAGAGTAGGACTAGGGAGGAAATTTCTCACCGGGGTAAGGTTAATATGACTTGGATGGAATTTGTTGTTTCCCTTAAAAAATAGTTTTATCCTTTAGGTTATATGAAACAATTAACAATGAATTGGAAAACCTTTAGGCAAGGTAAGGGTTAGTCTGTCCAAGATTACACCCATGAGTTTAGAAAACAAGCTATTGATTTAAATGTTCCATTGTATACTCAGGATACACTACTTAAGTACATAGGTGGTTTTCATTCTTACCTAATACATACTATTCTAATGTTGAGTCCTAATAATTTGGATGAACTATCAATCCAAGCTACTCATTTAGAGTCAAGGTGTAAGAACACTTTCAATGATAATTTCTCAAATAAGCCATATAAGTCTGAGGGGAAGTCTAAGGGTAAAGAAAAAGACAAAGATAAAGGCAAAGGGAAAAAGACAGCTATAGTTAAGAAGGAGAGTGATATGCCCACATGCTCCCATTGCAAGAAAGAGGGGCATGATGATTCGAAATGTTGGAAGTTGCATCTCGAATTAAGGCCGAAAAGATATGGAGGCAATAAAGGCAAGCAAAAGACTGCTGTAGTGATTCAACAAGATCTTGGATCTAATTATGAAGATGAAACACATA
Organism: Sequoia sempervirens; assembly: GCA_007258455.2. NCBI lineage: Eukaryota > Viridiplantae > Streptophyta > Pinopsida > Cupressales > Cupressaceae > Sequoia > Sequoia sempervirens. The sequence continues at coordinate 615,452,574 of VDFB02271358.1, forward strand.
TTGCTGCTATCGGGATCCAAGGTAAAGGGAAAGGTATAATTCTCTCTTTTGATGCAAATATTTCTAATCCAAATGCAAGTACAAGTAAATTATCTACTCCTCCTAAAGCTAATAAACAACGAAATGAATTGTTTCATATTTGAGTTGTAACTAAGCACACTAATATTGACACACTGTTTGATACAAGTTCTCAAGTCAACTTAATATTTGGAGAGGCGGTAAAGAAACTTAATCTAGCTATAACACCTCATCCAAAGCCATATCCACTTCAATGGGTTTGTAATGATGCTCAACTACAGGTAACAAAACAATGTAAAATAAAAATTTCTATTACTGCAAACTTTTTTGATGAGGTAGATGTAGATGTTGTTCCTTTGGATATTTGTGGACTTGTGTTAGGGAGTCCTTATCTATATGAAAGAAAAAAAAAATTTATAGGGGGAAGAATAAGTATCATATTTCTAAGGATGGGATAGAATACATTGTATGTGCACACAAAGTTAAGACTAATCTTGCACTAGTCAATGTTGGTCAGGTGAAAAGGTTGGTCAATTCTAGTAAGAACTTTGTATTAATGCTTGTAAAACCTCAAGAGGATGAGAAAACTGAAGCATTCAAGGGGTGTGATCCAAAGCATAAAACTAAGATGGTCAAAATAGTTTCTACTTATGATGACTTATTTTAGGAACTAAAGGGGTTTCCACCTCAGAGAGAGATACAACATGAAATCCATTTACAATAGGATGTGCCTCTTCCAAACATTGACATGTATAGTTTGTAAGTTTTGCAAAACGAGAAAATCAAAAATAAAGTTCAAGAGTTGGTGGAAAAAGGAGTCATTCATCCTAGTACATCTCCTTTTGGTTCTCCAATTGGGTTGGTTCCAAACAAGGATGGGTCTTGCAGAATGTGCATCAACTATTGAGCCCTGAACAAGATAACAGTAAAGAATAGGTAGCCTCTTCCTCAAATTGATGATTTACTTGATCAGTTAAAACATTCAATTTATTTCTCTAAGTTAGACTTGCATAGTGGATATCATCAGATAAGAATTTTAGAAGATGACATCTAGAAAACTGCATTTAAGACAAAACAGGGACTGTTTGAGTGGTTGGTCATGCCCTTCAGGCTTTGCAATGGACCAGCTACATTTATGGGAGTCATGAATGATGTATTTCATCCTTTTATTGATGATTTTGTCATAGTCTATTTAGATGATATTCTTGTATTCAGTCAAACTTTGGCAGATCATGCAATTCATGTAAAGAAATTTTTTGATGTATTGAGAAAAGAAAGACTCTTTGTAAATATGTCTAAATGTGAATTCTCTTAGAAATCCTTAGTGTACCTTGTGAAGGTCGAAGTTATTGTAAAATGGCCTAACCCAAGTACAGTCACTGAAGTCAAAATTTTCTTAGTTCCAGTCTAGTACTGGAGAAAGTTCATTGCAAACTTCTCCTACATTGCATCACCATTGCACATATTAACCAATACGAAGATAACTTTTTAGTGGGAAGGTTCACAACAAAAGACCTTTGACACTTTGAAGGAAAAGTTGAGCACAACACCAGTTTTGGCTTAACCATATTTACACCTACCATTTGAGATCGAGACAAATGCAAGTGAATTTTCCATGGGAGCAATACTAATGCAAGGAGGAAAACCAATCTGCTACCTCTGAAACCTTTTCAGGTGCAATAATTAATTATCCTACTTATGATACGGAACTTTATGCCTTAGTTCAAAGTGTTATAAAATGGAAACACTACTTAATGGGGAAAGAAATTGTAATCCACACTGATCACAAACCACTTTAGTACTTGCCTTCATAATCCAAATTGTAACAAAGTAGGCACTTTAGGTGGATGGATTTTCTTCAACAGTTTCATTTGGTAATTAAGTACAAGAAAGGTGCCCATAAAAAAGTAGTAGATATGTTGTATAGGCCTCCTATTATGAATGCTTTGATTATCCTTAAAGGTAGTTCCATGGTGCATGAAATTTTTTGGGAAAAATATGCTAATGATGAATACTTTAAGGAAATATTTTCAGCTCTAATTGCAGGCAAACATGTAGAAGAAAAATATTACTATGTGTAGGATAAACTATTGTATCACTTGGAAAAATTATGCATTTCAAAAGATGAACAAGCATGCAGGTAATTAGAGAAGCACATACCTCATTAATTGCAGGACATTTTGGGGTAAGCAAAACAATCACTCAACTGCAGAAATATTGTTACTAGCCTCATATGCAAGAAACTATAACTAAGTATATTAGAGGTTGTATCATGTGTGCAACAAGTAAGCCTAGTAATAGGAAATTAGGGTTGTACACACCTCTACCTATACCATCCCATCCATGGGAAAGTGTGTCTATTGATTTTGTTGGGAGTTTTCCTATGTATAGAAAGGGTCATGATTATATTTATGTAATACTTGATCGGTTCAACAAGATTTGTATCTTAATGCCATGTAAAAAGCAAGTCACTACTGAACTAACATCTCAAATGTATTTTAAATTTGTATGGGTCCATTTCAGGTTACCTACTTCCATTGTATCGGATCGAGATTCTCAATTCCTTGGGAAATTTTGGTCAATTTTATGGGGACTTATGGATACCAAACTGAAGAAAAGTACAACCTTCCATCTACAGACTGATAGACAAATAGAGATAGTGAACTGGATAGTTGTGCATCTACTCAGAGCTTATTACAGCAAACATCCCAAGTTGTGGGATGAAAGTCTTCATTATGTTCAACATGCCTAGAACCATGTGACACACTCTTCTACAAAGAGCTCTCCTTTTGAGACTTGCTTCGGTTATGTTCCTAAAACACCAATGGAATTTTCTTTTGGGAAGGATGATGTTGAAGATGGATGCTATGATGCAGAGAAGGCTTTGAAGTTCATCCATAAAGTCCAAGCAATCCATAAAATAATGGAATAACAATTGGAGAAGAGTCAATCCAAATACAAGGCTCAACATGATAAGCATCACAGTGATCACCATTTCTAGGTTGGAGACAAAGTTTTGTTACACATCAGCAAGGAAATAATGCAAGGTGAAGGAAGGAAGCTCAAGCCGATTCGGTATAGTCCCTTTGAGATCTTGGAAAAGATTGGAACCAATGCCTTCTGCCTTAATCTTCCTCCATACATGCACATCTATTCAATTGTAATTGTTAAGAATCTGAAGTTGTATGAGCCTCTAATGATACTAGATGAAGACACAGACATTAAGGTTCCATCAGTTGATGATCTTTCACTGGAGTACATGTAAGAGTTTCCAGAAGATGTCATCTTAGACAGGAAAACCAAGACTTCACGAAGAGGCACGATTGAGTAACTTAGAGTGAGACTGAAGGGGATGAATCCAAGCAAGGAAAAATGGATGGAGATTGGTAAAGTGAGGGAACTTTACCCTCACTTACTTTCTAAGTAACCAGCTTTCAGAGGTCAAAAAGCTCTCCAGTGGGGAGGACTAATCTAGAGGATCTTCATAAAAAATTGAATTTTCTTGATTTTCTCTAGAAATGGCATCATCAGAAAGAGTCCAAAATTCTAACTCCAACACAACTCGAACAAATTCAAACAGAGCTATGGAGCTTGAGTTATGCCTGATCAAACCTTGGTCAACTCAGGGCTTAGGTCAGAGAAAAAAAGGTCAAAATTTGACATTAGAAAAAGTGGTCAATATTGGTCACATTAATAAGAGCTCGATAAGAGCTTTCTGACAACGTTCGTTTCATGTAAATCGGAGGTCATATGCCCGAATTATGAGCAGTCAAAGATTAGGTCAATGTTTGACCATGTTGATGTCAGCATGACATCAGCACAGAATAGTCAACACCATTGGTCAACCATATGTTGACACGTGGCATCATACGTGGTACAATTGGCAAGGTTTAAATTTTAAATTTTAAAATTTTAATAAATAAATAAATATAAAAAAAGCCTATGGTCACTCCTCCCATGAGTAGCTCACCAAACATAAAGCGGGGTGAATCTTTAAAATCCTTAATTTAAGTCTTGTATTAAGCCCCACATGTTTTCTTTAAAAAAAAAAAAACAAACACTTTACCATAATTTAAAGGACAAACCCTATTTAAATGGGATAAACCTCTTTAGAATAGATATTTAAAAGTATATGTTAAGGGGTTATTATAATAAACGAAAAATATCCCCTAATATTAAGGAGAGCCAACTCTTTTTATATTTTCAAAGCCCAATTATATCATATGGTTATGGGGCTAAAAATATTGATGGCATATATGCCTCTGGAAAGAAATATTTTTGTCACCAAAAGGGGACTTTTGATTTATTTTATTTGTAATGGGGGGATTTTTCAAGATTTTGATGTAAAAATGGAGGATATGTGAGATATCGTAAATCATTTGGTTACACACCAAATTGAGTAAGTTTTTAGAATAAAAGGTGGGGGGTAGGATGTGAAAATCTAAGTGGTGATTTGGAGAGAAATTCCTTGGTGAAATTTTTCTCTCATCCCGTGCTTTCAAGGAGATTGTTCTTGCGCACTTTGAAGGAGGGCTTGTCAAATTTCTTTGTAAACCAAGGGGAGATTATGCCGACATGTTGTATTGATTTTCTTGAGAATTAATTGGATTGGTTCACTCATTGGAGAGGGGCCTGGAGATGTAGTCATTTTTACGATGAATTTTGTTATCAAATTTGTTTGCATCTCTCTTTTTGTCTCTCATTTTGTTTTATCACTTTGTTATTTCCATTATTTTAATCATGTTCATGTGTTAATTTTGATTAATTAATTTGGATTTTTAAATTGTAAATGTTATACATTCAAATGCAATTGTCATAGATCCGTAAAATAGATCACTAATGCTTCACATTTTTCTCTTAAGAAAGCAACCGATATCATTCTAGAATAAGCATCAATAAGCAGCATAAAGTACCTTTCACCATGGAGACTTATGACTATAGAGGGACCACATAGATCAGTATGCACCAGCTCCAATAATCCATTTGAATGATGTTGTTTTCTCCAAAAAGAAACTCTTGTCTATTTTCCCATCTAACACTCTTTACAAATTGTTCTAGCAGGCTTCACTAGCTTTGGTAGATCTCTTACTGCTTGAGTGGAACTTATTTTGACAATGTTATCAAAATTCACATGACATAGCCTTCTATGCCATAACCAGCTTTCATCTACTTGAGCAATTAAACAACTTTCACTAGCAGCATTCCAGTGAAAAATATTACCTTTTGTCTATTTACCTGAGGCAATTACATTTCCAGAACTTCCATATATCCTCCATCTTCCATCTTTGAACTAAACATCATATCCCTTGTCCACCATCTATCCAACACTCAACAGGTTGTGCTTCAATCCTTCAACATAAAGAACATCATCAGTTTTATGCTTACCACCAAGACAAATAGATCATCTGCCATGAATCATACAAGCAGTGTTATCTCCAAATCTTACAACCCCACCATCATACTTCTCTAGACTTACAAATTTTCTTTTGTCACTAGTCATATGATGTGAGCATCTACTGTCAATGACCCACTCATCATTTTCTCCAATTCAAGTTGCAAGAGCTTTCTCAACTTTAACAGATTCAGTAGCCATACGACTATTTTCCTTGTTAGCAATGAAAACCCAATCATCTTCATTTACATTATCTTTATTAGACTCATCATCAGTCACACCTTCTTCAAAAAGGTAACATTTCATTTGGAATCTAGATTTGTAAGGCTTAGATCTAGGAACTCTTTCAGGACACCTTGATGAAAAATGACCTATTTTAGTGCAAGAAAAATAGTTGATAGGAACCTTTCCTTTATACTTACCTTGTCCTCTACCTTTTTTCCTCACAATTAGTGCTTCCAACTCTTCTACCTCTCTTTCTTCATCTTGAAGTTGTTTCATGTATTCCTCATACTTGATATAGTAGCCTTAAATGCAGTTTCGGTCTTATCTTGAACTCTCTCCCAGATCATATTTTTTCTTGTTTCTTCTCGATACAGTAGCCTTACATGCAGTTTCAGTCTTAGGAGTAGATTCACCAAATTTTCTCAACTCAAATGTAGCAAGTTTACCAATCAGTGTATCTCTTGTCACATTCGTCAATGATATGGTTTCTTCAATAGCATGATCCTTTGCTTTGTAGGAGGGAGGCAATGATCTGAGCACTTTAGTTGCAATTTCTTCCTCATCCAAGGTACCACTAGCACATCTAATACCCATCACTAGTTCATTTAATCTTTGCATAAAGGAAGAAATATTTTCATCTTCACCCATCCTTAGATTTTCATACTTGCCTTTCAAACTCTATAGCTTAGCCATCTTCACATGTACATCTCCTTCATACAAATTTTCTAGCTTCATCCACATCTCATTAGTTGTCTTCATATATAACACATTTGTTAGAGCACTCAACAAAGCTTCCATAGCTCGAACATTATTCTAAGCATCTTTAATCTCATCAGTAGTGGAAGGACAATTTTGAGTTCAATAACATATCAATTCTTTGTAATTTTCTAGAAGGGTTCACCAATACACTTCAAATGACACTCCATCTTAGCTTTCCACAATGAGTAGTTTGTTCCATCGAATCTAGGATTTTCCTTCTTGTATGATGCCATCTCGGATCACCTCAAGCTTTTAAACTTCTTCAGAGGAACTTGCTCTGATACTAATTGTTGGAAAAACAAGGACAAATAACTAAGAGGGGGGCTGGATCAATTGTCACAGAGTAATTAAATTTTTTCAAACTTTACTTAACTAAATCTCAAATTTGATGAATGAATATTAAACCATGCACAAAAAACACATCAAAAGCAAATAGAACACCAAGATGTTTTTTACGTGGAAACCCTGTTAGGAGAAAAACCACGGTGAATGTTAGTCAACAATATTATACCCTATTAAAAGTATAATGAAAAATAATGGGAATGCACATGCATTCAAGCACATTGCCTAGAGCTCACTGCTAAATTACAAGAAGGCTCACTACCCAAGAAAGATTCAGATTAAAACCATCTGGATTGTGAACTGAGAAAATAGCTTCTTCAAAATCCTGATTACAGTTCTAGTTAAGCACATAAAACCTTCTTCACACTTTATTCAAACTTCTTCTCACTTTGCTCTGCAATCGAATGATTAGAACATTATTCACACATTTGTACTTTCTCTAGCATACATTCTCTCTTATGCACATACTAACTTCACTCAAACAATCACTCTTATATATCTGCAACATCAACAACCTAGTCGGCCAGAAATATGAAGCATATTTTCAATGTCTTCCCAATTTTACAAATAAATTATTAATGTGGATCAAACACCATTGGCTAATATCATGATGAGATGATAAACAATATCCTCAAGCACACTAAACATTCAAATTTTAGTTTCCAAGGATCCACAACACGTTGCAACCACCATGTCGGCCAAGAACATGAAAACCCGAACATACCCAGGAAAAAATCTTCGACCATGAGCACACCAATGAATGTGGACATGCAAAAAAGATAGAGAATGATCTAGAAACTTCCACAAGCACCAAGAAACAACAGAGAAACATCTTCAGCAACTAGAAGTACTAGAAACACATAAACTTCAATCAAGACCACTGACAGAGCCCAAAAAATACTGTCATAACATAGATCTTCATGACTCGAACAAATCTTCATGTAGACCTCTGAAACTTCTGGTGGATGAACTAGATACTCTCATAAATAAACCCTTTATTCCACATCAGTTGATCTTCAATGTATAGAACAAGACACCTTCATGACCTTCATAGTTCCACTGTGAACCTGAAACTCTTTCTTTAACAAATTTTTCAATATCCTCAACATATAGAGCCTTCAATACATCTAATTCTAATAGTATTGACATCAATGACAACCACAACATCCAACATAAGTAAGAAGGGAAAGCAGTCTACTCTGGTAGAGAAGAATGAACTGGTAAAGAAGGTCGACAAAGAAGAGATGAAGCGAGAGATGAATAAGATATGGAAGAAGAAAGAGGAAGAAGAACCTGAAACAACTGATGTGTTTGCTCCCTCATCCAGTATGGAAAATTCCTCTGGGAGGGTATGTGCAAGATCATCATGGAAAAAACAGGCCTTTAAGTGGTGATGAAAATTTAGAAAAATTAGAGTTAGGCAACTTGATGTAAAAATTTGAATAAGTTATCTATATTATTTCAAAAATATGTAAGAATATAATATGTGGCACATTGAATGTAGTTTCTAAACTACTAGGTTTATTTAAAATAAATAAAATCTATTTGGTGAAAATTGAAATTTCAATGCAATGGCACTTGGTTAGGGAAAAAAATAAGGTGTCTTTGCCGATACCTAACCACAATAAAATAAATAATTTTTATAATTTTATTTATACCTAGAGGACTCTTGTCTAGATGCATATTTTTTGTAATATTTTTCCAAGTAAATAATTAATTATGAATTTTTTATTACAACTTTTAAAAAATATAAAAAATTGTATGTTTGACCACCTTAACTTGGTCAAAACTTCATGAAATTTAATTTTTTGTATCCCTATAGTATGTGAAGCATAGAGTGTGACACATGTTTCGGATTCAAAAAATGTGATACCATTTGAAAGCTATAATTTTTTTCCAATCAGCCTATCAATCAAGACATTAGTCATAATTCAAATAGAAAATTAATTATAATAATTATTTATTAAATTCAAAGTAAAGCATAATTTATATTGGTGGAATGTTGAGAATCTCCTTTAAAAACCCTTTTCGTTTCATCAATTTTGGGTAAGAAAATGTTGTCAGCCACATACCCTACACATACCCATCATATTGACACTTTTTGGCTCATCATGATCTTGCACATAACCAAGAATTAGGCCTATCATGGTCTTAGAGGGAACATTATCAGAAAATTGTAAAAAACCCTTGGATGAATTGTCTGTCAGAGGCTAGCACGAGGATGGAATGTGAAGAATGATTAATCAGAGGTTTTGGAAAAGGAACCAGAAGAAAACATGTTGATATGATAATTTGTGGATCGAATTAGGGTTTTCTTTATTCAGAAGAATATTTTTAGCAACTTTTTGATGTATGTCGCATTTAAAGCATTTTAGGGAAAATAGATGGTGTATAAGATAAAATTTGTAATCCTTTTGATTAGTTGAGAATTTGAAGAGTTTGAAAAGTTCCTTGGAGAAATCTTGAAGTGATCTAAAGCACTTCTAAAGAAATTTGAAGAAACTATGATGAATACATAGGAAGTATTATTTAGTCTGCGAAGAAAAAGAATAAGTCTTGATTGAACATTAATGAATTCAAGAAAGTTAAGCAAAAAAATGGACAGAGGATCGAGTGGTGACATTCCACTCAAGATGAAAGGATTTGAATTGGAATAATTTTATCATAGAAAGATGAATGAAATGGAACTAGGGCTGAAGTAAAATGAATTACAAAGCATAAAAACCCTAGGAAGTGATCGAAGTGATTACTAGCTTATGCAGTATTGGGGATCTCCCTGGAAAGAAAACCATGAAGTACAAAGATGTGGAGGAACTTACTAGCATTAATAAAGAACCTTGAGCCCTATTGATAAACACTATTGAGGATTTTGTTGTAAGGTATGTTGCATATGGCATTTCCTATAAAATCTATTTCAAAAATCATGAAGGCTCCAGATCGGCTATTGCTATATATATTGCACATATGATGGTTAAGGAAAATGGGCAGTTTTATTTGTGTAGCCTATTACTTGAAAATCTATCTGAAAATGCTTGAATGTCATTGGTTGAGGGCTATCCCTTTTGATTTGGATCTTTGCTTGAGTGCTTGGCCTTTTACTTTTTGAACTCCCTATCGAGAAGAGAAAATGTAGTGTGGGAATCCAATATTCCTATTGGAAAATAAGTCTACAGATACTTGGAATCATTGGCAGATAATGTAAGTGATTGCAAATAATATTTCACATCCTTAAGAACAAATATATGCTACGGTATATCAATTCAGTTTCAAATGGTTCATCCTCTAGTAATATAGGGTTGGCAGTTATCATTGGTGAGTCTCCTCCAGAACTAAAAAAGAGGAAAACTATTGTAACAGGTGTCCTAGAAGATAAGAATGAAGAATAATTTGCATCTGGATATGATACTGAGGATATACAGATGTTACTAGATAGGGGTGAGATGAAGAAGATTGGTGAAATGTGGAATGCATGCTCTCTGATTGAGAAAATTAAAATTGATGATGTGCTAGTTGATTATTTGTTGAATAAAGGTGTTTCAGTTTCAGATGTGTCAGATTCTTTACGAGATGATCTTGTAGAGATTGTTGAAGAGAGAACATTGCTAAAAGGACCTGAAGGACATAAGTTCAGAGCTATGCTTGAAAGGTGTGACAAAGCAAAGAAAGTACTATCTAAACATATGAATGAGACAAAAGAATGTATCAAAGAAATATCTAACATTTATAGGTATTGTCTCTAGTGGCTGGTAGCTATTGATAATTTTAGAAGCAGGATTGAAGCTATTGAAGCTGAGATGAATAGTATTGGAAAGACCTTTGATTTCTTCAAAGAAAGGGATGGAAAATAGAGAATAAGAGTTGGAGATCTACAGGTAGAATTTTTGACTACTCAAAGGCAAAGAGAAGATATGGTTAGAACCTTTTGGTTGGTTAAGGAAGTTGTTGAGGTCTGGTTAGATCATCTCTCTGGAATCCTCTCTCAAGCTGAAAAATTGTGAACAATTGTGTCTATCTTTTGATCAAGCATCCTCCTTTACACAGTTATCTTTATTGGAAGGTATGAGTTCAAGAATGAATTCGGTTGTACTTTCCTAGAAAATAATTCTTCCAATCATAAGAGAGAGGTATAAGAAAATATTTCATGTAAAAAGTGTCATTCTTATTTGAATGTTTGAAATGGGAAGTTGGAATTCTTCTGTCATCATATACATCCTACCTTTTTTATCACCCTTTTCCATTGATTTTTAAGGGGGGGAGAGTTAGAGTATAAATTTATGGGGAGAGAGACATGCGAGCTAGGAGAATGTTGTGTTTTGAAAATTTTGGCACATGTTGCCATCAATGACAAAGGGGGAGATTGTTGGAAGAATGAAGAGAATGGACATCTCTACAGTTTTTTTGTTTTCATTGATGTAACCATGTTGTGACTAATTCAATGCTTGATCTAGTATTTTGGTCTGGTATCTGAATCGGTATTCAAGTTGCACACTCTAGTATTCTAGTCCACAATCCTACACAGTTGATTGTTGTTGCTTGCAATTTTGGGAAATAGTTTATGATTGCTAAAAGCATGTATGTTTAGAATCTCTTGTGCTCTAGTGCTCATATGATGTATTAACATTATTATGTTGATTACTTTTTGCAATTAAGTCTATTTTTGGTTGACTTCTTGGATAAGTCATGATATGGTGAATTATTTTTTCTTATGTGGATATATGTGTGACCTATCTTATGTCCATGTTGAGATAATGTAGTGTGTTGGATGTTTGGATTTCCTTTTGGAAATATTTTGTGAATTCTTATAGTCGACATGTTGGTATTTTTTGATAAACAAGCAAATGCATCTAATTAGGCCGACCTAGTTGATGCTTGCAGATGAATCAAGTATATATATTGGACATGGTTGAAGATTAAAAAGTGTAATCAATTAAGCAGTAGTGAATGTGAAATTGAAGAAGAGAAAAAATGATGAAGTGTGTTAAGTCAGTCTATTGAGCATCATTGGAACTGCATCAACACTTGTTAAGTGCACTCTTTTTAGTTCATTTTGGCTGTAAATCCCAAATTTTCTTTATAATTTGTTTTGTAGGAAGTGAACCTCCTTGTAATTAGTGAGATTTTGTATCTAGATAGTGAGTCCTTTCCAGGTAGCAAGCCCTTAGCAGTGAGCCTTATACATTTGTTTTTGGAACTACTTTATATTATGAGTTAATCCTCACCTTGGTTTTTCCCTCATTAGGTTTTCCATGTAAAATATGGTGTTCATTGTGTTGATTTTACTTTCTTTTATCTACATTTCATGTTCATACCTAATAACAAAATAGTGTGGTTGTGATGCTAATAAGTGTTTAAATTTTTGAATTTGAATTTGGTGACAACTGATTCACTCCCCCTCTCAGTTGTTTTGTTCCTTTTAACAATAATGTCTTATTTTTGCTTTTGTAGAGTGAAAAACATATTCTATAGATCTATAATGGTAGCCCAAGAGGTATGATCTCTATCCTTTTTTAGATCTTTGGTATTGGAGGCATTAGATATTTTTGACTCAATAGATTCCATTAAGTCCTTAATGCCTTAAGTGGCATCTGGCCACCTCATATAGTACAAAAACAAAGTTTTAGCCTCATCTTCACATTCTTCCACTTCCTTAAGACATTTTCCCACTCTACTATGTGTTGATGCACATCTATCTTGTAGCTCAAATAGCCTCTTTTTTGCAAGCCTTGATTCCACTTTTTCAATTGGTTCCTTTAGACCAAAGGCATACTCCTTAAGAGAGTTAGCTAAAAACTTGAGATTTTCTACAGGAGTTAGAGAATTATCAATTTTTGTACCAAGTGAGTGCAAGATCATGGGGGTCCAAAAAGTGGTTGATGACTGTTTTTATTCGAATTTGATGAAATGAAAAGGTTTTATTGAGAATTTTTTTATATTTTTGCTAATATAAGATATATCTTATTTGGAATTGAATAGATAATTATAATTGATTTTCTACAAGCATTCTGACTAAAGTCCTGATTCACTGGATGATTAAAAAAAATGTATGGTTCTTAAAAAAATTAACAATTTTTGAATTCAAAAGATGCAACACATTCTATGCTTCTCATGCTCTAGAACTAAAAAAAGAATTAAAAATACATTTCATAAATTTTTGACCAAGTTATGGTGGTCAGACAAAAAAAAATTAATATTTTTAAAAAAATTTAATATAAACTCTCATAACTAATTATTTACATGCAAAAAAATTACAAAAAAAATGTGGCACATCCGGGCATGCGTCCCCTACTTATATTGAAAGTTTTGAAAAAAATCCATTTATTTTTTCTTGTACTTAGGTTGGTCAGACATACAGTTTATTTTTATTTTTTCTTGAAAATTTAGTACTACTACATTAAAATTTTAAATTTTAACCAAATAGATTTATTTTTTTCTAAAAAAGGACTAGTATCATAGAAACTGTATTGAATTTTCTACAAACTTTTTTCTTACATATTTTAAAAAATTATGCTAATAACTTATTCAAATTTTTATGTCATATTGCCTAACTCTATTTTTCTAAATTTTATTGCCACTTAAGGGCCTAGTTTGGACCCCCATGATCTTGCACTGGCCCTACTGTGAGTAGCATCCTACAGAGACTTGAAAACTTCATTGATCAATTCCATCCCCTTCTGATGTGTTTCAATAATCCCTTTTCTTCCAGAGCCATGAAGGATGTACCGAAGCTCCAATTTGTGAATTGGTGAGATCTTTTCTAGATCCACACTTCCTTGATACATTTGGAGTTGTATAAACTAGGAAGGAATTTATGGTTGTAACCTTGTCTACTTGGACAAAAGACCCTTAAGAGAATTACCAGAAGATTCTCTGGAGGACTTGGGTAGCTCAATGGTTTTTTGTGCATCTTCTTCATTCTTTTGAACCCTAGACTCTTCTTGATTCTCTTCTTCCTACTCTTTACCAAATGGATTTTTATTTTACTTGTCTTTACCTTCATCCTCCTTATCCTCATCATCTTTCTTATTTTTCTCATTGTTCCTATTTTCCATCCTCATTCAATTATCTTTATTTTCTTTTCCCGCATCTTTATTTTGGTTTTCAGAGTCATCCTCGGCATCATCATTAGCATCATCCTTTTCTTTATCTTTCTCTACACTCTATTTTTCATCATTAGCACCGGTGGGCTTGTTAGTATCTTTCGAAGGAGTAGAAGTCTCTAGAGAAGCTTTTGTTTCATCAACGATTGGTGTTTCTTTTGCAATATGAGCATCTTTGTCTTTTTCCTCAAAGACTTCTTTCAAAACTGGTAAATTTGTATTAAGAGGAAGAATTTCCTCTATATCACTGACCTTTTATTTAATATGCTTCTTTTCTTCAGCAGTACCAATTGATGAAGTAGTTATCATCCCAAACTTCTCTACTATATCCCTAATAGCTTTCACTGTTTCTTTTAAAAGTTTTTTTGCTTGTTCCTTTTCTTTTCCCATAAGAATGGTGACTCTCTATTGGACTCTGAATTCTTTGGTATATACCTATATCAAGGTAGCTTTGTCATTCTCAAATAGGGAGGATCAAATTTCCTCCACGGAATCAGATTTCATCTTATCTTCAGCTTCAATAGGTTCATACATTCTTTCCACCAAGGAATCCCACACAACTTTGGGAACCTTTTCAATATTACTCATTTTTTCCTCTAAAATAATAATATACTAAATGATTGCTTCAATTATTATTTTCATATCTTCTTCATCCACTTAATAAAGCTTTGTAGTATCTTCTAACAAATCATCATATTGTAACATATTACTAACCAAAACATCTAACTTCATCATATTACGAGCTCTTACTGAAGGAGATTTTGTCTTCTTTTTCTTTTTCTCTGAAGAGCCTTCCTTTCAATTTTTCTCCTTCTTAATTTTAGGCCTCTTATGAATATGTACAATGAAATATTCTTTTCTCTTTCTATTTCTTCTTCTTTGGAAGTTTCCACAATATTGACTTTTGGCTTCTTAGCTCTAGTGCTTGTCTCTTATGAAGTACCTTCACCACTTGTAGTAGCATTGCTTCTTCTCTTCCTTGTTATCTTTTCTTCATGTTCAAGCCCAAGCTCAATCTATTCTTCAACCACAACGCATAGATTATTTTCCTTAAATGATTGTTTCTTCTTTCTTCTTCTAGAGACATTCTTCCTATTGTTACTCCTTGTGCTAGGTCTAAAGGGTGTAGTGACTTCTTCAATTACCAAGGAACTAGGCTCCACCTTCTTTCCTTTTGGAGTAGCTCCAAAGGACTTAGGTAAAGTAGAGGCAAGGGTGGAAGTTGGTCTTCCTGATCTCCTTTGTACAAAGGACTCACTAGCTATTCTAGCTTCTCTTGCTCTAGCCTCCTTGATCTATTTTTCAATTCACTCTACTTTCTTCAAATGTGAAAATGTGATTAAAATCGACTTAGAAACTCACTTTATATATTTTTTATTTTCCCTAATTCGACATTAAATGATTCAATTTCCAAAAAATTATAAACCCTTCATTGATACATTGTAAACCCTAAAATACTCCATATTTATTCAGATTTTCATTTTTTTTGTTGGTTTATTTTCCAAAAGCTTAAGCATACAAATTTACACCATATATCTTTGTGTCACTCCTTGACACCACATATTTTAAGGGGTTGTTATATTTGTTTGTTATTTCTCCCCCTAAGCCCATTCCTAGGTTTAATTTTCAAGAGAATTATCTGCACCAGAGGGAGGCACAAATACATCTATGTTGTAAGATTCCTCTTTCTTTCTCCAAATATTCTTTATATCCTTCTTTACTTTAGTAGGATCAATTTTCTTCATAGTTTCCTCTTCCCTATATTAGTTTCCCTTCCATTCTTACGTCAATAAAATCTTATGTGTCCAGGTTCATTGCAATTGTAACATACAACATTTTTTTACCAAACTGACCTCTTGATCTACAATGGTTAGCCTTATGTCACAATACATCGCATGTATAACAGTAACCATTGAATGATTGAACCATTCTACAAACATTATATCTATTCACCATCTGATTTCTACACTCAATAGCTCTATGTCCAAATTTCTTGCATGTAAAACATTGTTTGAAGAAGGATCCAACATTCTGATTCATTCTACTTCTACACTCTATTGCCTTATGCCCAAATTTATTTCATGAAAAAAAAATATCGTTAAAATATGGGTACCTTTGAGCATTTGGTTGACTGGTAGGGGTCTTCTAGCATTGCTTCTTTTATTTCTATTTTTTTTGTCATTTCCTTGAGTCTTCTCTTGATTGTCAACCTTGTTAGGGGTCTAATTTTCCTTTGAGCTTTCTCCTTCTTCAAGTCCCAACCCTCCTTTATCTTTAGATGGTTTTTGTCCTACAATTAGTTCACCAAGCATTGCAGTACTTATTTTTATTTTTTCCTCATGAACTCTTGCTTTTTCTAGATTTGATCTCAGAGTTACCACTTCTTGTTCAAGTCTTATGGATTCATCAGTCTTGGTTTGTACTATTGCATTTAGGCATTTCTCCATTCTTTTATTTTCTTCCACTTGTACTTTTAGTATGGTGATATCTTCATTTGTTTGCTTCAGTTGTTCATTGACTTCCCTATGTCTTTCTCTAAATTTCTCAATTTTTTCTCTCAAATTTTTAATGCATTCATTTGCTTCCTATAGATTTTCCTTTATATCTTTGTTTTCAACTTCAACTCTGTCAAATATTCAAGAGAAACTTTTAGTTCTTTATTATCATTCATGCAATAATTTTCAGCAATAAGATTTTAAAACTCTTTATCAGCCATTTGTTCACTCTCTAAGATGTTCCTCAAGTTGTTAGGCTTCTCACAAGGAACCAATCTCTAATACCAGTTTTTGAACACCTAGAATACTGAGAAGGGGGTGAATCAGTACTCTTAAACCATTTGATCATAATCTATCCAATCACCAAAACATATCTAACTACAATAATGAATAAAAGCATGAAACAATCACAAGATCACATGACACATGAACACTAGTATTTTTATGTCGAAAACCCAAAATGGAAAAACCATGGTGAGGATTAGCACACAATATATAATAACTAGCTATAAAATATTACAGAGGCTCACTGCTAGGACACATTGTCCAATAGGGCTCACAACCACAAAAAGATATATACAAAATAAAAATAGCCAAATAGCAAGGATGTGAAATAATACAAAATGCGCCTTCCATGTGTTGGATTCAATTCCTTTGAACCTCTTAATACAAAACAATGCTTTGATTTATAGTCACTCAATATGTACAATAGTAATGTTATAGATTTGATCATGTCCATATAAAATTTATATATTTGCATCTCATAACACATGTCACCTGGTCGCGCCCACAAAAGGATATGAAAATCATAGTAAAACCTTTCCTGGGAATTGGACATTCCAACAGGTGACTAATATCTCTCTATGGACATTCATTTACTTGTCAAACCAGGGGACGTATACTTTAAATGGCGCAGCACAATATATGCACTAAGAACTGGTTTTAGTCAAAACTTAGCAGAAATAAATACTTGGAAGGGATTCTATCTACACTATAGGAAAGGTAATGCAAAGTTCTTTAACTCAACTATGATTTGATTAAGACAGAAACCATAATAGCTATGACTGAAACACAAACTAAGAACTGGCCTTATGTTGCAGGAACAGGGACAGGGATGGATTCCCTATGTTGCAGGAGCAATACAAGACTAAGTTTGTATGAAAACTTCAAAGATGAAAGCTAACTGAAGATCAATAGAAAAGAATAGCTAACTAACTAGCGACAGATACTTACTAAGTGGGACCCCTTAGCAAGCATCTACTGATTACGCAGGTGTTGAACTCAGAACTTCATCAAACTTTATTCATGAAAATAGAATGGTATACATTGCTTTGTTGATATAAACTAATAACAAACTCTATCTCTTGTCAAACAGATTTTGCTTTTCATTATCATACTGACTCTTACATGATATCTGCTATCTTTCTATCACTATGCTTCTATCTTACTCTAACTATCATCTCCCCTCTCTCTCGCACAGGAGGAGTACTTTATTTAAAATCAGGAGAGCAACTAACTAACTAACCCTATCAAAGAAAGACGTGGAAGTAAAGTGTTTCCCAGAATCAAGGAACAAACTTCATAAATGAATTTATGCGTTCAACCTGATCTGGAGAGAATCTAGCACTCCACTCTTTCCAGATTGACTATCATTATAAATCTTTCCCAACGGTTTCGGTCAAAGAGTCTTCGCCAGAGCTTCCTCGAAGTCGTGTAGGAAATGGACTTTACTGCAAGGCCAAGATCGGCTGCGCTTGACTCGATCATTCTTCAACAACCTGCAAAACAAAAGGTAATAGATGCGAAAGAAAAGGCGTATGACACATACACAATATTTGTTCACTAATCACACATTTAAATCTATTTCATCATTCAAAAACTGTATGTGATATACCAATCATTTAGGGAGTCAATGGGGTAATAAATGTAGTCAAGCCAACACAATAAGCTGCAGGAATATGCAAATATTTTGCTATAAGATATCCCCATAAAAGGTTTCAAAAGAGTTTTAAACAACCATGAATAACAAAAGTAACGGCATTAAAAGTTCATCATAATATCCAAACTATGAGCATATTTTGGGCTCATCACTGCCCCCTACTTAGCCTAATGCTGGTCCTCTAGCATTAACTTTCCTGGTGGTTTCTCTGAAGTCAGTGATTACTGCATGACTCTGAAATGGAGTTCCAAACCTGTAATAAAATCCTCTAAAATCTTGGCACCTTTCATACCTATGGTCTTCTAAATCATCATTAAGATTGGTAGCCTAATAAGGATAAAGGGGGCACATTAGCACAGGAGGTCTGAATGTCAATGGCAACCACAATTCAAATCTCTCTTAAAGTCCCAACTGTATATATCTGCTTGATCTTTTAAGAGCTGTTGTGAAATTTAAGGGACTGTGAGGTTCGGATCTTCTTAGTCCAACAGTTAATCTTTCCCACCTTTTCTCACTTCTGGTGTATGCCAGTCTCCAAAATGAATATGACTGTTCCTGAAATTCATCATATACCTATTTCCTAATATCAAATATCTTCTCTCTGGCTAGAATATTATTAATGACATATGTAAGAGCAAACCAGTCTTTCAACATTGCATGGGGGTTTGAACTTTAAGAGCGTAATGGAACAGGCATATTTCTCTCAGCTTCCTCATATATTTCCCATTGCCTACCATAATTCACTTCATTTGCTGCCCATGACATAAATGATCTCAAATGGATATCACCAATATACAGAAGAGGGTTCCATTCTGTTTCAGATGGATTTAAGAAGCCATGTAAATAAAATTCACATAGAAAATTTCTTAACCAATTAGGGGCTGCCTGGTATGCCTCGTAAAAATCTTCAGCAATGTGAAGTATAGGATCTTGATTTCTAGAAATTCTCATTAGTTGGAACCATAAGAACTGTTCCTTAAGCCACAGAGCATAAACTCTGGGTGGTGGTCTGCATTCCATAATCTGACTAGTTATTTTTAACATTTCATCCATTTTTGCTTTCAACTCAATAATTTCCTGCTTCTGACTTTCAATTTCTTTTTTCAGTTTCTTCCTTTCTACCTCCCATCGACTTTGTTGCATGTCAGTCTGGGCTATGTGCCAGAAAGTTAGGGTTTGCAATGTAACTACTTCCTAGTTAGCTTTGACATATTCCAGAAACTCAATCAAAAACATCTTCTTATAAACAACAATGGCTTTACAAGTTGCAGGGTGAAATGTAACTTCACTAGGCACATTCAATTGTTTAGTCAGTTCCTGCTCTTGCTGCAAGATGAATTCTTGTTGCTGCAGTGGAGAAGACTGTGCTTCCTCTGAAAACTACATAGCAGCGGTAGCCAAGTCATCAAGATTTGGTAACCCTTGCTCATTATGCTCCATTTCCTTTGTCTCAACTTGTTCCTCTTCAGGAACGAATGAACTTTGTGTAGCATTTTTGGACACATTCTGAGAAACATCAAATTCATACCCTACAGATCCTTCTAAAATTACAATAACCTCTGGTTGAGGTGAAGCAGGGGAGGCCTTATATTGTTTCCTTGTGGAAACTCTTCTTGGCACTAGTGCGGCTACAGGAGATGTTCTGGTAGCCTTCCTTTTTCTGGTCTGCTTAGAGGGCTCTACCCTGCCAGAGGATGATGGTGAATTGGTGTTAGCAATAGGTGTTGCTGTAGGAGAGACGGCTGCAGGGGAAGGTGCTGCAGGAGAAGAGCATTTCCTTTTCTAAGAATGAGGGTTAGATTCTAGGGTTTGTTCTGCCCCAGACGACTCACCTGCCTTTGTTTTTCCCTTCTCTCTCCTAGTGGCAGACCTAGTTTGTACCCGAGCAAAGGATTCCGGTGGGGGAGCTGCAAGACCAGGTGCTATAGGAGTAGATGACCCTTGCCCTGTTCTACTAGTAGACGCAATTTCTTTCTTCTTTTTCTGAGGCCATGGGGTAAGTATCCTAGGGGGTTGTAGAATTTGCAAGCTCTTTTGGGAAATGAATTGCTGCTAGGAAAGAGGTGAGACATCTCTCAAAAAGCGTTCAATCAATAATCTGATAAGGACATGGTGAGCAACAGAATTATCTTTCCCTTGTTGGGTTCCATGGGCACTTTGTTCTAGAAATTTTAACAGGAAATTCAGAACATTTACAACTAACCCATGCCTCATATGACTTAATAATTTGAAATGATACGAATGCAGGTAGGAGAAACAACCTTCACAGGTTAAATACCTGATTATGTAAGTGGTGTATTCTAAATAAGGAGGAGGCAATGATACCCGCTTGCATCCCTGCTTGGAGACTTCCAAAGGTCCATTAGTGGGCATTGAAAACTCAGCCCTTGCAGCGGCAACATCTTAAGAAAAATTTTCTCCAATGGCTGGAAGCCCAGTTACTTCAACAATTCTGTCTTCAGTTGCAACAACCGTTAGACCCCATACAGTGGCTTCCCCTTCAGAAAGGGTTCTCAAAAATTCTCCAGTAGCCTCCTCATCAAAAGCATTTAAACTCAAGAAATAGTTTAACCATCCACAGATGCTGAATGTGTGGACTGTTTGAGGATTTTGCAATAATAATTCATGAGCTACAGGCTCATGTTGCACCAACTGACCACCCATGTTCACAGTTTTCCCCCAGCTGAACTCAATTCCTTGCTGAAAATTCAAATTCTTTGTTTCCCTTTCTGCTCTGATTTTTCTTCTGTCGTGCCGTCACATTTATTTCTTTTCCAAAAATGAACTTTTTGAACAAGCAGTTTTAATCATAATTTACAAGAAAAACATGCAATAAAGGACATGCGATCATATTTGGAAAGTACCAGAAAAATAATAAAGAAATGTTATTTGCGCAGTTATGGCAGCGGTGAAAAGACAGGTTTTAAAAGGTGGATTACCCCGCCCCCTACTTAGAGTATGACATGTGTCCTCACATATACTAAAGAATAAGTGGAGATCAAGTAATAATGACTTGTACTGTCATAGCAGTAAATGAATAGAATAAAATAAATCAAATATGCGATAACAAAAGATATGGTGTACCTTTGATATTTGCATGTACGTGTGAAGAAAGATGACAGTGTCTGCATGAGTTAACAGTTGGGAATGATATCTTAATTAAGGGTGATGCAGATGGATGAAGTGAATGGGTGACATGGGCGGACGAGATGAATAGATGGAATGGATGGATGGGATGGATGGATGGAAGATAAAGAAGTGAGATGGGTCGATAAATGAGAATGGAGAAAAAGGGGTTTCCTTTTTAAAAGAAAACGTTTATTATGAGCATGCTTTTTTTAGAATTACGGTGAAGCTGCAGGAGAAAGGCTAAAGTTTTTGGCTACAGGAAGAGTAGTGGAAGGAACCTGAACGAACTACTGCATGAATTCTTCTTTTGAAACTGGTTTATGGTACAACCGGAGTCGATGGCCATTAACTAGCAATTTGAAATGGACTGGATCAATTGTCACCAGCTGTACAGCTCCATTGTCAAACACATTCTCAACTTCATAGGGGCCAAGCCAGCATGTTGTGAGCTTACCTTAGTTCTCTTGATATCTAGAATCATATAACAGAGCCCAATCACCAGTAGAAAATTTCCTGGTTTTGATGTGTTGATCATGCCATTTCTTCCTTTGCTATTGGATTGCTTCTGTGTGCTGCAGGGCTACTTTTCTCATTTTGTCCAAAGCATTTAGCTGTAGGAGACAATCCTTCTGTGCTGCAGATATTTCCATATTGAGTTCAAGAGCTGTCCTCAAAGTTTTGTGCTCAAATTTTATGGGCAACATGGCTATTTTCCCATAAAGCAGCTCAAAAGGTGTAAACCCAGTTTTTGTCTTCCATGTAGTTCTATAGGCCCAAACTGCTTTAGGAAGTCGATTACTCCAATCTTTTCTATGGAGCTGCACTATCATTGTTAGGGTCGCCTCAATTTCCCTATTTGTTACCTCTGTCTGACCATTGGCTTGAGGGTGATAGGGGCTGGACTTCCTATGTTTGATCTTATAGTCATTCATTAGTGCAGTGATCAGATTCGATGTGAATTGAGCTCCCTAATCAGTTACAAGCTCTCTGGGAACTCCAAATCTAGTGAAAATTTGTTCATACAGAAATTCAGCAACCTTGTTATCTCGAGCATGAGTCATAGCTTTTACCTCAACCCACTTTGTTACGTAGTCCATGCAAACTAGAATGTATGACTTGCCATTTGATGGTGGATCAATTGGTCCCACAAAATCCATTCCCCATTTATCAAAAGGGTTGACTATTACCTGTGGATATAGTGGCATTTCATCTGACTTGGTTGGTCTTTTCATACGTTGGCATCTGTCACATTTCCTTGTATAGGCCACAGCATCTTTGTGTAATGTTGGCCAGTAGTACCCTATTGTAAGAATCTTCATTGATATTCTTTTTGCTACAAAATGTTCCCCACATGGTTCATCATGGCAACCATGCAAGATATCATAAGTCTCATCTTCTCTTACACATCTTTGCATCACTTGATCAGGTCCAGTATAAAACAGATAATTTGCAATCCATGAAAAGTTGAAATTTTTCTCTATTAACAATTTCTTTTCTTTTGGAGAAAAGTGGGCTGGTATTCTGCTTGCTGCTAGATAATTGGCAATGTCTACATACCATGGTGTATGTGCAGTAATGGAAAATAAGTGTTCATCTGGGAACCTATCATCAATGACTTCGTGTTCAATAGGTGCAGTTGATTGAAGTCTTGATAAAAATTCAGCTACAACATTAGCTCTTCCTAGTTTGTCAATTATTGTAATGTCAAATTCTTGTAACAATAGGAGCCATCTTTCCAATCTACCAGAAATGGCAGGTTTGTTCATCAGATACTTGATTGTTGTATGGTTAGTATGGACGAATATCTGATAACTTGTGACATAATGCCTAAATTTATTCAAAGCATACACTACTGCGAGCAATTCCTTTTCTGTAATAGTATAGTTGAGCTCAGGACCTTGAAGGTTCTTGCTGATAAAGTAGATAGCATGCTCAATTGAATTTTCTTTTTGACTTAAAACTGCTCCTATACAAAAATTAGAGGCATTAGCATGTATGTGAAAAGGTAAATTCCATTTTGGACCTTGAAGAACAGGGGCTTGAGTAAGCAAGTCCTTTAGTTGCAGGAAAGATTTTTCATAGGCCTCTATCCACTCGAATTGAGAATCCTTAGTTAACAAGGCATAAAGTGGACTGAAAATTTTACTAAAATCTTTTATAAACCTTCTATAATACCCTGCATGGCCAAGGAAACTTCTGACATCTTTTTGTTTTGCAGGAGTTTGTAAATTCAAAATAACTTCAATTTTAGCAGGGTCGACCTGAATTCCATTGTTTGAAATATGATGACCTAGAACAATACCTTCTTCCATCATTAGAAAATATTTTTCACTGTTTAGAGACAAATTTTTCTCTCTGCACCTTTTCAATACCTTTTCTAAATTCACCAGTGCTTCTTCAAATGTGACTCCATAGGTAGTGAAATCATCCATATAAATCTCCATACAGTCATGAGATATATCAACAAAGATACTAATTACTGCTCTTTGAAATGTTGTTGGCACATTGCATAGACCAAAAGGCAAGACCGAATAAACAAATGTTCCCCATAGACAGGTAAAAGTGGTCTTATCTTGATCTTCAGGGGCAATTTTTATCTAATTGTACCCACTATAGCCATCCCAAAAGGAAAAATATTTTTTGCCAGATAGTGAGTCCAGTACTTGGTCTACAAATGGTAGTGGAAAGTGATCTTTTTTAGTGGCAGTGTTCAACTCTCTGTAATCTACACACTCTCCATTTTTCACCTTTCTTGGGAACAATAACTAATGGAGAAACCCATTGACTGTCAGAGATTAGATAAATAAAACCAGCATTAAGCAATTTTTGAAGCTCACTTTTAACTATTTCTTTAAGTGCTAGATTTACTCTTCTTTGAGGTTGTCTAACTAGTAAACAATTTTCTTTGATATATAGCCTGTGAGTACAAACTTGAGGATCTATTCCTTGCATGTCCCCATATTCCCATGCAAAAGCTTTATGCTGATCTTGTAGCATTTTTAATAAGATAGCCTGTTGAGATTGTGACAGCTTGCTATTGATACTCAAACAATAACCTGGAGACAATTTTATCTGCTTAGTAAGATTACTCATAGAATCTACAAGTGATGTTTGTACCTCTTGTGGAAGCAAGTTATTGAAAATTGCTGGAAGTTTAGGCAGTGAACTCTCAGAATTTGGTTGCTACAGGAAACATTGTAGATGGCTGCCACTTGGATCAGATGAACTACTCGTATCAGAGTTGTACTGTAAAATTTATAAAAGCAAAGCATCCTCACTCTGAAGTTGTGAGAATGGATCATTTTGAAGCATCATTAATTGAGTCAAAGAATTGGCTTCTTTAGTTTCTTCCCCCTCATCTAGCCAAACAGGTTGGG
Source organism: Sequoia sempervirens (assembly GCA_007258455.2). Lineage (NCBI taxonomy): Eukaryota > Viridiplantae > Streptophyta > Pinopsida > Cupressales > Cupressaceae > Sequoia > Sequoia sempervirens. The sequence goes on from VDFB02271358.1 coordinate 615,477,347, forward strand.
ACAAATCTGGTTGAGGTCTAGTAGGCGGATACGAAGCCAATCTTTTTGTGGACTGTCCATCATAAATGGTCATATCTCCAGAATGACATCCTATAAAAGCATCAGCAGTTGCTAACCATGGTCTACCAAGGATAACTGGATACCCTCATAAAGTTTCCTTAACTGATAATATTGTGAAATCAGCTGGACACTCCCAAGATTCAAGAGTGACAATTACATCTTCCACCATCCCATCAGGTTTAACTGTGGAGCTATCTGTAAGCTGCATAACTGTGGGTGTAGACCTAATGTTTGAAATGTTCAAGGAGTCCATAGTATGCTTTTTCATGACATTAATGGCAGCACCTAAGTCAATCAAAATATTTTTTACAATTTGGCCATTTATATGTATTTGCACTACATGACTTCCAGGGTCAATATACTTTGGGATGACTACATTTCCCAACATTATATCAGCCAATTTCTCTAAGACATGAATTGTTTGGGGATCCTTTTTCTTTCATCTAAGCTTCTTCAAACATGCCTTTTTAATAGCTTTTCCAAAAATGGGAACATCTTTAATAGCCTGAAATAAGGGGATTTGAATTTATACATTTTTTAGCTGATCCAGAATGTCAAAAGTGGGTTCTTCCATAGATTTAAATGCAGTACTTTGCAACCTATGAGAAAAAGGTGGTTTGTCTTGTCTTTGCAAAATAGGCTCCTTAGAAACCGTATTAGGTATAGGCATATGCTCAGTAGGATCAACAGGTGCAGTAGATTCTTCAAGGGAAGAATCTGGTATTTTAGTAATTAGAGGTGGTTTTGGAGCAGGTAAAGTGGTTCCAGACCTCAAATGGATGTTATTAATGTCTAAGGCATAAGCTTGATATTGGTTGGCTTCAGCAAGATACGTAGGCTACTGTGGCTGCTATTGTTGCCTATTATTGGGATTTAGAAACGGCTAGGTAGGCATAGGCATTTGTTTTGGAGGTCCAGTATTTGTGGCAGTTGCTGCAGAAGGTGGCATAAGGGCCTGTGGTTGCGTCTGTGGAAGCTGCAGGAATCTAGAGGACTAGTTTTGCCATTGCTGATGACCTCTCTATTTAGGATTTTGCTGCCAATTACCTGAAGGTGGGGTCCATTATCCTTGTGGCTGCTGCCAGCCTCTTTGAGGAGATTGCCATTGCAGGGTCTGATAATTAGGCCAACTTGGTTGAGGTGGATTCCAGGGTGGTGGTGGTCCATATGCATGTTGCCATTGGTTATTATAGCCAGAATAAGGATTACCAAAAGTTAAAGGATCTTGAGGCATACCTTGTCTTTGGGCCCATGGTCTCCTTTGCGCAACAAAGAACACTTGATCATCATCACCTTCTACTGGCTTGAAGTCAGTAGGTAGTTGCTTAGCTTCCAAATTAGCCACCATCTTGCATCTACAGTCACGCTTCTTTTGTCTGCAATATAGACAGAACTCGGCCAAAACTGCCTCAGCTTCCTCATGTTTCTTCTGAGCTTGCATAGTGTCTAGTTTTTGTAGCCATATTATTAATGATGTCCTGCTTGAAGTCAGACAGCAAATTTGTTATCTCCATCCGATAAACTCCACCAAAAGAAGACTTCCCCACTATAGCATGATGACCTCAACCTTTCTTAACTATTGCTTGGGAGTAGTTAAAACATATTTTCTTTATATCATCCCAAGGAAGTTGGGTTATATCACCTCCTCCCATCAGGTCCAGGGCGTCTATATAGGCATCACTGATTCCCCTTAGAAAGAGTAGTTTCTGAGAGTCCTCGTTGAGAGTATGGTTTGAGTTCCTCTTTAGTGAAAACAAAAACCTAGAAATATAATCTTCCAGACTTTCATCCTCCTTCTGCTGAATTCAGAATATGTCATCACCTTTGCTGGCACTCTTACAATATTCCTTATACTTCTCAAGGAATTTTGTCTACATAGCTACTCAACTATCAACAACACCTCTTCCTAGACTCATGAACCATTTGAGAGCTCCCTCCTTCAAGGTGGAAGGAAATAACTTCATTTTATGAGTGTCTGAGTTGTAGTCATAACTGCGACAGAGGACATCAAACTCAAACAGAAAGGTTTCAGGGTCCTCTATGACTAGGCCATAGAATTTTGGAAGTAGTGAAGAAGGTATATTCTTAAGATTGTCAGTATCTCGTTGGAGAACAATAGGAAACTCAAAAGTAGGAGGTGGATTATTAGGTGGATTATTTGCTATGTTTGCTTGCTGGAATAACAGAGCCAATGGATTTTCCTCAGGTTCGTTGTCAGCTGGGTCAAATGGTAGTTCAACAAACAGGTTTTCATGGAGGAACCTTCCCAGTGTGTCTCTTCTTCTTCTATGCATGCAATACAATGAATGGTGGTTTGAAAGATTTTTGAAAAAATTTTACTAACAAACTAAACTAATACTAAAAATAACTTTTGACAAATCCTTAGCTTAACGTCGTCCCCAACAACAGCGCCAAAAATGGTCGCGCCCACAAAAGGATATGAAAATCACAGTAAAAACCTTTCCTAGGAATTGGACATTCCAACAGGTGACTAATATCTCTCTATGGACGTTCATTTACTTGTCAAACCAGGGGACGTATACTTTAAATGGCGCAGCACAATATATGCACTAAGTACTAGTTTCAGTCAAAACTTAGCAGAAATAAATACTTGGAAGGGATTCTATCTACACTACAGGAAAAGTAATGCAAAGTTCTTTAACTCAACTATGATTTGATTAAAACAGAAACCATAATAGCTATGACTGAAATACAAACTAAGAACTGGCCTTATGCTGTAGGAACAGGCACAAGGATGGATTCCCTATGCTGCAGGAGCAATACAAGACTAAGTTTGTATGAAAACTTCAAAGATGAAAGCTAACTAAAGATCAACAGAAAAGAACAACTAACTAACTAGCTACATATACTTACTAAGTGGGCCCCCTTAGCAAGCATCTACTGATTACACAGGTGCTGAACTCAGAACTTCATCAAACTTTATTCATGAAAACACAATGGTATACATTGCTTTGTTGATATAAACTAACAACAAACTCTATCTCTTGTCAAACAAATTCTGCTTTTCATTATCATACTAACTCTTACATGATATCTGCTATCTTTCTATCACTATGCTTCTATCTTACTCTAACTATCATCTCCCCTCTCACTCGCGCAGGAGGAGTACTTTATTTAAAATCAGGAGAGCAACTAACTAACTAACCCTATCAAAGAAAGACATGGAAGTAAAGTGTTTCACAGAATCAAGGAACAAACTTCATAAATGAATTTATGCGTTCAACCCGATTCGGAGAGAATCTAGCGCTCCACTCTTTCCAGATTGACTGTCATTAAAAATCTTTCCCAATGGTTTCGGTCAAAGAGTCTTCACTGGAGCTTCCTTGAAGTCGTGCAGGAAATGGACTTTACTGCAAGGCTGAGATGGGCTGTGCTTGACTCGATCATTCTTCAACAACCTGCGAAACAAAAGGTAACAGATGCAAAAGAAAAGGCATATGGCACATACATAATATCCGTTCATTAATCACACATTTAAATCTATTTCATCATTCAAAAACTGTATGCGATATACCAATCATTTAAGGAGTCAACGGGGTAATAAATGTAGTCAAGTCAACACAATAAGCTGCAGGAATATGCAAATGTTTTGCTACAGGATATCTGCATAAAAGGTTTCAAAAGAGTTTTAAACAACCACAAATAACAAAAGTAAAGGCATTAAAAGTTCATCATAATATCCAAACTATGAGCATATTTTGGGCTCATCATCACCTCTACAATCTCATAAATGTCTTACATATATACCCAATACATTTGCATACATCAATTAGGTCAACCTAACTAGATGTAGCCCTATATTAAATCAAAATTGCCTTTTTGGCCGCATATGTGAATCAAAAACATCTTCACACTCAAATAAAATGTGCAACACTTAATTTAGGTTGGTGTATTAATAGAAAAAGTATCCCTTTTTCCTATATTTAGGAATAATTAACAATTAATGAGCCTAATGTTGCCTTGATTTAATGTTGTAATGTGTTTTACACATTTACATTGAGTCCAGGTCACTTGTTAATAAAATAATCTTGATTGTGCCTTATCTATGGTGTTGTAAAGTGTTTTATTACACTTTCACACTAATCTAGGATTTCATGAATTAATTGAGGTTAATTCAAGTTAACTTCCCCCTTTAATTCAAAGCTAAGCCTTATTAATTGCATTTTTCAGGGATCTCTCCTGACAACCATTAATAATAAGGCATGACATTTACATTGGTAAAGTTGAAGTCCTAGAAATTTGTACTAGGACCCATTCACCACTTTGGGTGAATGAGTTGTCCTAACCTATGAAACCCCTTTTTTTGCATATTTGAGGTGGGTTTTTGATGTTATTTCACTTCCCTAAAGCTAGGTCCTAAGAAATTTTGCTAGGACCCATTTTCCCAAGGTGTCGAATGGGACCTCCTTACTTAGGACACCCCTTTTTGAATTTATTTGTGGAAGGATTTCAGCATGTGTAGGATCATCATGGAAAAATCAGGCCCTTAAATGGCAAAAAATTCAAAAAAAATAGAGTTAGGCAACTTGACGTAAAAATTTGAATACGTTATCTAAATTATTTCAAAAATATGTAAGAATAGAATTTGTAGAAAATTGAATGTAGTTTCTAAACTACTAGGTTTATTTAAAAATAAATAAAAAACTATTTGGTGAAAATTTGAAATTTTAATGCGATGGTACTTAAATTTCAAGGAAAAATAAGTAGGTGTCTTCGACCACCTTAACCACAATAAAATGATAATATTTTTATAATATTTTAGACATAAGTAGAGGACTCATGTCTAGATGTGATGCATATTTTTTTGTAATTTTTTTCCAAGTAAATAATTAATTATGAATTTTTTATTACAACTTTTAAAAAATATAAAAATTTGTATGTCTGACCACCTTAACTTGGTTAAAACTTCATGAAATTCAATTTTTCCTTTTTTAATCCTATAACATGTGAAGCATAGAATGTGATGCATGTTTCAAATTCAAAAAATGTGATACCGTTTGAAAGCTATAGATTTTTTTCAATCAACCTATCAGTCAGGACTTTAGTCGTAATTCAAATAGAAAATGAATAATAATTATTTATTAAATTCAAAGTAAAGCATAATTTATATTGGTGGAAAGCTAAGAATCTCCTTTTGAAACCCTTTTCATTTCATCAATTTTGGGTAAGAAAAAAGTCGTCAGCCACATACCCTAGAAATATCCATCGTATCACCACATTTTGGCCCATCATGATCTGCACATACCCATTTTAATGATTTTGATTCCTAGATATGATGTCAACTTGGATTATTTGAGTTTCCAGTTTAATCCTTAGATTTAGTATAAATATAAGGTTAATTTACATAGTTTCACCCAAAAAATTTATGTGACTTCATGAGATCAAGAGCAAGAGCATTATATAATACCTCAAGATCATTTCAAGGACATTCAATGGTAGATTATTAAAGTTTTATTGTAGCAATTCGAGGTCATATCATCATGTCAAAGACATAATGCATCAAGCATGTTGTTGGGCTAATCCTTTTAATATAGTATTGGAGATCCATTTGCAAGCATTGTTTCACATCTAATTCAAGATCAAGATCTACTTTCTACTAGGCCACATCATGTTAGTTTGTAGATTTACATTCAAAGACATCTCCCAAGGTATTATCATTTCATATTTCATGTTTCATGTCCTCATTTCATTGCTTCATCATTAGGTTTAATTACCTAAAAGGGGTTTGACCAATGAAAATCCCTATCCTCTAGCAATCAACAAGGTTTTCTCTTCTTTGATGTGTTTTTTGTAGGTTTTAGGTTGAAGATCAAGTGGAGAAAAAGATTGGAGAAAAATTCTCAAAGTTGAAAAGTTGTAATGTTGTCATCTACATTATAAGAACACAAAAATAAGGCTACAAATTTGTTTCAGACTTTCAAGAGCTAAACACCGAGGAGCTAGAAGTGCAAACATCGAGGAACAAAACCCATAAGTTGATTTTTTAAACCCTAATAGGGATCCCTTGGACACTAAAGGTGAATGAGTCCTTAGTGAGGCCTGAAACAATGCACATCTAGAATCTGGAGTTGCAGCCTAAGAGAAACAGAACCTAGAAAGCACTTTCCATATGAAGACACTAAAAATTTTCCTAGGCCTGTAGACTCTAATTCTTCATCATTTCCTCATTCATTTTTCATAATTAAATAATGTTAGTTATTTAATTATTTCCTAAGTTCATAAGTCATCTAGTAATTAAATAATTTTAATTATTTAATTAGTTCATTTTCTAGCTTTATTTCTTCTTTGATTAATTAAATTATTTAATTTTTCATAATCCTTTTTTATCATTAAATTAAATAAATTTTATTTATGTAATTGCCTACTAATTTTTCATTTTCCTCCCATTTTATTATTTAATTCAAAACATCACATGTCACATGTCTTCTATAAATAAATAATACTTTTATTATTTAATTATTCATTTAAATTTCTCCTACAACCTCGTTTTTTGTGTCAATCTTATCTTCCACATCAAATCTTATCTCTTGAAATCTTATTTAATTCTAGTCCTTGATTGAATTATCTTATAATTCAATTGCAATCCTTCATTCTTATCACTTGCCCTAAATTTACCCTAACCCTATATTTCATACTACAACTTTCATTCTTGGCCATTTATTAACACATCTTATTTACATTGACTCTCAACTCTTCATTCAAAATCGTCTTTTCTATAAAAGACCCTTATCCTTGTCATTTTTAAATATCTAGTTCATATACAAGTACATTCTACTAGAGTAAGACAAGAATCTTCAATATTTTGATAGTCAGTGTCATAGGCTTATTATTGCACACTCAAAATCTGAGGGAAATTATCAAATCCAAGAAAATTAGAGAAGGGAAATGGAGGTGAATCATTGATGGCATGAAGACTTTATGGTGATATTGCTTTATCTTTCATGTTTTTATGTTTATTTATTCTCTATTGTTGGTTTAAGGTCTGTATTTATGCTTTATTACATTAAACTAAATTTTTACCTTATATTACATTGGTGAAAGCAACGTGAATATAACAAGATTTTATAGAAAATATAAGAATTTTTTGTTTTTCAGGACTACGATGCAACTGCAAGCTAAAGCGTCAGAACTGTTGAAAGGCAGTGTGATGCTACTACTATTTAGAAGGTCGCGACTACTTTAGCATTAGGTATTTTACTTGTGGTTGTTTTATTTCAGGGTTTTGGTTTAGATCTTGGTTATCAGTCATCATTTTTGTCATCTAACATTAGTTTAGCATCATATTACTTTATGGTTTGGTCAAATTTTTTGGTTCCTTTTGTGTTTTATAGCTATAAGTTCCTGTGACACATCTAAATAGGGAAACAACACAATTTCTTGAGACATCATTGCATCTTTAGTTTGCATTCATTTTTGGATTTCCCTTTTCTTTTTGGTTTCTAGTCTTAGGTTTCATCAATTAACATCATTATCATATTAGTTTGGTTGTTGGTTTGGTTGAAATTATTCATTTTTATTGTGTTTTTGTAGTTGCAGGATTTTGCACTACAACTACTTAGGGAAACAACGCAATCGCTTTGACCTTAACCGCACATCTTTGTGACATAGTCGCCATCCTGAGAGCCATAGTTGATAACTTTTGAGACACATTTTCTAAGCAACAACTGCAAGTTATATTGATACCACTACCTATTGCTAGAATCTTTCAATTTTCTTAGGATTTCTCAATTCTATTTTCTTTCATTTGGTAGAGTAGGAATTTTTTGATACTAATGTTTGATTTGTAGCTTGTGGCATAGGTGGAGAGGATCCATTTCAGTTGATCTTGCTAACTTATTTATCATGTTTCATTTTCATACACTCATTGGTCTAAAATTAACCTTGTATTTACATGTTGTTGGGCTTAAAATTTACAAAAAAATACATTTCTTCACTCATTGGGACTTAAAATTGACAAAAAAATTGCATTGAGTGTGTTCCTCACATTTGGATTTGGGATTACAATGAACAAGTGTCTTCATTTTATTGTGGTTTCTAACTTGTCTTAAGGTGTGTATTCTCTTCTCTCACACCATTTGGTGATCTTGAGAATCCAAAGCATCTTTTAGACATTTTCATAATCACCCACACATTTGGTTTTCAAAATTTTCTTTTTAAAATGAACATCATGCGAGTGTGAGAAAAAGGTGTTGTGTATGCTCTCTCCTTGCACTTCGTGTGATCTTGGAGATAAAAAACAACATACTTATCTTGCTTTTGTCACCCTTAGAGGACCTTCCTCCCAACTTGTGAGAGGGAATGACCCAAGTTGTACTTTGTTTTGGTCTGCTATAAAAATAATTATGATTGTTGGGAATGTGAGAGTAAATGGTGACTCCCTAACTCCCCCAAGAACAATTGCTAGACCAAAAACCACTTCCATAAGAGAGAGAATGGCAAGAAATCTTGGTTCACAATGCAAGATTGATTAATGGTTGAATTTATGCAAATGTACATGATATTCCTTGCTTATAAAGGCAAGGTTGAGAGATAGGATTAGACAAGATAGCTTAGACAGTTGTTATCTCCATTCCCAAGATTATTTAATTAATTATTTTATTTTTCTGGAGACTTCTAGAAAGGAGTTAGTTGTCCAAATAATTATGTAATTAATTAATTGATTCCTCTAGAGACTTCTAGAATCTAGTTAGTTAGGTTTGTTAGAGTCTCTTTAATCTGAGCCATTGATTGAGATTAAATCATGACCATTGGTTTTCCAATGAGAAAAGTATAAAAGGGGATCAATGGGTATTTGGAGAACACACTTGAGAAAGACTTGCAGTGATAACAATTAGATTTGTAGTGAGAGCAATTAGTCTTGCAGTGATAGCAAGGGTGCAATGATAGCGTTGGGGACAACAGTAGTGGAATTTCAGCAGGAGAAATTGAGGGAAGAATTTCCAGAGAAGATTATTGCCAAAGCTCTGCTAGTAAGAGGCAAGCAATTTATGTATCTCTTGATTTGATGAAGATTAATAAAATTCCTCATCTGCAGTACTGGTTTTCCCTTCGGGTTTTTTCCAAGGACAATTTTTCCAAATATAGTATGTTCATTGTTGTGCATGTTTTCTTCTCTAATCCAAAGATGCCAAAATTAGGGTCCCAAGAGCCTTGGGGGATTAAGACGCCCTAGGTGGTGTTTTAGTCCCAACCAAAAAATCAGGGACACACCAATGTATCCATTAAATTAGCATTTATACATTGGAAATTGTCATGATTAACCAAAAAAATATGTCATTCATAGGGATTGTGGACATAAAATAGGACCAATTAAGCCATAAAGAAGCATAAATAAAGTAAGGTGAGCCCAAAAAAGTGTGGAAATGCAAGGGTATGCATTTTACTACAAAAGGAACCTGATAGAATAGTGAGGATAGCTTCAAATCTACAAATATTTCTAGTCTCAAGCATAATTCAACATAGCTACAGCATATCTAAGTATTTCCCCTACTTTGGTTTTCAAGAAGCAATAAATTTATGTGAAAACCATGTAGAATGGTTTTTAAAAACAAAATAGTTCCCTAGTAAGTGAATTGAGAACTGATAAAGGGAATGGTAGTGGTAATTTTACATAGTTCTAAGATATAATATTATGATGAAGCAGTATTCTTATCTTTGAAATCTTCCCATTAGAAGATCCAAGGCATAGATATATTTGATTCATGCATTTTTTAAAAATCATGATTAAATCAAGGAGTAAGGCAGAGAATGATCAACTGTGAGGTTGATATTTTAGGTTTGTGAAGGGGTATAAGAACATCTATCATTCCTCTATATTTCCTTGTGGAATTTCAAGTGGAAACATGCAAGGCGTGCGGCCTTTGTCATGCCATCAAAGAAAATTTTCTATTGAGAAGTATAGAGCATTAAATTTTGATGGTATTCTTGAGGTTTCCCAAACTTTGTTCTTAATGATGTTAGGGAAAATTTTCCAAAATTCATAGGGAAAGGTTTTGAATCAGCTTATAGACATTTTCATACATTTATAGATTTGATAAGAGATTATGAGGTAGATCATGAAGATGTGATCATAAAGTTTTTTGTTCAATCTCTAGAGGAAGATGCTATAGATTAGTTTTCATGCTTGCTAATATGTTCTATACATTCATGGTAGCATCTATAGAATAGTTTGGTGAAAGAATTAATCCAAGTTCAGTAAGGAGAAAACTCATGGAAATTCAAAAGGATGAAAATAAGTAAGTCCCAGCTTTCAACCTCATATTTGCAAAAGAAATAAGAGATATTCCTAAAAATATGAGACTGACTAATGCACAATGTTTGGTTGTATATTTGGGTGAATTTGATGAAGAAATGAGTTATTTGTTGAGAGATAATGAACCCTTAACATTGCATCATGCATATCAAAATTCCATGGACATTGAAAAAAACTTGAGGTACTTAATGATGAAGGGCTATATGGCTGCAAGTGTCAGCTACTTTGGCACATTCCATACAAAAGAAATAGATAATAGCAATCATTGACATAATAGAGATGTACTACTATTATTTTGATTTCTCCATTATTAAACAAGGTAATTAATAGTGAATTGCAAATTGAACATCAACAAAGCTTGAGCAATGCTGATCAAATGTCTTTTTTTTAGGAATTGTTTACAATTAAGAGATATCAAGGTGAATCACCATATGACCTATTTGCAAGGTTTTTAGATGCCTTGTTGGAAATTCCCAAGAAGTTCAAACCTGAGGATTCAGTGTGCATTGACTTATTTTGTGAAATCTTTGAGCCAGGGCTTAATGCCCTGCCAAAAGAATTGAAGCCTCAAGGTTTTGATTAGATGTTCAATTGGATAAGAATTGTTGAGGAAGATAGGTGTGATCATGCATGAAATATGAAATCTCAAAGTTTCAACAGTGATCGCCCTATTGAAAATAATCAAAGGAAAACTCAAGCAAGTGAAAAAGATAAATCAGAAAATGGACATATGTCTTGTGGTATGGGTGACGACAATGATTATAATCAATTTATAGATCTAGCCCATGTGCAATTTAGTACATTGGTGATGAAGATGATGGTACATTTTCAAGCATTATTGTGGTCTCACCACAAGTCAGTAGTCAAGGAATGGAGAATGAAAGTTCGAGTATTCATTTTGAACATTACCTAGGTGATGATAAGTTCCCTTGCAATAATGATCGAGGGGAAATTGAGGTCTCTGATTACCTTTCTGAAGAACATAAATCTTTCTATGTTGATGATTTGGAAGCATTTTCTTTGCATGAGGGATGCAATGATACTAATGCTCATGAGGTTTTTCCCTTACAAATGAATAAAAAAAATTTGAGTGATGGATGTCTGGAGTGCAATCCAGTTGTATCACGGATAGAGCATGCTACTCTTGTGAATGATAATTAGTTTGAAGATAAGAATGTATGCATTCAGTATCTTGAGTCTAAGCATAGTGTTGAAAATAATGAAAACTATGGTGCTAGCCAATAAGATCATGTCCTGGTTGCTCCTGGTTGTCTATATAAAGCAGAAGTGGAATGTGCAAGTTTTGTGGAAAAAAAGGACATGATTATTTTTGACAAAGAATGTGTTGATGAGAAAAGGGATGAAGAAGCTTGTTCAATTGCTAATGAAAAACATTCAAATTACAAGGAGCCTTTCACATTCGAGTCAACATGCTTATCAATTGATGGGGCAGCTAAATTCCTTGATGTTGACCATGTTAACTCTGAGTTATTTGAGTCATCTTTTGAAACATTTGTTTTTGAGTTGGATAATTATTTGAAGAGTGAACTTGACCATGTTAATGAACCTAAAATGGAGGTATTCTTTGATGCATGGGATGGTATTGACAATACTATCTATGGTGATGATCCTGATCTAAATAGGAGCAAAGGCACTATAGGTTCTGGTGAATTTCTTCTCCAAAGTTGTAGAGAATATGAAATATAACTAATTTACACCGCTCATACGAGTATGAACACCAGTTTGAAAGGATGCTTGTGTATGAACATTTTTTTTCCATTACACATGATACTTGTATGATTGGTATGGGACAAAAACCAGATGATGAGTCTAGGTTTTGTATAAAACTTCAAATGATAATTCTGAGATATCTGAAGTGGAATTGCAATGTCACTTCAAAGGGTCAAGATGTATGTTACTGGATGGGAATCCTAAAAAGGGTATGTATGAGGGTTTTTAGTTTGATTTTCAAACTGAATCTAATATTAATCCTTATGATGTTAACAATCAAATGGACTTTGAATGTTTTAAACTTCTAGACCAGTTGGATGAGTATTTGGTGGAGTATGATAGTGAACTGAATGTGGTAAAATATCAAAATCATTATGGATTTTTGTTGATGTCTGATTGTATTTTTCACTTAGACAAAGCTAATAATGAAAATGGCAAGAATAAGCATAGGGCACTGAAGGTTAATTGCAATAGTCTCAACAGGGTTAGTTGTTGGACAATTCATGACAGTATTTTTAGGCATGGCTAGCTATAGATAGTAGAAAATAGGGTGGTCTAAGTTTTTGGGGGCTTGGGGTTGCCAATTAAAGGTGAAGTCTATTGAATTGTAGAATGCAGGATAAAGATTTGTACATTAGAAGGGGCTTCTAAGAAAATTTGATATGGGAAACACATTGTAAAGTCATATGTATATTGTATATATGTTGGGTTTTCTTTGGTTTGGTTCTCTTGCCTTGTCTAAGTAGGTCTTGGTTTTGGTTATCTATGATCAGTCTGCTTCAACCTAAGATTCTTGGATCTCAATCTATTATGGAGGAATAGACTTCCCCAACAAGAGCCACTGATGGAACCCCTAAATATGCTTTGTGTTCCATCTCAAAATTCAAAAATAATTATGTTTAATCCCATGTCTCTGGGCTTAGAGTTTTGATTTACTATCACTATTTTAGGGTTTATGTTGCTAGAACCCTTCGTAAGTAATCCTTAAGCCTACATCCTTGCCAATGTTCTAATTCACCATTGACTTCTTACTATCGGTTCTTAGTCATTTAAGTCATGAATTATGCCTTTTTCCTTGTTGATTAGCTAGCCCCTTGATCCTAGTTGTCCCAATTGTTTAACACCATTGTATTTAAAACATTTCTCTATATTAATATGGGTTGAAATATGTCTAAACTTAAGTCAGGTCTTAGGTTTGGCTCAATGTTTCCTCTTTAACCTAAGGTTTCATTTTTAATCCCTTATGTCCCCCATCCACCGTGCGCCTAGTCGGGCCCCTCTTTTAAAACTAATGAATTTGGCATGTGTAGTTTTTAGGTTTTATGGTGATCATTTGATCATCATGGGTGGATCATAGTCATTCCCCATGGCTCTACTCTATTTTATTTTTCATCTAAATATTCCAACAAGCTAGCGAGTGAATGCCATGTGCCCTCTTGATTAGTGGGCCCAATACTTTTGAAAGAATAATGGGTAATGAATCGGTGTGATCAAAAGTAGTTGTTTAAAGATGTTCCTTCATCACGACTGCTCCTCGCCATCCTGTCTGATTTTTATTTTTTTTAAATAATGTCACGGGCTAGCAGGCTATGTACATCTATCCCTTTGTGGAGGGACTTACTTGGTTTTAAATGTATCAAATATTTTATGAAGCAAGGATTGATGATTGTTAGTGGGTGACGTGGGTCAATCCTGACCACTCCCCACCATCCCGTGCAGAACCCACTCGTGCCTTTTATTTCTCAGTGGGGAAACATGTGACCACCACATGGAGTAATTTAATAGGATAAAGGGACATTAGTAAAGGTGAAATATTAATAATATTTGTCATGAAGATACGAAGGTTGAATGGTGCAAGATAAGAATTGATTTCTTCTACATGTGTTTGAGGTATGATGGGTATTTTTGATCTCATCCATCATTTCTGTTAGCTCGGTTTATACATGCAAATAGGTGGTTTGTGTTAGGGAAAGTACATGTTAGTGGATTCAAATCAAATCCTAATTGGTCCCCATCTTCATGTTGATCATAGGTACAAGTTGGTTAATTCTCATAGGCGAGCAGGATATATTGACATGAGAAGCTTTCTTCAATGCTAAGTGGATGATTAAGTGTGTAAACAAAGAGGATGCATATCCACATGGTATTTTCTGATTAGAAAAAGGTAGCAGGTGCATGCAGTCAGCTTCTTCATAATTAATTACATTAATTTTAATTATCTATCGATCCATCTTGATGTATGATCAATGGTTGAGATTCAAAATCAAGTGGTTGATTGTCATCTGGCTCGTACAAGCCTTTCTCGAGCATTAATGGTCAACACACTCAAATTGTTCGATATAATGAGAGTTGGAAACCATAATTTTCTTTACAAATTGCAATTAGAAGCTAAAAAATGAAAGATTAAGGTTTGAGAAAAGGATGGTGTGGAGAGCTTTAGTGTGAAGTTTTAGAAACATTGTGGATAGTTTCTCCTGGGTAAGTTGATATTTTTGTTTTTATATGTCGACTTAGTATCAATTGGTTGGTCTCAAGATTTTATTATGCGCTCTCTAGGTTTTAGTTACTTGGGATTTGCAGGGGTTGATTATTTGAAGGATTCCCATTGTTTGATAAGTTTTATATATAGTTGTGAAGTTTCTTTGTCCTGCAAATTTGTAAGGTCTCTCTATACTTGGGAATTTCATAAGTTGTTACCATGAGAATGGGTAAGCCTAGTGACTTAGTGTGCTTGAATCCCAAGATGATGCACCTAAAATTGAACTTGGCACACCAGGAGCTCCTGTAACACCAAAGGGAAGGAGGAGTTCCCATAATAAAACTAAGAAGGGTGGTATCAAGAACAATTACCACCTGAGGAATAGATTTGTTGGTTGTGACTAGGTTGAGTCTGGTGGTAAATTAGCTAAGTCTTGTGGGAAGAGGAAGAATAAGTAAAGTCTTACGATTCTTACATGGGGAGGGACAACTATCCCATGGAGGATTCAACTAGTCCTTTGAGCAATGAAGCAAACACTGACCCAGAGTATGGTCATTACCTTCTCACTCTAGTGGCACAAGAGCATTCTAACAATGGAGGGGTAGTATCATCTCCAATTTCAACAAGAACACGGAGTGGGCATGCATACTCTGATTCTGAAGAATTAGATTAATACCTTGATTCTATTTTATTTTTTGATGACACCTCCTCCATAGCGGCAGGTCCAAATCTTTCAGTGAGCTTATAATTTTTGTCTTTGATGTTGACCTAGGAACCTTTTTTGGCTAGTGTGAAGGAGAGGTGGTGGATATTGTTGCTTCGATGGTAAATATGTCTTTTCCGGTTAAGTTATTTCCTTAGGTGCTAATGGATAATCTTCTTTGATCAATGTGGACGAAGGGTTTTTGTGTTACTACAACTATGAATGATGCTTTTTGGAAGGTGGGTGGAGCTTCATTGAATGTTTTTTTTGTCTTTTATGATTTCCTTCTCTTTGTGAAGGAAATTGTAACCATCTGGGGAATCTTTGAAATAAAGGGGAAATGTATGTCAAATGTAAATTTCACATTAATTGTAATTTGGCTTGAAGCTTGATGCTCCCATATTCTATAAATGGGAGTTTAGGGCCAGTTATTGTGGTCATTCTAGAATTTATCACATTGGAGATTGTAAAGGGTACACTAAACATTTTAGTGTTAATTCTTAGGATCGAGTCTGTTAATATGAATATGTAATCCTGATAGTAATATTGACAATATAGAACAGAATAGTGCAAGTTCTGCACCATTTACTCTCCTATGTACTTGTTTTATAAACTATAAGTAATATATTCAAGGGTTATTTTACTTGTCTCTATTATTTTCCAATGGTTTTATGGTTTTATTCTTGCTTATTAATTCAAAGAGTTGATGTAAATTATTGAATGAAGCTATATGTTTACATTAAATCATGTACTAGGGTGTTAGTAAGAAGTGATGGTTGAGATACAATGTTGAAGTACTGTAATGCAGTATCCTCAAGGCTTTAAGTAATGTCATGTGTCAAAATTCTATTGAATTATGTAAATGTTAGAATTGACTTTGATATGAGGATGAAGCACTAATCTAAGTGAGGTAGTCATGTTTCATTTTATTGGTTAATCCAACAATAAACCATTTATTAAATCAAAATTTCTAAAGCGGGTCACAATTGTGTTAGGTTTTACCTTTCTCGAGCTCTTAGTATGCATTGTTGTTAAGGAGAAGCCAACTTCCTTTGATACATTTTGTTTGTTGAGCCTTAGATATGATAAGTATCTATGTGTTGCAATATTTATGATAAAATGGCATAAGAATATAATGTAAACATTATTAGGATCACCCTCCTAGGTTTCACAAAGCCCGAAGAGAAGAAGTAGAGGCCTAATAATCCTTTTCTTTTTTGTTGGCCAATCCTTTCCTTTAGTTATCATTGAATTCTAGAAAATTCATAGGTAAATGGTGAGATTAAGTTTGGTTCAAAAAAAATAACTGACACAAGGATGTCCTCATTCGTATAAATCACTTATAATAGTATCTAGATATAGAAACCACCAAACATTAATATGAATGTTAGTGATTGATAGAAATGCAAGTAGCTTGGATCAACATTGCTTTAATTTTTTTTAAATTTGCTAGAAGAAAACACCACTAGAAGCCTTTTGAAGAAGTTAGGTAACTCGTATCGGTCAAAGTCCCTTGTTAAAGGGACCTTTTATAGAGGAATATTTCGTAATTTAGGATGTGTAATTATGGCTCTATGATAAATCCCTTAAATGTGTTCAACATTATGGGGATCTAGTTAGCATCTAGATGGATATGGAAATGGATGAAAAGGACTAGTCCTTAAGGCTTAAATGGATTTTTCTTCATGAATCAAGGCACCAACCAAACTTGTCCTATGAAAGTTCATATATTGTTGCATTAAAATGGCTCAATCAAATATACACAAAACTAAATGGGAAATGGCATTCATGTACTAATTTTTCCATTACAATTGTGTATGAGTCTTAGCTTGTCCAACTTGAAGTAAAATATGTTCTAGTAATAGAAACAAATCACATTATATCTCAATGGGGGACTAAAACCCTCTTCAAAATATTTTTTGATTTGGTTGAGTTTTGCTAGATAATATTGATTTCATCTTATGTATCATAAAAATTTGATTGTTCTAATGTTTTTAATTTTAGATTTCTAGAATAACAATAATTTAATCTTTAATATGATATTGATTTTGAGATGAGGAAAATCCTTCAATATCCTATTATCCTCCAACCTCCTATGTAATTTGACTCAATTAGCCTTGCTTATCTTGATGGTCATGTGGACTAAAGATAATGCATAAAAAGTATTCGTACTTTTGATATGTTATTTTTCAGCCACGTTTTCCCTTTATGAGAAATGATTTCTCCTTTGTCAAAAAAACCTTTTTGAACGTCTCAGATACCACTAATAGTAAATTTGTTTATTGTAACCAATTAATGGATTTTAAAGGAAAACAATGTTCTTTCTATTTCAAACAAAAATGGAAATAAATGTTGATTCAACTTTTTTATACAGATCATAGCCAAATGAGATAAATGTTGTAGCTTTTTGCAAACCAACTTCTCTAATAAACTATTCATAGTAATTTCTTTTTCAAGTATCACACCACACTAATGCTCTTATAAGCCTACAGTTCGCAATGAAGATCACATAAAATATCCTTTTTCCATGTTTAGTTATGTATGTGATGGGTGCAAGAGAAAATAAAATATTTCCTCATAAGCTCACTCTCGAAGAAAATAAAATATGCCTAAAATTTGTTGGTTTGTGGATCTTTTTTTCATTTTTAGACAGTATATTACAATTTTGAAATTTATTAGATGGTATAATTTGAATTTCTATATTCTTATAAAAATTTGTAGATGTCAATTTAAATTGTTAGTAAACCGAAAACTTATTATTAAAAATATAATATATTACTCTAATTTACAATATTAATTTATATCACAAAAATACATATTAATTTCAAATATTTTGAGAAAGATAAAATATAAAGATATTTTAATTTTCAAATATTTAAAGTAAATTGTTTTTAAATATTTTTAATGTCAATTTAAAAATTTAATTTTAATTATAATAATAAATTTAAGTGAAAGACATTCTTATAACCAAAACGTAATTCATCTGGCAGGCAGAGGTGACCGTCAAATTAGACGCAGTCAATTTCCCATCACAAGAGCGCGGCATGTGATAAGGGAAAAAGTCTCATAAAATGAAATATCTTTTATTTAAGTTTAAAACAAAAGCACGGATATCACGAGTAAAACATCGCAATTAAATAGGTCGGATATTTCCACTTCGAAAATACCCCCTGGAGCAGAACAATATAAATGTCTTTTTCAATTCAAAGCTACAGTACAAGTACAAACACGGATGAGGTGAGAAGCATTAAACATCAATTGATTCTTCTGCAGTTCTTTCGAATCTCTCCTTGTGTTCCGGTAAGAGGTTTGATGTTTCCCATCCTCACCATTGCAACGGCAAAATCTGTGAAAAATGCTTGTTGATTGGTGATGTATGTTGTCACCTGAGCATCAGCAGAGCCTCCATTAAATAATTCCTGGTCGGAGTGGAAAAGACCTTTCCGAGATCTCAAGTTTAGGTAATAATTATTGTCAAAAGCATTAGCAGTCGAGGAGTCCAGGGGTGCGAGGTTGTTGTCACCACTGCTGAAGGGACAGTTTTTCTGCAAAGAAGCTGCAAATGCCTTGTCTATGTTGGATTCATTGTAGATCCGACTTCTAAAGAACTGACAACGGGATTGACCGATAGTGTGAGCTCCTACAGGTGCACATAAGGCTAAAATAAGATTCTCCAATTAGCAAAGCAGTACGGCTTGCTTTTCAACTAAAATAGAGGATAGTAAAGTAGCTTACCTGAAAGAGCGACCATATCCTTAGCAGACAGTCCTTGGGCTCGGAATGCAGAGATAAGAGAAGTAATGCTCGAAGTGGGGCCTGGAAGGTTGCTGTTTGCACCACTCAGACTAGCAGTCTTCGAATCTCGCCTTCCAAGCATCACTGCCCAGGTTGGCCCTCCCAACTAGTAATTGCAAACACAAATTTATAATGTCAATATGAGTTATATAAGCAACTACGAAACAATTTGTAGGCAAAAGTCAGGATTAATTACTTGGACAACAGAGTCGTGAGTGGCTACTGCCAAAATATCAGCACAGGATACAACCCCACTGCAAACCTTCTCGATTTGGGTCTTGATATTATCTATCACCTCGAATCCCCTGAGTGAATTGGCATTGGCTCCAGCACTCTTCTCTCCTGTGAAAGTCGTAGTGTCGTCCAAGAGAATAGATCCATCGCAACCCTGCAAGGAACACTAGGTTAATATAATCGCAATGTACAAGAGAAGTGGTAGGAAGAAAGGGGGAAAGAAGGTATTACGTTAACAAAACAGTCGTGAAAGTGAAGGCGGAGAAGCGAGGCACCCATTCTGGCTTCTTGGGCCAGCGCTTGCTTTATTGCGGCTTTCACCATAGGCAATGCCTGCGGACACGTCTTGTTGTAAAAATTTGGAGTAAGCTGAGCATACACTGCGCTCCAGCACAACATTGAAGCTAGAAAGGATAGTGATGCCCAAGTCTTGTTCACCGCCCAAGTCGAGCAGGCCATTGTTGCTTTCAATGTCGAATAGGCACTTGAATAGCGGCGTAGAGATCTGGATGGGTGATGGGGAGCACGATTGCCTATTTATATAGGTGAGCGGGGATAGCAATAGTGGAAAATGGCTATGCAGCCCCAAAACAGTCATTTGACTGTATTTATTAACTAATTAAAAATACAGTCAAATGACTGTTTTGGGGCTGCATAGCCATTTCCGTTTTGGGGGCTGCATAGCCATTTCCGCAATAGTGTGGCATTGTGATAACCTGGGTGTTTGTGTACACGTGAGCTTTTGATATGTCAACGTAAGTCAGCGTACGCGTCTTCATGACCAGAGAAAAGGAGGATTCAGCACAGAGAAAAGGCGGCTTTGACGACGACTGTGACATGTATTTCTTTTCAAAACAGAAGCGACATATAGTAGGAGTATTTTGTCCCTTGTATTGGTTGGCTTCCATCTCCCATCACATGCGGGTATTTCTTTGAAAGAGAAGCTCTCAGTGGTCATCCGCAGATTACAGCTGTTTATATGATTATTTTGGGGTTGTGTTTTGGGTTTTGGTGGATCATTGCTTTTATTTATTCCAACGCTAGTCCTTTCTTCCTCGCATCATGTCAAATAGTTGGATTATCACGCGCTTTTCCATGTGTGACATAAATAAAGTGCACACCCATTCTGGATTATGTTCACGTGGCTATTTTCTCCTTGTGACAAGATTCTCTAATTCTGGTTTGAACTAAATTAATTTTCGAATTATTGGAGAGTTTGGTTAAGTAATAATGATTTTTAATAAGATTCAACAATTACTTGAATGTTCAGGGAATTAATAATATGTAAAGTTTGCAATTGAATTAAAGTAATGTTATGTTGCACGAAGTTCTATAGTATTAATTTCCACTCGCAAACTAGATTGTGTAGAGGATGTCAATATAAATTTAATTATGTAATGATTATTTTAGTAGGGGATTTAGTTGAAATTGAAGTTCTTATATGATTACAAAATTATGAAGAGTAGATTCGATAAATTATTATTATTATTTGCATGGAAAGACATGCTTGGACTAACCATTAATGAAAGGTAAATTGATGCTTTGATTATTGTTTTGGGATGATATTGTGTTCATACTTCTCTTAATTGATATTTTAATCCTTTAGAACTATTGCTTTCACTATCTATTCTCAATATATATTGTGTGCACTAAGTGTGTAGGGATATTTGCAAGTTGGCCAATGGGATAAGGAGAGATCAACTAGGAACCTTCTCCTTCTTTTCCCCTTCACTTAAGAAAAAAGTGGGAATTTGATATTTTGCAACTAACCATGTATCTACCAAAGTAATTGTGTTGCATCATGTGATTTAAATCTTATTTAATTTTAACATCCCTAGGTTGTTGTATGCACCATTTTATAGTAACTTGGATTTACTTTCATGGAGGATTTTAAAGAATGATAAAGGACTATTTTCATGCTTATTTATGGGTAAAGGAACCCTCTCAATTAAGTAGTTGTGTGATAGGTAACTTTTGGGGAACTTGTTATTGTGATTTGGAGAAAAATATCACAAAAAATTACCTTATCTATAAAAATTAAATTCTTATCTTAGTTATTGTTATTTTGGGGAACTTGTTATTGTGATTTGTAGAAAAGATATGATAAGTTCTTATCTAAAAAACTAAGACTTTTAGAAAACACATGCCTAGAATCAATGTAAACTTAAAATGTAAATAGGACCCATTAGACAACTAGATAGGTAAAATAACTATTTACACAAACACACCCCTTCAATGCAACTTAGGGAGAAGCAATTATTATGCAAATAATGCAAAGATGAAGATGGGTCCCATCTAATAGGCCATGTTAGGTACCCATGTAGAATTATAATCTCTCACAAATGGCCCAAGTCACTAACTATGCTCCAATAGTTGTTCATTGATACATGCTAATTAAAGGCCCACTAAAAATTATAATTGTATGTCAGGAAAATCTATCTCAACCTTGCAATTACATAATTTATTATCTAGAACTATTGCGATGTGTCTATAACTATTGATTCGACTATCTATTCTTAGTATATTATGTGAATTGAGTGTGTAGGGATATTCACAAGTTGGCCAATGGGTGAATGAAAGATCAATTAGGAATTGTATCCTTCTTTTCCCCTTCACCTTGGAAAAAATGATAATTTGATAATTTTGCAACTAGCCATGTATCTACCAAAGTAATTTTATTTCCTCATGTGGTTTAAATCTCATTTAGTTTAAACATCTCTAGGTTGTTGTATGCACCATTTTGATGAAAATTGGATTTACTTTCATGGAGGATTTTAAAGAATGATTTTCATGCTTATTATGGGTAAAGACCCCCCCTCAACCAAGTAGTTGTGGGATTGATAACTTTTGGGGAACTTATTATTGTGATTTGGAGAAAAATCTCAAAAAAATTACCCTTTTTCTTTTGTTATATTTTTGGGGGAGAATTCTCTTTTTCGGGCTTTTCTTCGGTTTTTGTTTCTATTTTACTTGGGGAAGATGATGAGAAGGGAGATTTTTTTATTGTTGGATTTGGAAGGATGGTGGAGAGAAATTGAGAAAGTGTTGTAGAAGAAGATAGCTTGTTCATCCTTTCAATGACAACTTCACCATTTTTAGAAGTAAGCCCTCCATGTGTTAAAATCCTATTGATTTTCTTTTGAATATTCTCTTTGTGTTAATCTTGTAAGGTTTTGTTAAAACTATTTTTGAGGACCATTATAATTTCCTTGAGTTCATTATTACATTATGCCCCTTAAATTAATGGATTTTTATTTTCTTGTGCTAGTAGTGCTTTCCTTGTGGTGATATTGTATTTCAATATATATGTAAATTTCTATTTGGGTCCTTGTTGATCTCTTGGCTTGGGGGAATGGTAATATCCTTCATGGTTTGATGAGCCATTATGGTTGGGTGGAGAGCACTCTCCCTTGGCTAGTTGGTTAGCATGAAATTGAAGGATTTTAGTTGGGAGCTCTCCTCTATATCTACTACTTTATTTTTAAGATCTTGCAGTTGTATACAATAAAATATGCTTTAGAAAAAGGCTAGGTAGTATGCTTATTCAAGAAATTCAATATTATTGCCTATGAAATAGGAAATGCTCCACATAATTTTGAGCTATATCAAATATTGATCTTGGTAACTATGTATGCATTAATTGTTTGAACAATTTTTGGAAATAATAACAAACCAACATGATCTTAAGAAGTTGGTACTCAACCAATTTAAATGCTTGTTAGAGGAGATGGATTGACTTGAAAACAAACTGTGACATTGGAATCAATAATTCAAAGGGAAAGAAAAACCAAGCTATGGATGCCCAATGTCAAAGGAGACACTTATTCATTATATTTTCAAGAACCAAATGTGGAATAATCCCAAGGAACACATTTCATTTAATTCAAATGGACTACTAAGAATCAGAGGAAGAACTTAAGTAAATGACTCTAAGGAGATAAGGAATAAGGTGTGGTAAATTTATATCATATTCAAGACAATCTAGAATGATAAAATTATTGACTGATGTGAACCCATTATAATCTAGAAGGAAATAGAAAGAAATGATGTATTTTTTTTAGCAAATTGTCTAAAGTTCTAGAGGGTGAAGATAGGATGTCATCACTATGCAAGACTTTTATACTCCCAAGAAATTCTAGAGAGAAAGTGGTAGATTATTGGTATACATTTAATATTCCTATGTTAAGGATTTGGCATAATGTTATTTTGGCAATGGTGGACAGGCTCACCAAGGTAGCCAATTTCATATTTGAAAATTTGATAGGTGGGGTACCAGTCATAACTACAAATTTGTGTAAAGTAGTGTTTGATTGCATAGTGTTCTTGAGAATGTTATCTCAGGTAGGGACATACAAGTAACTTTTAGGTTTTGTGTAAACCATAATCACCTTGTTGAAAATTCAATTGAATATAACCTCATCTTATCACCCTAAGACAGTAATTCAAATGAAAAGGGTAAACCAAGTCCTAATAGATTTGTAGGATATTTTTATTATAATAATTCCTACTATTTCATAATAAAAATTTGAAACATTTGAAAAAATTATATGGAATGAAGGGTTAAATTTCTATAAGCCAGGATAAGCTAGGAAAAAGGATTAGCCTTAGTCCAAAAATGTTGTTAGAAATGGAAGAGTAGATCTAGATGAGCAAAGAAAGAAATAAGCGAAGAAGAATGATAGGTAGGAAAGCCTTCTTGATAAGAAGCATGAATCAAGGAGCCATACTACTATGCTCAATATTGGTAGGTGTCTAATAGTAGTACTATGCTCAATATGGGCATTAGCACTAGTGATGGTCATTCTTGCTTTTGAGTTGTCTAATGGCGCAAAATTCTAAAGGAAAAGGATGGGACCCATAGTGTATTGGGTAATTTACACTGCCATTCCTTTTCTATTTGGGTTGCATTGAAGAAAATTATGTGTTAGCCAAGGTAAACATGCTTTTCTAGTCACAATGGTGTATGTGTCATGTATGAGTCATTATTAATGTACTTGTGATGTATAGTTCTCAAGGGTAAAATTTTTCTTGAAGCACACAAGTTCTTCCAAATGCATTAGCAAGGTCACTTAGTGCAAGGTCCAGTATGGACAAGATTGTAGAGGGAAGTGCTATGAGGTAAGATTATTTTTTATATTAATAGAAATTTACCTATTTCTTGAATGAATTAAAAAATTGAAAGTAAAAATTTTAATTGACTTTATCTATATGTTTTTATACTCTAAATCATTGGAGAAAATTATTCATAAGGGGGCATATGTTACACCTCATTATGTATTTACTAATTACTATTACTTTTTATGAGTAAATATGTTTTAATGCATGATTATGTTTTAAGGAATTTCAATAAGTGAATGAGATGTATGAATATGCATTATGATGTGATTGCCTTATTAAATGCTTTAATGATGCAAATTATATTTGATGAATATGATTTTCATGTTATCTGCTAACTTTATTCACGATGCCTTAAGTTGGATGTAGGAAAGATCTGAACCCTCCAATGAGGAGAGGGAGAGTATCACCTATGAGAGGAAGTTGGTATGGAAAACTCTAGTGTTCCTAATTCAGTAAACACACACACTCACTACCTAGGTTAGACAAGCCTTGTTAGGCTAGTTTGAGTTATGTGTCAGTAAGTGCTAAGCCCAAGTTAAAATCTTCTAGCGTATATGTAAGATCATGTTTTGGTCATATTAAAACCACCTTGATCATTTAACTTTGTAATGGAGTGAATTTGCACCCCTGCAAAAATTCCCCATTTTCATACCCTTCACCTTAAAGAAAAATGAAATATGATGATGAAATTTCCACATTCGTGACCTTTCAGGTTGTCCACCCAGTAGCCTATTTTTGTGTTAGTGGGAGAATTTTTTCAAGGACGTGTGCACATCGTGTGGACCTCCACACATCACACTACCATCGTGATAAGATTCTTTCCTTTAGAATTTGTAGAGGCAATATATTTCTTCATTAGGCACAAAATGTAGCACTTCCTACTCCCTTGACTGAAAAAAATGTATCTTTTGCCTCCTCCTTTCCATTCAAATTGTCTAATTCCCCATTCCAATCAACTTCTTCACCATTCATACACACTTGACTAAATTATTGATGCTCTAGTGATCAAATACACACTTTCAAGCTTCACCATCACCTCCATTGTAGTTGCAAGCTACTATTTTCTTGGCTCCTTCACTCCATTTGTTATGACATCACTATTGTTGGAGAACCTGCCAGATTTCTCCTTCCTCTATTGGCCTTGAGAGCATGTAGTTGTGAAGGTGATATCAATTATTTTCACTTAGTTTTGCATCATTATGTTGAAAAAGTAGCATATTGTTGTTTGTGTTATTGGTTGGCATCTTCCATTTCCATATATTTCTTTATCATCTTTCTACATCATTTCTATCTGGCTCTTCATGGAGGTGCAAACACCAAAGCAGGGGATTGACAGAGGTAGTCGTCTAAAAATAGCCTCAACATTTTCCTTGGTCTTGTGTGTGTAGGTGTTGTTCGGTTGGAGTTGCTTAAAGGATCAAGTTGCAAGGAATTTGATACTGCTTGTCTCACCTCATCTTTTTCAATTTGAGCATAGTTTATTTAAATTATTCTTTTTATTATAGTTCATTCTTTTACCTTTTTCTATATTCTATCATAACATAAAACATTACGAGTCAAGCTATTAGTTGGATTTCTAGTATATTAATTTGTCTCTTAAACCTTCTGTCTGTATGAATGCCAATGCACCACTAAGATTCCAGCACACCATGTTGGGTTATGTATCCTATTATATCATCCTCAAGAAATGAGTTGTCTGGACAACATATTGAACTCTAGAAATTAGCTCTTTCGACCCTCTAAAACATTCAAGTTAGCAAACGGATAGTAGCAACTAGATTTATCTTCCTTTTCAACCTTAGCATCCTAACCTTCCTAAATCACTTAGCAAAGCTTGAGGTAGATCAAGGCAACCAATTTCAGAGGACTCTCCCATGACATAGAGTCCAAGAGTAGCCAGTCCCCCTCCTCTATATTTTTGTGAACCTGATGTGAACTATTATAATTCTATTGCATAGTGTTGAAGGAACCTTCTCCTGTATTCTAGGTTGTTGTAGGTTTGTGCATTGTAGGGCGTACAACCTTGCAACCCAATCTATGACCCCTAGCAGTGTAGTTAGAAGGAAACATAGACACTGGGAAGTGAAATATAGATAGGTCACAATTTGATTCCTAAACCTTTGGGGTATCTTGAGGAAGTCCTCTCAAAGTGTACATTAAAATGACCTCTTTTATGCATCTCCCTATTCCTCCCACCCAACCTACAAATGGATCACCAACTATAACTTTTTGATTGCAAGACCTACCTATGAACAAAGAGCCTTCTCCTTTGTATATTTATGCTTGCATCAATGGGAAAATTGTGACTGGTGTTTTGATTGATCTCATGTGTCGTGTGAATATTATAATAGAGGAGACTCTATTGATAAATTTCTTGTATAAGGATGGATATGATGAATCAAAGAGAACAACACGCATGCATGAAAAACTCTCAGTCCCTCCAATTGGTTCCATCACCCTCTCAGTCTTGGTAGGACCCAAGATTGTAAATGCTCCTTTCGATATCATCCTAGAGTCAAACTTGTTTAGGGTGAAACTAGGCATCCCATGGCTAGTTTCCATGAATATGGTCACTTTAGTAATTCATAAACTTGTTTGAAGTTTTCTCATGAGGACTCTATGCACGTTGTACATGACACTAGGTATAAGCCATTGGTTTCACATGGGTCTACTTTTCATATCACTTTTGGCCTCCCTAGTCAGTCTGCTTCCTCCAAGGACAATTTTTCTATATCACACCTATGTCAAATATACAAATTGGGAATAGTGCCGAAGGTGACCTACCCTATCTCCCCTTATGCCATTTCAGTCAAAGGTTCTATGATCGCACATCAACAAGCTACCTCCTCCTCTCAACAAGAGAGGAAGGAGAAGCCTGCTCATGCCTAGGAGCCTTCCTCTTCTTCTATTGTTTCATATACTTCTACCTCTCACCTTGTTGTGGCACCTTCAGCCTCTACTCCCATGCCTCACATGGGGAGTCTGATGGTGCCTGCTTGGTAGAAAGCCAAGCATCAAGTATTCAAACTTCCTGTCTTACCAACAGCGTCGAGTCCTATTGTCTATTGTAAGGGGAAGGGCCCTCATGGAGTTTCCCCTACATCATGACCTCCTACCACTCCTACCCCTCAAGTAGTGAATGGGAAGAGGCCTGCTACTGAGTGGCATGTGTCTGCTTCTCCACCTATCATCGTTTATACTCTTGCACTTCTTGCTCCTACTCTCATCTAGGAGGCTACCCTTCCATTGAGTATGGTTTTGGAGGACACGCCTAGGGAAAAATAGGAGCCTCTCATTCCATCTCAAGTAGCAAGTTCTAGTTCTCAAAGCTAAAAAAATTGGCATGTGAATGAGTGTAAGCACTAGAGAAAGGCTTTGGATATTGAACAAGCTACCTCACAGAAGGAAGAATGGGAGCTAGAAACTACTAATTCAACATCTTCTATTGTGCCTCCCTCTTCTACTCCTTCTGCTTTAGTTCCCTTCACCTCGATTTTGCTTCTAACTCGCCCTATGAATGTTGATGACCCTCATGCCAAAGGGGTGCAAGTGTTCATCACTCCCTTGATGAAGCCTCCTTTTCTGATGTCCCTTCCAAACATCCCTCCATTTTCTTGGCTAGTGGACATGCCAAATACCATGATGGTGTTTGTTGTGATCTTATCCTCTTACTTGTTGCCTTATGCTACTTTTGTAGGGATTCTACATCCTTTGTTGAATCGTATGTTAGAGGAAAAACTCACTTCCAATGGAGATTAGAAGAAGGGATCACCTTCTTTGGAAGTGAGTTCTACTTTGGCTTGCATCATCCTTGTGATGAAGGCAGCCCCAATGTCCCCTAAGTTTGTCAATGTCTCTTTTGACAAGATTGATGGTGGATCTCAAGCACCTCCTTCATCTCTAGCCTAGTTAACACATGACACTCTTGTTAAGTCCATGTTTAACTTGGTTCATGATGTCCCTCCTTTTTCAGTGATCTTTGCAAGATCAATGACTTTTTTCCCCAAGGAGTTGAGTGAAGGAGACCTTGCGGGGCCTTCTTCCATAGCTCTTGTCGCTAAAGATTCAAAATGTGGTCCCATTGCTATCCCACCCTTGATATCCCATTTTCTTGGCTTATGATGCAAGGGCCTTATCGACCAATGTTTTCATATTATTTCTATCGACATGATAGTTGACCCAAGTTAAGCCCTGTGTGATTTATTTGTTTCACCTCTTTCATTTATTTCTTGCATGTAACATTTATCAACCATTACATGGTTAAGCTAATGAATTTTGATAGCTTGAATTATTGTTTTGTATTAAATGATTTAAAAATAATTATTGTTTTCCTTTAATTGAAATGACTATTTCACCATTATAACCCTTCTCAATATGTTTTTCTTCCTATCGACTAATAGGTATCTTACCTGAAATGGGTGCAAAGGTTGCTAACATTGTTCATACAATAATGTATATATATATATAAAAGTCGTTGTTATTCAAGCATACTACCTCATTCTCCTTGAATGATGGAGGAATGATTACATCATTCTGTTTTATTATGTGAGCATCAATCTTTAAGATTGATTACAGTATACCATTTGTGGGTAGATTTAATCTTTCAACAAAAGGATCCTCATTTTCTTTGCATACATGTGATGCTCACATATGTTGTTTTCACAATTCCATTAAATGCATGTACATATCACTCTTAGAACAATTAATATGAATGTGTTTTATCAACTAGCCATCGAACATTGTAAGCCGGCCAATAATCAACATTTCTTCAAGGTTTAGCTAATGATAATGTTCATGATGAAACCAAACAACCATTTGACTATTAGTCATTCTTAGAATGATAGTAGTTTGAATTTATATCCATGATAGTCACCCATAAAAAATTGGGTCTCTGGTAACCCGAAACATACTTAATATGAATATTCCATCTTGTATGTGATTGAAAACTACAAGCATGTTATTACATCCTTTTGTTTGCACAAAAAAGATAGTAGTACTATCTAGATAATTGTATTTATAACTAGAATGATAGAACATTGACCATTTACATGATAAGCCACATAACTTGAAACTATTAATGAGTCATATTGGCACTATAACTTGTAAACATTTGCAAACAACATTTGTTTTGATACAAACAACATTTTTTTGATCCAAACAAGATTTTTTTGATCCAAACAAGATTTTTTTTATACAAACAACATTTTTTTTATCCAAACAACATTTTTTTTATCCAAACAACATTGTTTTGATATAAACAACACATCAGTATGTGGAAACTGTTCAAATAGGTTTGTTCTTATTTCATTAAAAAAGTTAAATTTACATCTTCTATTACTATCAAGTGATATGACAATCTATAACATTATTTTGAATGAAATCAATCTATTATAATGATTTTTACTTTAGAATGTGTGCACAAATTACTAACTTAAGTTGGCACATATATGTGTATGCACATAGACCTTCATCTATGTACATACACATACTTGTGACATACTTGTGATAGACCTTCTTTTGTGACAACCTAGTATTCCTTTGTTTCATGTCTCCCTTGGATGTTTGTGTGCCTCTAGAAGTGGAGTTATTGTCATGTCTAGTTGTACCATGGTTGTACATTGGAGTTACATTAGTCTTTGTGTCATCGTCTATATCTTAGATTTCATGGTGGGACCTTAATGCTATCTCCTAGCACAGGGGTTGACCTTAGGGTTCCATATGGTTCAATGGAACGTGCTATGCACTCCATTGGGTTCCCTAACTTGTTCTTGTTCATGGTGATTGGTCGCACCCACAAAAGGATATGAAAATCATGGAAAAACCTATTCTAGGAATTGGACATTCCAGTAGGTGACTAATATCTTTTCATGGTCGTTCATGTACTTGTCAAACCAGGGAACGTATACTTGAAATGGAGTGGCACTGTATGTGTACTAAGAACCAGTTTGAGTCACAACCTATCAAAAATAGATACTTGGAAAGAATTCTACCTACGTTATAGGAAGGTAATGCAAAGTTCTCTTCACTCAACCATAATTTAACCAAAGAAAAAATCATAATAGCTACGACTGAGAAACAAACTATGAACTGGCCTTATGCTGCAGGAACAGACACAGGGATGGATTCCCGATGTTGCAGGAACAATATAAGACTGAGTTTACACAAAAACTTCAAGAATGAAATCTAACTTATGATCAACAGAAAATGAACGACTAACTAACTAACTACAGATACTTACTAAGTGGGCCCCCTTAGCAAGCATCAACTAATTATGCCAGTATTGAACTCAGAACTTCATCAAATTTTATTCATAAAGTTAGAATGGTGTACATTGTTCTGTTCATATGAAAACTAACACAAAACTCTATCTCTTATCATACATACTCTACTTTTTATTATCATACTAACTTTTACATGATATCCTTTCTATCTCGTTACGCTTGCTCACTCACGTAGGCGGAACACTTATTTAAATAAGGAAAACAACTAACTAACTAACCCTAACAGAGAAAGATTTGGATGTAAATGTATCCTGGAATCGAGGAACAGACTAAATAAATGAACTTATCCGCTCAACACGGTTCAGAGAGAATTCAACATTCCACTCTTTACAAATTATTTGACATTTAAATTCCTTCCCAACAATTTCGGTCAAAGAGTCTTCGCCATAATAACTTCCTCGAAGTCATGGAGGAAATGGACTTTACTGCAAGGCCGAGATCAGCTGCGCTTGACTCGTTCATACTTTCTTCAACAACCTGCGAAACACTAGGCAACAAAAGCGAAAGGAAACATGCATGGCAACTACACGATATTCATTTATTAATCACATATCAAATTTACTTCATTATTCAAAAACTACATGCATTATACCAGTCATTTGGGAAGTCAAACAGGGTGATAAATATAGACATATCAACATGATAGGCTGCAAGAATATAAAAGTGTATTGCCACAGGATATCCCTCAATAAAAGGTTTGTAAAGAGTTAAACAACCATGAACAACAAAAGTAAGGGTATTAAAAATACACCATGATACCCAAATTATGAGCATATTTTGGGCTCATCATTTGCCCCCTACTTAACCTAATGTTGGTCCTCCAGCATTAAACTTTCTGGTGGTCTCTCTAAAATCAGTGGTTGAGGCATGACCCTGAAATGAAGTTCAGAATTTGTAATAGAAACCTCTGAAACTCTTCCACCTTTCATACCTATGAGCTTCTGTATCTTCATTAATATTTTTAGCTCAGTAGGGATAAAGAGGCCACATTAGCATAGGCGGTCTAAATGTCAAGGGCAACCACAATTCAAACCTCTCTTGAAGGCCCAACTGTATGTATCTATTTGATCTTCTGAGAGCTGCCATAAAATTCAGGGGACTGTGAGGCTTAGACCTTCTTAACCCAACAGTCAATGTCTCCCATCTCTTCTCAATTCTGGAGTATGACAGCTTCCAAAACAAGTATGTATGTTCTTGAAACTCATCATACACCTATTTTCTGAGATCAAATATTTTCATCCTAACTATACCATTATTGAGGCCATATGCCATAGTAAGCTAGGTTTTCAACATTGTATAGGGGTCTAAACTCTCAGGGCACAATGGAATAGGATCATCCCTTTCGGCTTCTTCATATGCTTCCAATTTCTTGCCATAATTAGCTTCGTTTGCCGCCCAAGACATGAGTGATCTTAAATAAATGTCGCCAATGTACAGAAGTGGATTCCACTCTGTTTCAGAGGGAATTATAAAGCCATGTAAATAAAATTTGCACAAAGAATTCCTTACCCAATTAGGAGCCGCCTGGTATGCATCATAGAATTCTTTAGCAGTGTGAATAACAGGATCTAGATTCCTAGAAATTCTCATTAACTGGAACCACAAAAATTGTTCCTTGAGACACAGAGCATTAACTCTAGGCGGTGGTCTACACTCCATAATCTTACCAGTTATTGTCATCATTTCATCCATTTTCTTTTTCATTTCTTGTATTTTGTGTTTATTCCTTTCAATTTCTCTTTTCAATTTCTTCTTTTCTTCCTCCCAAAGACTTTGTTGCATTTCAGTCTTGGCTAGGTGGCAGAAACTCAAGGTCTACAATGTGACCGGTCTCTATGTGATTCTAAGATATTCCAAGAATTCAATCAAAAATGTCTTTTTGTAGACAACCATGGCTTGACAAGTTTTAGGGGGTAATGAAGCTTCATTGGCCACTTCCAATTGTTCAGGTTGTTTTTCCTCTTGCTGTAGGATGAATTCTTGTTGCTATAGTGGAGAAGACTGTGCTTCCTCTGAAATCTACATAGCTGCAGCAGCCAAGTCATTGAGACTTGGTACCCCCCTTTCATTATACTCAACTTCCTTTGTCTCAATTTGTTCTTCTTCAGGAATAACAAATGGACTCTATGCAACATTCTCAGATACATCTTGAGAGACATTATGTTCAGAACCTATAGATTTCTCTGAAATTATGATAACTTCAAGTTGAGGTGAAGCAGGGGAGACTTTACATTGTTTTCTTGTTTAAACTCTTCTTGGCAATGTTGCAGCTATTAGAGGTGCTCTCGTAGCTTTCCTCTTTCTGAATTGCCTAGAGGGCTCTACCTTATCGGAAGATGATGGTGAACTTGTGGTGGCAATAGGCATTGTTGTAGGAGAAATTGTTGCAGGAGAAGATGCTGCAGGAGTAGAGCGTTGTCTTTTCTGAGGATGAGGGTCAGAGTCCAGGGTTTGTTCCGCCCCAGATGACTCTCCTGCCTTTGTTTTTCCTTTTTCTCTCCTACCGGTAGACCTAGTTTGCACCCGGGCAAAGGACTCTGGTGTGAAGGCTGCAGGACTAGGTGTTGCAGGAGTAGATGACCCTTGCCCTGCTTTCCTACTGGTAGATGCTATTTTCTCTTTCTTTTTCTTAGGCCGTGGAGCAAGTGCCATAGGGGGTTCTAGAAGTTGCAGGCTCTTTTGGAAAACAAATTCTTACCAGGAAAGAGGTGACACATCCCTCAAAGAGCGTTCAATCAATAGTTTTATAAGGACACAGTGGGGAATAGAGTTATCCTTCCCCTTCTGGGTTTCATGGGCACACTGTTCCAGAAATTTTAATAAAAAGTTTGGGACATTAACAGCTAACCCATGCCTCATATGACTCAGCAATTTAAAATGGTAGGAAAGTAGGTAAGAAAAATGGCCTTCACATGTTAAGTACCTGATTATAAAAGTAGCATATTCTAGATATGGGGGAGGCAACGACACTCGCTTGCATTCTTGCTTAGAGACCTCCAAGGGTCCATCAGTTGGTACTGTAAATTCTGCCCTAACAGAAACAACATCTAAAGAAAAATTATTTCCTACAGTTGGAAGCCCGGTTACCTCTATAATTTGTTCCTCAGTTATAGCTACTGTTAAACCCTATACTGTAGCCTCTCCTTCAAAAAGGGTTCTTAAAAGTTCACCCCGCGACTTCCTCATTGAAAGTATCTAACCTCAAAAAGTAGTTCAACCAACCACAGAGACTGAATTCTTGAACTGTTTAAGGATTCTGTGTCAATATCTCATGAGCTATAGGCTCATGTCTTACCAGTTGACCATCCATATTCACAATTGTCTCAGCTGAAACTTAAACTCTTTTCTGAAAATCCAAAGAAAACTTTTACTTTTCTGCTCTACTTTTTCTGCCCTGCTGTCACTTTCTCTTCTTTTCCAAGAATGAACTCAAAAGATATTTGCATATAATGATTGTTACAACTACTTAAACAAGTAGTTTTAATTATGATTTAGGATGAAACATGCAGTCATATTTGGAAAGTACAAGAAAATAATAAAGAAAAATAGCAGGAACAGTTGTAACAGTAGCGTAAGTGAAATGGATTATCCTGCCCCCTACTTAAAATATGACATGTGTCCACACATGTACTAAAGAATAGGCATAGATCGAGCAATAATGACTGATATAGACATAGTAGTAAATGAAAAAAATGAAATAAATCAATGACGCGACAACAAAAGATATAGCATACCTTTTAATAAATGCACGTACGTGCTAAGAAAGATGACAGCTTCAACATGAAATGATAGTTGGGAATGAAATCATAATTAAGGGTGGTGCAGATGAATGAGGTGGATGGGTGACATGGACAGATGAGATGTATGGATGGATGGGATGGAAGATAAGGAAGTGAGATGTGGTGATGAGTGGGAATGAAGAAAAAAGGGTTTCCTTAAAAAGGAAACCTTTATTATGAGCATGCAATTTAACATTAAGGTGAAGCTATAGGAGAAAGGATAAAGCCTTTTGCTATAGGAAGATTAGTGGTAGGATCCTGAACAAACTGTTGCATAAATTCTTCCTTTGAGACTTGCTTACAATACAACCTAAGACGGTGTCCATTAACCAGTAGCTTGAATCGAATAGGATCAATTGTGACTAATTGAACTGAACCATTATCAAATACATTCTCAATTGCATATGGGCCAAGCCATGGGGTGGTGATTTTACCTTGATTTTATTTATACCTCGAGTCATAGAGTAGTGCCCAATCACCGGCAGAGAATTGCTTAGTTTTGATGTGTCGGTCATGCCACTTTTTCCTTTGCTGTTGTATGATTTCAGTATGCTGCAACACTGCTTTTCTAATTTCATCTAGCACATTCAGCTACAGGAGTCGTTCCTTTTGGGCTTCGAAAATGTCAATATTAAGCTCTAAAGCAGTCCTCAAGTCTTGTGCTCAAATTCTATTGGCAACATGGCAGTCTTTCCATAGAGTAATTCAAAAGGAGTAAACCCTATAGTTGTCTTCCACATTGTCCTATAGGCCTAGAAGGCTTTAGGAAGTCGACTGCTCCAATCTTTCTTGTGTAGCTGAACTGTCTTTGTAAGTATCACCTCAATTTCTCTGTTAGTAACTTCTGCCTGACCATTGGCTTGAGGGTGATAGGGGCTAGACTTCCTGTGTCAGATCTTGCAATCATTCATTAGTGCATTGATTAAATTAGATGTATATTGAGCTCCTTGATCTGTGACAAGTTCCCTTGGGACTCCAAATCGAGTAAAGATCTGCTCATACAGGAATTCAGCAACCTTGTTGTCACAGGCATGAGTCATTGCTTTCACTTCCACCCATTTTGTTACATAATCAGTACAAACTAAAATATATGATTTCCCATTGGATGGAGGATCAATGGGTCCAACAAAATCCATGCCCCACTTATCAAAGGGAATGACTACCACTTGAGGATACAAGGGCATTTCATTGGACCTTGTTGGTCTTCCCATGCGTTGACATCTATCACATTTCCTAGTATAGGCTATAGCATCTTTGTGTAGTGTAGGCCAATAGTATCCAATAGTAAGCACCTTCATAGATGTTCTTTTGGCTGCAAAGTGCCCACCGCATGGCTGATCATGACAAGCATGCAGTATGTCATAGGTTTCATCTTCCCTTACACATCTTCGCATGACTTGGTCAAGTCCTATGTAGAATAAACAATCTGCAATCCATGAAAAGTTAAAACTTTTCTCCACCAACAATTATTTTTCCTTTGGGGAAAAATGGGTTGGAATCTAGTTGACTGCCAAGTAATTTGCAATATTTGCATACCATGGGGTGCGAGCAGCAATGAAAAATAGATGTTCATCAGGAAATCCATCATTTATTACCTCTAGTGTGCCAGGAGTAGTCATTTGAAGCCTTGATAAGAAATCAGCCACTACATTAGCCCATCCTAGTTTATCAATGATTGTGATATCAAATTACTGCAACAATAGGAGCCATCTTGCTAATATGCCAGATATGGCAGGCTTATTCATGAGGTACCTTATTGCTGCATGGTCTGTATGAACAAATACTTGGTAACTAGTAACATAGTGTCAGAACTTTTTTAAAGCATACACAACTGCTAATAATTCTTTTTCTGTGACAGTATAATTTAATTCAGGACCTTGCAAATTTTTGCTAATAAAATATATAGCATGCTCAATAGAATTCTCTTTTTTTCCTAAAACTGCCCCTATTGCATAATCAGAAGAGTCTGTGTGTATATGGAAAGGAAAACTCCACTTCAGTCCTTAAAGAACAGGTGCCTGAGTAAGCAAGTTCTTAAGCTGTAGGAAAGATTTTTCATAGGCTTCAGTCCAACTAAATTTAGAATCCTTAGTCAACAAGGCATATAATGGACTGGCTATCTTGATGAAATTTTTGATGAATCTTCTATAATATCCAGCATGTCCTAGGAAGCTTCTAACATCCTTTTGTTTTGTAGGTGTTGGAAAAGTTAGAATAACTTCTATTTTTGCACGATCACCTTGAATTCCTGCTTGAGAGATATGATCGCCTAAAACAATTCCTTCTTGCATCATCATAAAACACTTCTCCCTATTCAAAGACAAATTTTGCTCCTGACATATTTTCAACACTTTCTCCAAATTGGCTAATGCTTCTTCATAAGTAACTCCATAGGTAGTGAAGTCATCCATGTAGATTTCCATAGAATCATGAGAAATGTCAGCAAAAATACTAATGACTGCCCTTTGAAATGTTGCAGGTGCATTACACAGTCCAAACGGTAAAATAGAGTAGGAAAAAGTGCCCCATGGACTGGTAAAAGTTGTTTTATCTTGATCTTTGGGGGTGATTCTTATTTGATTATAGCCACTATATCCATCCAAAAAGGAGAAATACTTTTTCCCAGACAATGAGTCTAATACTTCGTCAACAAATGGTAATGGAAAATGATCCTTTTTAGTTGTTGTGTTTAGCTCCCTGTAGTTTACACAAACTCTCCATTTTCCACCTTTTTTAGGGACAATCACCAATGGAGATACCCATTAATTGTCTGAAATGGGGTAGATAAAACCAGCACCAAGCAATTTTTGAAGCTCTGTTTTAACTATTTCCTTAAGTGTTGGATTTATTTTTCTTTGAGGTTGCCTGACAGGTGAATAATACTCCTTAATATAGATCCTATGAGTACAAAGTTGAGGATCTATTCCCTTCATATCCCCATAGTCTCATGCAAAAGCTCTATGTTGTTTTTGCAACATTGTGACTAGGGCAGCTTGTTGAGATTGAGGCAGCGTATTATTGATATTCAGACAACGGCTTGGAGACACTTCTACTTGCTTGATAAGATCATTCATGGAGGCTGTTGATAATGGTGGTGTCTGTATTTCATATGGAAGCAAATTTTGATAAATGGCAGGAGATTCAGGTGACAAATTCTCAGAATTCAGTTGCTACAGGAAACATTACTGAAGACAGCTATCTACAGCAGATGGGCAACTCAGACTAGGATTGGACTATAAAATATTAAAAAATAGGTCATCCTCACTCTGAAGCTGGGAAAACGGATTAGTTTGTAGCATCATTAGCTGAGCCAATGAGTTGACTTCTTCAGTTTCCTCTCCTAAACTAGCCAAATTGGTTGAGACAAATCTGGCTGAGGCTGAGCAGGTGGGTATAAAACCAATTTCTTTCTTAACTGACCATCAAAAAATGTCATGTCTCCAGAACGACATCCTATAAAAGCATCAGCTGTGGCTAACCATGGTCTTCCTAGGATGATAGGATAACCTCCCAAAGTGGCCTTAGTGGATAATATGGTAAAATCTGCTGGGTATTCCCAAGACTCAAGGATGACAATAACATCTTCTACCATTCCATCAGGTTTTATTGTGGAACTATCAGCAAGCTGTAGGACAGTAGGTGTAGACCAAATGTTTAGATTATTTAAATACTCCATTGTATTCTTGGTCATTACATTGATGGCTGCCCCAAGATCAATCAAAACATTCTTTATTATTTAGCCATTAATATTTATTTGTACCACAAGACTCCCAGGGTCAGTATATTTTGCAATGACTACCTTCCCTAACATAATATCTGCTAACTTTCCTAGAACATGGATAGTTTGGGGATCCTTCTTATTTCTTCCTTACTTCTTTAAACAAGCCTCCTTAATGACTTTCTCATAAATTGGGACATCCTAAATGGCTTGAAAAAGGGGTATTTGAATGTGTACATTCTTCAACTGATCCAAAATATCAAAGGTAAGCTCTTCCATAGAATTTGATGTAGTAATTTGCAATCTCTGAGGAAAAGGCGGTTTGGCCTGATGCTGTAGGACAGGCTCCTTAGAGAGAGTATTTGATACAGGTATATTAATATGTTCTGCAGAATCAGTTGGTTGTTCAGAGGCAGAGTCCGGAATATCTGTAATTATAGACAACTTTGGAGCAAGAAGTGTGGTTCCAGATCAGAGATGGATATCATGAATATTCAGGGCATAAGCTGGATACTGATTGACTTCTGTAGAATACATAGGCTATTTTTGTTGTTGCTGCTTATTATTAGGATTTGGCAATGGTTGAGCAGGCATAGGCATTTGTTTTGGAGGGCCAGTATTTGCTGCAAGTGCTACAGTAGGTGGCATGAGGGCCTGTGGTTGTGGCTATTGGGGCTGCAAGAAGGCAGGGGATTGGTTTTGCCATTGCTATGGACTTCTCCATTGAGGGTTATGCTACCAGTTACCTGGGGGTGGAGTCCATTGTCCTTGTGGCTACTGCCAACCTCCTTGAGGAGATTGCCATTGAGGATTTTGATAGCTAGGCCAGTGAGGTTGAGAAGTATTCCAAGGTTGTAATAGGCCATATGTAGGTTGCCACTGGTTATTATAATTAGAATAAGAATTACCAAAATTCAAAGGATCTTGAGGCATACCTTGTCTTTGAGCCCATGATTGCCTTTGTGCGATGAAGAATACTTGGTCATCATCACTTTCTACCACCTTAAAGTCAATAGGTAGCTGCTTAGCCTCTAGGTTAGCCACCATCTTGCATCTGCAGTCACATTTCTTTTATCTAAAATGTGGACAAAACTCAGCCAAGATTGCTTTAGCTTCCTCATGTTTCTTCCGAGCTTGCATAGTATCCAACTGTGTAGTCATGTTGTTTATGATATCCTGCTTGAAATCAGACAACAAATTTGTGATCTTCATCCATGAAACTCCATTAATAGAGGACTTTCCCACTATGGCCTGATGACTTCTACCTTTCTTAACAATTGCTCGAGAGTAGTTGAGACATATCTTCTTGATATCATCCTAAGGCAATTGGGTTATATCGCCTCCTCCCATTAGGTCCAGGGCATCTATACAGGTATCATTGATTCCCCTTAGAAAAAGTAGTTTCTTAGATTCTTCATTGAGAGTATGGTCTGAATTCTTTTTCAGGGAAAACAAGAATCTTGAGATATAGTCTTCCAGGCTTTCATCCTCCTTTTGTTGAATTCTGAATGTATCGTCCCCCTTACTACCACTTTTATAATATTCCTTGTATTTCTCAAGAAATTTTGTTTGCATGACTTCCCAACTATCGACAACATCCCTTCTCAAACTCATGAACAATCTAAGAGCTCCTTCCTTCAAAGTAGAAGGAAACAACTTCAGCTTGTGAGCATATGAAGTGTAATCATAGTTGCAACAGAGGATGTCAAACTCGAACAAGAAAGTGTCTGGGTCCTCTGTAACTAATCCATAGAACTTGGGGAGTAATGAAGAAGGAATATTTTTAAGGTTATCATTGTCTTGCTGAGCAATGATGGGAAACTCAAAAGCAGGAGGTTGATTAGGTGGATTTCGTGCCATATTTGATTGATGGAGTATTAGAGAAAATGTATTTTTCTCAGGTTCTTCGTCAGCTAGGTCAAATGGCAATTTAACAAACAGGTTTTGAGCAAATGGATTGATATCTTGGTCTCCTTCTACCTCAAATAGATTATAAGCAGGTTTAGGATTATTATCAATAAATGGAAGGTCAAGAAGGAATCTTCCCATAGCGTCTCTTCTTCTATGCATGCAATAGAATGAATGGTGAATTGAAGGATTTTGAAAATGTTTGAATAACAGACTAAACTACTGCTAAAAATGACTTCTGATAGGTTCTTAGCTTGACACCATCCCCGGCAACAGCGCCAAAAATGGTCATGCTCACAAAAGGATATGAAAATCACAGCAAAACCTATCCTGGGAATTGGACATTCCAACAGACGACTAATATCTTTTCATGGTCGTTCATTTACTTAT
Source organism: Sequoia sempervirens (assembly GCA_007258455.2). Lineage (NCBI taxonomy): Eukaryota > Viridiplantae > Streptophyta > Pinopsida > Cupressales > Cupressaceae > Sequoia > Sequoia sempervirens. The sequence continues at coordinate 615,517,816 of VDFB02271358.1, forward strand.
CAAACCAGGGAACATATACTTGAAATGGAGCGGCACTATATGTGCACTAAGAACCAGTTTCAGTCACAACCTATCAAAAATAAATACTTGGAAAGAATTCTACCTATGTTACATGAAGGTAATGCAAAGTTCTCTTAACTCAACCATAATTTAACCAAAGAAGAAATCATAACAACTACGACTAAGAAACAAACTATGAACTAGCCTTATGCTACAGGAACGGACAGAGGGATGGATTCTCGATGCTGCAGGAACAATATAAGACTGAGTTTGCACAGAAACTTCAAGAATGAAATCTAACTTATGATCAACAGAAAATGAACGACTAACTAACTAACTACAGATACTTACTAAGTAGGCCCCCTTAGCAGGCATCAACTAATTATGCCAGTATTGATTTCAGAACTTCATCAAATTTTATTCATAAACTCAGAATGGTGTACATTGTTCCATTCATATGAAAAGTAACACAAAACTCTATCTCTTATCATACATACTCTACTTTTTATTATCATACTAACTTTTACATGATATCCTTTCTATCTCGTTACGCTTGCTCACTCGCACAAGAGGAACACTTATTTAAATCAGGAAAACAACTAACTAACTAACCCTGACAGAGAAAGACGTGGATGTAAATGTATCCTAGAATCGAGGAATAGACTAAATAAATGAACTTATCCGCTCAACACAGTTTAGAGAGAATTCAGCATTCCACTCTTTCCAAATTATTTCACATTTAAATTCCTTCCCAACAATTTCAATCAAAGAGTCTTCGCCAGAATAACTTCCTCGAAGTCGTGCAGGAAATGGACTTTACTGCAAGGTTGAGATCAGCTGCGCTTGACTCGTTCATAATTTCTTCAACAACCTGCAAAACACCAGGCAATAGAAGTGAAAGCAAACATGCATGGCAACTACACGATATTCATTTACTAATCACATATCAAATTTACTTCATTATTCAAAAACTACATGCGTTATACCAGTCATTTGGGAAGTCAAACAGGGTAATAAATATAGACATATCAACATGATAGGCTACAGGAATATAAAAGCGTATTTCCATAGGATATCCCCCATTAAAAGTTTTCTAAAGAGTTAAACAACCATGAACAACAAAAGTAAGGGTATTAAAAGTACACCATGATACCCAAATTATGAGCATATTTTGGGCTCATCAGTGATTGCTCCTAGTTTTGAAGACTTCGGCACTGGTTCATGTTCATGTGGACTATCTTCATATATTTGTATTGTACTACAATTCAATTGTATCATGTATTATTCTCTTGACGTACTCTCCTCACTTGTTTATGGGGAGGAATTTTCATCCTGATGTATAAGTGTAATGATGTATATTGATGTGAACTCTATTATGTGATGGATTATGCACTTGATGTTATTGTACATGTAAATTGAATGAATTGAATCAATTAATCTCTATGTACTCATGTTATGGTTGTATCTCATGGATTACTTGATTATATGAAATGATTAGATGTGATTCCTAGTTGATGTTAGCTTTTAATTAATGCAATACCTTATAATTCATGTACATTAGATGATGGGAATCATGTAGCACACCGTGAACTTTAGAGGACAAAGGTTGAATTGTGTTAATGTTTCATTTGCAATGGTGTGTTAAATGCACTCTTTCAAACAAAAAAAATTGTTCCATGTTTAGTTGCTAGTGTGTTGTCCTCTACGATTTGTGGTGGGGGTGTTACAAGTGAAATCAACAATAAAGGAAGGAAGAAAGAAATATTTATCCTCAAAAAAGTTAGCATTTAACTTACCATTTTTTGAGCTTGTTTGATTTAATATTTCCTTTCCTTCTTGTATGTTTAGTTAGCTTCTTGTTAGTAGTCTCATATTTCATATATTGGATACTATGCAATGACTTTATTTGTTTCTAGTTTATTTTCAACATTAAATCAAATAATAAATCAAGAAAATTAACAAACATAAGAGCTAGATAACCATTGCAAAAAAATAGATATCCCTACCTATAAATATGGAATTGAATCAATAGATAGCCTTAATCAATAAAATAAATACACTACTAGATAATGCAAAATTTAAATATTCGTATACCTCTTTCCAAACCGATAATTTTAGGAAATCTCAAATTTTCAAAATATTTTCATATACTACTAGTTGACTTTCTTTTGTTCTCGAATTCTTTCTTTCTTAATAATGTATTATAGTGAAAGTAGGCAATTTTTGTATATTTTGCAACCTCCCCATAATCTATAGTGAAATCATGGAACATGTAGATTTTATGTTTGTTCTTCCCTCTTTGTCTAATTTTTCATGTGTGCATATGTTTTGGAAATTCATACCCTAGTTTAGGACACTAAATTTTTGACTTTTTGACCCTCTTTGTAGTTTTCTTGTTTCATTTGAATGTTTCATTCTATTCCTTTAGTTCCTCTTGACCATGTGTTCTTTTCTCTATACAAACTCCTATAACTTGCGTCATTTGTAGATTTTTTGGTTTTGTAAATCAATAATTGTGTATAAGTCGTAGTGTCCCCAATTTGAAGGGATATATATTTTAAAAATAGGAACATATCACACTGTATCTCAAGGTTAAACTAGAAATCCCTTAAAAAAATACTTTGGTTTGATTAAGATTTATTGAATAATAATATAATTTCATCTTTTTTATCATACAAATTCAATCATTCTCATCTTTTTAATTCTATATTTCTAATATAATGACAATCTAATCTACTAGCTTTAAAAGCCCGATATTTTTGGATCTACTCTACCTTTCATTTATTATGAATAGATTGAAGTTGTAGTTGTAGGGAGAATGGTTTTGGTTTGTCTCATTTTTCTAGATTTTTTGGATTGGTAGGATTTCATCATAATTTTTCTACAAATTCTTCCCATTCTTCCTCATTAGCATGGTTGGCAGCAGGACACAAATTGTGCAGAATCTTGAGGTAAGTCACTTGCCATGGTTTCAATGAATATTTTCTTTTTGGAATCTGTATGAGGTCGCTTCATGTTTTATTTCATTCTAAAACAAATAAAAAGGGCTTTACGTAAGTCTCATCTCACATCCAAAATTACTTCTTTTATCACCCTCATCAGTTTTTTCATTCAGTACACCAGCATAAGGAAAATTCACCACCAGCAATTCACCGACGAAAAATTCACCATCAACAATTCACCATGGGAAAATTCACTGTCATGACAATTCACTGTGCGAAAAATTAATTGCATGAATTTTTGGCAGGGAATTTTCCATGGCGGTGAATTGCTGGTAGCAGTGAATTTTCCCATGGTGAATTGTTGACAGTGAATTTTCCTTCGGTAAATTGCTGGCAGTGAATTTTCCTAGAGCCCGGTACACCACATCACATCCTACAGTTATACAAAATCATGTCAATTCTGCATATATGAAAAGTCTTATGTGGAACTCAAGAATCTACTAGCTTTTAAAGCCCGATATTTTCAGATCTACTTTTCATTTATTATGAATAGATGGATAGATTGAAGCTGTAGTTGTAGGGAGACAAGTTTTGTTTCGTCTCATTTTTCTAGACTTTTTTGTATTGGTCGGATTTCATCATATTTTTCTTGCAAATTCAGCCCATTCTTCCTTGTCAACATGGTTGCTGGCAAGACATAATTTGTGTAGAATCTTTAGGTAAGTCACTTTTACTGGTTTCAGTAAGGTATTTTTTTGGCATTTGTATGAGGCTGGCTCACGTTTTAGTCTGTATTGTTCCATTCTAAAATACATAAAAAGGGCTTTACATAAGTCTCATCTCCCATCTAAAATCACTTCTTTTATCACCCTCAATAAGGTCTAATTCAACTTGCATTTGGAGAAGACTGGCTTATCATTTGATTCTTAACAATAATCTTGTACTTCGATGGGTGTGGCAACTTGTGACCGGTGAAAAGAACATTTGGATTTTTTTGTGATTGCATGTGAAGGATGTCACCAATTGTATGGTTTTCTCCCTGAATGTTGAATGTTGCAACATTCATAATTTTCATGTCCCTTTCATAAGCAACTCTAGTGACAGAGTTCCCAGTAGGCTCCAGCCAGTGTGTAGTGAATGCCTCTTTATTCCTATGTTTTCATCAAGTAACCACCCCCCTTAACTAGGGTAACCGTTGCTACAAGTGGTAGGGCAATTGTCACTAAGTGAAAAAAGATTTTGTAACAAAAAGCATTAATCCAGGAATTCCCACGATCTCATCCTCTTCATCAAAGTCGTCTCTAAAAATCTACAAATGGAAGAATCCACAGTGGCTAATTGTGGCTAATTGCATTTGCTTTATGATTTGAATCCATGCTTTCCAATTCCAATGGCTATGTGATTTATTTTGATCACAATTCTTTTAGTTTGAGACAATTCAATTATTATTCCTGCATGTTTACTATAATCTATGTGTTTCTACCTTTTGGCATTTGGTGTTGAACTATAAGTACTGTAAGATTGTTTATTGTTTGTTTGGCTTGTTATAAATAGTCTATTTTACTTTTACTTGTTTTAGACATGACATTCTATTTATTTTTTAGTATGCAGTATGGTGGTCTTGTTGATATTAATATGAAGATTTCTCAACATATCTATGTTATTATTTTATTGAGGTATGATATTTGATTGTCAAATTCACATTCTAAGTAGTCATGTATCACCTATATATTATTATAAATTTATCACTTACAAATCATAAAAAAAAGCTAAAATAATTATGACACAATTAAAGATTTCAAATTTTAATAGTTGAATATGCATATTTTGTTAAAAAGTTTATATTGACTTTTTATTCTAAAATTAGAAGTTGGACTGAATGATGTGATACCAAATTGCAATAGTAGATTCAATAGACACTATAAGAAGTTCTTTTGATATTGTGCCCACTCAACTAGGCCTTAGTCTTATCATTGATGTTGTCATTGCCAATTGTTGCATTTTTAAGAGAATCAAGAATTACACTCGCTCTCAATCATTTTTAACCAATTTTTCTTGATTAATAGATGGACTAGAACTATTTTTAAAATTAGTCATAATTGTTGAAAATTTTGATTATCTAAATTAGCATGAAAATGGTCATTAGAATGGATAAATCGTTAATTACCTTGGATTGGGTAATATGAATATTTTAAAGACCCATCTTGTTCTCATGTTCATACACTACATTTTCATTGCAAGCGAGGGTAAGAATTATGTCTAGAAATTATTAGACATGTTCCTTCCAATATTAAACATTTTTTGCTTCTACGCTTTATTTTATAGATTTATTCTGTTGACGACTTGAATATCAACTTGAAAGTGATGAGCTACTACATATTTTGTTTTGAGAGAAGCTATGTTTGTTCACAAGGTCATTCTAGTACTAAAATTCTACAAAAGACAGTACATTTATCCCTCCATCTAATTGCTTCAATTAATGGAATTTGTTGGTATATATGTTGCATTCGCATACCACATTGAATATGGATTTGTGAATTTATACATTTTGCATTTTTTGTTGGGCCTTGGCATGATTTGCTTGTTTTCTATATAGGTACCTCCATTTCCTTTGAAGTGCTCATGATAACTAAGCTTGATATATAGCTAACATATTCCGTTTGTTTCACAAATGAATGGCATCTTCATGTGATCAATCAAGAATAATCTTGATTTTCATGAGTTTTGATTTTTTTCCTTCTCTTTCTTCTTTCTTAGTGCACCAAATTTTGTGAGGGGTGGTATACTTTCTTAGCATGTGTTCTATGGGCATTTGATAATTTTATTTACAATAGCAATAGTGAAACTTGAGTTTTGGGAGAAGTTTACCTTCCTTGAGAGCTCAAAGTTGTACAAATATGGTTTTGAAGCTATAATAGTGAATTTTACTGCATTGGTAATACTTTAATTTGTAGTTTTTAATGTTCTTTTTATTGTTTTACCAGTCGAAGAAGAACTATAAGGGTACTCTACAATAATGATTGCAATATCTTAAAGTATCATGCTCATTACTTTTAGATTCTTGATTTCATCTACAATAACTATCATCCATTATTCTGTTGAATTTGGACGTTAGAAGTAGTTTTTGACTTATAAACTAAAGTTGTAGCATAGTATTTCATTTAATTTACATATATGTTGTTCTCATATTTACATTGAGCATAATACTTCATTTAATGTAGTATTAAAATACATTTCAATTTTACTTTTAATTTAGTATCGGCATATTGCTTGAACCTCCTATAGATGCAAGTGCTAGTCTTATAAAATATTATAGATGACACTTTAAATTGTTAGTAAATCGAAAAAATTATTAAAAAAAATATAATATATTATTGTAATTCATAATATTAGTTTATATCATTTTATAATATTTTGTACAAAAATACATATTAATTTCAAATATTTTACAAAGATAAAATAAAAGATATTTTAACTTTAAAATACTTTATGTAAAATATTCTTAAATATTTTAAAAATCAATTTAAAAATTTAATTTCAATTATAATAATAAATTTAAATTCGACGCACTAAATTTCACATCACAAGAGCGCGGCATGTGATAAAAGGAAAAAGTCTCTCATAAAATGAAATATCTTTTATTTATGTTTAAAACAAAAGCACAGATATCACGATAAAACAGCCAAATAAAATAGGTCCGATATTTCCACTTCGAAAATACCACCTGGAGCAGAACAATAAAATGTATTTTTCAATTCAAAGCTACAGTACAAATAGAAACACAGATGATGTGAGAAGCATTAAACATCAATTGATTCTTCTGCAGTTCTTTCGAATCTCTCCTTGCGTTCCACTAAGAGGTTTGATGTTTCCCATCCTCACCATTGCAGCGGCAAAATCTGTGAAAAAGGCTTGCTGATTGGTGCTGTATGTTGTCACCTGAGCATCAGCAGAGCCTCCATTAAATAATTCCTGGTCGGAGTGGAAAAGACCTTTCCGAGATCTCAAATTTAGGTAATAATTATTGTCAAAAGCATTAGAAGTCGAGGAGTCCAGGGGTGCGAGGTTGTTGTCACCACTGCTGAAGGGACAATTTTTCTGCAAAGAAGCTGCAAATGCCTTGTCTATGTTGGATTCATTGTAGATCCGCCTTCTAAAGAACTGACAACGGGATTGACCGATCGTATGAGCTCCTACATGTACACAATAGGCTAAAATAAGATTTCCAATCAACCAATCAGTACTACTTGCTTCTCAACGAAAATATACGGTAGTAAAGTAGCTTACCTGAAAGAGCGACCATATCCTTAGCAGACAGTCCTTGGGCTCGGAATGCTGAGATGAGAGAAGTAAGGCTCGAAGAGGGGCCTGGAAGGTTGCTGTTTGCACCACTCAGACTAGCAGTCTTCGAATCTCGCCTTCCAAGCATTACTGCCCAGGTTGGGCCTCCCAACTAGTAATTGCAAACACAAATTTATAATGTCAATATGAGTTATGTAAGTAAATAGGAAACAATTTGTAGGCAAAAGTCAGGAATAATTACCTCCACAACAGAGTCGCGAGTGGCTACTGCCAAAATATCAGCACAGGATACAACCCCACTGCAAACCTTCTCAATTTGGGTCTTTATATTATCTATCACTTCGAATCCCCTGACTGAATTGGCATTGGCTCCAGCACTCTTCTCTCCTGTAAAAGTCGTAGTGTCGTCCAAGAGAATAGATCCATCGCAACCCTGCAAGGAACACCAGGTTAATATAATCGCAATGTACAAGAGAAGTGGTTTGAAGAAAGGGGGAAAGAAGTTATTACGTTAACAAAACAGTCGTGAAAGTGAAGGCGCAGAAGAGAGGCACCCATTCTGGCTTCTTGGGCCAGCGCTTGCTTTATTGCGGCTTTCACTATAGGCAATGCCTGTGGACACGTCATGTTGTAAAAATTTGGAATAAGCTGAGCATACACCGCGCTCCAGCACAACATTGAAGTTAGAAAGGACAGTGATACCCAACTCTTGTTTACCGTCCAAGTCGAGCAGGCCATTGTTGCTTTCAATGTTGAATAGGCACTTGAATAGCGACGTAGAGATCTGGATGGGTGATGGGGAGCACGATTGCCTATTTATATAGCTGAGCGGGGATAGCAATAGTGTGGCATTGCGATAACCTGGGTGTTTGTGTACACGTAAGTCAGCGTACGCGTCTTCACGACCAACGAAAAGGGTGAATCGGCACAGAGAAAAGGCGGCTTTGACGACGACTGTGACGTATATTTCTTTTCAAAATAGAAGCGACATATAGTAGGAGTATTTTGTCCCTTGTACTGGCTGGCTTCCATCTCCCATCACATGCGGGTATTTCTTTGAAAGAGAAGCTCTTAGTGCTCATCAGCAGATTACAGCTGTCTATATGATTATTTTGGGGTTGTGTTTTGGGTTTTCGTGGATCATTGCTTTTATTTATTCCACCGGGGTTGTGTTTTGGGTTTTCGTGGATCATTGCTTTTATTTATTCCACCGCTACTACTTGAGTATCATGGGCAAATAGTTGGATTATCGCGCGCTTTTCCATGTGTGACATAAATAAAGTGCATATCCATGCTGGATTATGTTCACATGGCTATTTTCTCCTTGTGACAAGATTCTCTAATTGTGGTTTGAACTAGATTAATTTTCAAATTATTAGAGTTTGGTTAAGTAATAATGATTTTTAATGAGCTGACGATTACTTGAATGTTCAAGAAATTATTAGAACCTAAATTATAAATAGGTGGTAATATGTTAAGTTTGGAATTGAATTATGAGTTGTGTAAATACTAATTTATTTTTTTTAATATTTTTTTGTAGGAAGGCAGTTGGTAAGTAATGTTATGTTGCAAGAAGTTCTATAGTATTAACTTCCATTGGTAAACTAGATAGTGTAGAGGGTGACAATATAAATTTTATTATGTAATGATTATCTTAGTAGTAGACTAGCTGAATTAGAAGTTCTTATATGAATATGAAACTATGAAGTGTATTCAATTTATTTTTATGATTATTATTTAGAGGGAAAGACATGCTTGGAATAACGATTAATGAAAGGTAAATTGATGCTCTGATTATTGTTTTGGGATGATATTTTGTTCATAGTTCTAGATTAATTGATATTTTAATCTTCTAGAACTATTGCTTCGACTATTTATTCTCAATATATATTGTGTGCACTGAGTGTGTAGGGATATTCACAAGTTGGCCAATGGGAGAACGAGAGATCAACTAGGAACCTTATCCTTCTTTTCCCCTTCACCTAGGAAAGAAATGGAAATTTGATATTTTGCAACTAGCCATGTATCTACCAAAGTAATTTTTTTTCCTCATTTGGTTTAAATCTTATTTAATTTTAACATCTCTAGGTTGTTGTATGCACCATTTTGTAGAAACTTGGATTTACTTTCATGGAGGATTTTAAAGAATGATAAAGTACTATTTTCATTCTTATTTATGGGTAAAGGGACCCCCTCAGCTAAGTAGTTTTTGGATAGGTAACTTTTGGGGAAGACTTGTTATTGTGATTTGGAGAAAAACCTCACAAAATTTGCCTTGTTTCTTTTGTTATATTTTGAGGGAGAATTACCTTTTGGGGATCTTTTTCTCTTTATTTTTGCTTGTTACTTGGGGGGAGATGAGGAGAAGGGAGAATTTTTTTCTGGTTGGTTTTGGAAGGATGGTGGAGAGAAATGGAGAAAGTGTTGTAGAAGAAGATAGCTTGCTCATCCTTTCGATGGCAACTTGACCATTTTGAAAAGTAAGCCCTCCATGTGCTAAGTTCCTTTTGATTTTATTTTGAACATTCTCTTTTTGTTGGCCTTGTAGGGGTACAATAAAACTACTTTTTGATGAGCTTTATAAATTCCTTGGGTTCATTAGCATGCTATGCCCCTTCAATTAATGGATTTTTATTTTGTTGTGCTAGTAGTACTTGCCTTGTGGTGATATTATGTTTCAATATTTATTTAAATCTTTATTTGGTTCTTGGTTGATCTCTTGGCTTGAGGGAATGGTAAGAGCCTTCATAGTTTATTGATCCATTAAGGTTATGTTGAGAGCACTCTACCTTAGTTGGTTGGTTATCATGAAATTGAATTATTTTAATCGGGAGCTCTCCTCTATATCCACTACTTTAGTTTTAAGATCTTGTAGTTGTATACAATAACATATGCTTTATTGTTTTGGTGAAGAAACTGTAAAATATGTTTAAAAATCTTCTGTTGTGTATGAAAATATGTTTGTCTTGTATTAATAGATTTTATGAAATAGACATGGTTTTGGCCTTCAACTGAGGAATCATATAGGTTAGTAGTATATGGGAAAATAATTAAAACCTTATGGATTATTGAGGTAACACTGTCATTATTATACTTTTATTCCCATTCTTCTTATACTTGTATACCACATTTTTCTATTACAAAGGTTTGTAGAAGTTAATGGTGACTCCCTACATCCCCAAAGCAGTGTCCAGACCAAAATATATTCCATAAGAGAGAAAATGGAAAGAATAGCTTTCTATGACAATGGATACTTGATTACAAGATGTGCATATGATGCCTTGCTTATAAAGGCTAGCTGTGAGATATAATTAGGAAAGATCTTGACATGTGTCTTAATCTTGTACAATGAAACAACTACCTTAATAATATTAAATGACCTACGAAACAAGCATTAAATAAAAGAAAAAGTAGATGTGATATGATAAAATCTTATCTAGACAAAGTGACTAAGACTTCTAGAAATCATGCCTAGAATCTGTGTATACTTAACATGTAAATTAGAGCATTAGACAACTAGATAGGTAAAATACCTATTTGCACAAACACCCCCCTGAACAATGGGGGAATGGTGCTTTATAACCTAAGTCATAGAACACCAGTTTTCTCCTATTATAATTTGAAAAGGTCCTAAGAGTCCTACTTGGATTGACTATCAACCTTACAAGGTGAGTTAATTCTCAATGAGGAAGACGTAGGAAGGGGTTCTTTAAGCTTTTAGTGGTTCACCACCAATCCAAAGCTTGGAAAAGACACTACAACATCCAACTCACAAAACTTAGTAATGCATGTTAAATAATGAGTGCAACTGATGAAATTAAGCTACACCAAGTTAGGGTATGTGTACCTGGGTTCAGTCTAGAAATGTAATGATGATTCTGGAAATGTGAAAATGTTGTCAAAAGGTGTTATGGAGGACTAAGATTCCCTTACTATTGTCTTAGTCTCGCTACTATTTTTTGAGGCAAATGTAGAATCTTTAGATGTCAAAACATAATCCGAAAGAATCTTTGCAAAATTCCACTTGGAGGACTAAGAAACCCTTGCTACTATCTTAGTCCCGATTTGAATTTCTATAATTTTTTAAAGTGATCCTTAGGCTTGATGTCCGCACTTCCTTCTTCTCTAATCTCAAGTTCTGAAACTTCCAAATCTAACCTGTAAGGTGAGTTTCCATGAAGATGGAAACTTTGCAATGCAACTTTGCAAAATTGCACTTCAAATGATCTTGAAGTATTTAACCTAAATTTGAAATGAAAAACATGCGAGAGGGGAAAATCTTGTTGATTGTTAGTGAATGGGGGTTTTCCTTGGTCAAACCCCTTGTTGGTAATTAAACCTTGAAATGAAATAAAATGAAGGAATTATGAATGAACAATATGCAATGTTATATAACTCACCAAACCATTGTTATAAAGTATGCAATCCTATGTGAAATGGCTAGCTTGGATATGGATCTTGAATCAAAGAAAGGCTTGATAGATATGAACTTGAAGTGCTTGCTTGAATCAAAACCCTACATCACAAATGTTAGCACAACAACACACATGATGCAAGATCTTTGATATGATGCTTGAATCTTGATGATGTCTCCAAAAGCTTCATGAATTGTTCACGATCTCATAAATTTTCCTTACAAATGAATTCTTGAATGCTTTTTAGGATAAAATGATTGAAAGAACACTGTATTTATACTTATCAATGCTTAATATCTTGAAATTACACTACACCAAGCCAACATATGAATTCATTAATTAAATGGGGCTAAATCCCACCAGAATTTGAAATTAAATCCTAAAAATATCTCAAGGGGGACTAAGACTCCATAGGTGGAATCTTAGTCCTGAGGCATGAAACTTGGGGCACATACTCTAAAAAGGGGCCCATTTAAGGCACACTTGAAATCAAGGTCCCAAGACCTTTGGGGGACAAACATGCCCTAGGTGGTGTCTTAGTCTCAAGCCAAAAATCAGAGATGTACTCAAATGGAATCATTAAATTATCATTCCCCTTTGATGTTTGTCAAGATTACCCAGAAAAATATATAATTCGTAAGGCTTGTCGATGCAAAATATGACCAATTAAGATAAATAGGGATAAATAAATCAAGGCAGGACCAAACAAGTGTGAAAATTCAAGGGTATGCATTTAGATACACTACATTTATCCCCCACTTTAGTGAGAGGATGAACTTGCTTCAAAATCACACTAAAGTAACCAACCACATAATTAAGAAGGGTTCAAATTTAGGAATGTTGGTAAGATAGGATGACAATAACCAAGAGGGATGATCATGTAGAAGCATCGAGTGGTGTGAGGGCAATCTTGCATCACCCAAAAATATGATTTCCATTTATGTTCCTTTTTTTTTCTTTTTGTAGATGTGTTTGCATTTTTGGATACCCTTTTCGTCGAATAAGAGTTCCCAACTTTCAGAACTACTTTTCTGCCTTTTCTACTCAACTGCTATTTTTAGCAAGTGTGAACTTGAAGGTGCGGGAAAAAAAATTAATGGGAAGGTTCATGATGGAAAAATAAGCACTTTGGCGAAAGAATTAGGTCAAGATCATTCACGGTTTGAAAGTTACTCAAGTTCCAGTTTCTGCTTTTTTCCCTGAAAAACATTCTAAGTCTAGTTTGATGCACTAAATGGTCCCGTACAAGCCCATAAATTATCAGAACTAGGAGAGCGGGTTCTTAGTGCGTTCTTCACTCTGAGACCTTTTTGACAGTGCACACGGTTAAAAAACGGAGTCCCGGATCAAAAGTTATGGCTTCTGGAATTTGGCCAATTTTTGGAAAATTGCCAATTTTTGCATTAGGACTCAATGTTTGAATTTCAAATTGTAATTTTTGGTGCCAAACCACCAAAAATCTTATCTCGAATGTTGTTTTTTGGCTCCAAACTGAAAAGGGGCTATTTATGGGCTAGTTTCTAATTTTCGGATAGCTTTCTAGGGAAAGGAATTCGCATGCTGCGAAAAAGGGGTAACTTCTATAATTTCTATAATTTATGAACTTCTGTAGCTTCCATGTATCACAGAGCTCGATGATTTGGGATCCTCTGCATGTAAGAAGTTCCATTGTAAATAATAATAAAAGTTCTCTAGTTGTTTGAATTATTTTCTATGTCTCAGATTTTCTCTCTCATCAAATGGTATCAGAGCGGGTTTTCTTGAGCATGTGGATAGATCATCGATCATGAGCCATTTTGCACCAGGACCGTGGTTGTGGGTTTGAGGTATTCAAGATGCCTCCAAGAGTGATGTCTGGTAGGTGTGGTGGTGCCAAAGGTGGCAAAGGTGGGAGAAATGTTGGTGGAAGAGATCCATTTGCAACTGAGGATTTCAGAGCCCTCCAAAGACAAATTGATACATTGCAGGAACAAATGAGAAGAGGGTTGAGCTCAGGAAGGAAAGGAGAAAGCGAAGATGAAGAAGAAGTGGAAGATACAAATGTAGAAGAGGAAGAAGAAGCTATTGATCAAGATCAAATGTGGCTAATTAGAGCCATTTCGAACATCAGAAAAAGACCTAGAATAGAAGTCCCCAGTTATTTCGGAAGTCTAAACCCAGAAGAGTTGATCAAGTAGATCAATGAGCTAGAAGAGTATTTTGAGTATGAAGAAGTAGAGGACCCAAATTGGGTTAATTTTTCAAAAACAAAGCTGAAGGGCCATGCCAATATTTGGTGGAAAGAGGCCCAATTAGAGAGGAATCAAAGAGGAAAATGAAAGATCAGTAGTTCAAAATGAATGGTGGAGAAAATGAAGTAGTTCATACCAATGGAGTACGAGTTATATCTACTAAAGAAATTGCAAGAGTTGAAGCAAGGAAGTAGATCTGTGAAAGAATACACAGAAGATTTTCACAAGATGATCATCATAATAGGCCATGCATAGGCTAACAAGGAGAAGGTAGCCCGTTATCTTAATGGGTTATGACTGAGCATTCAAGAGGAGCGAAGCCTGGTCAGAATGATCACCATTGAGGATGCATACCAGTTTTCTCTAAAATTTGAGGAGAAGTTGAACAAAAGATTTGAGAGCAAGCAAAAAGGATGAGGAGGTCAAAGCGGAAGGGGTAGTGGAAGATCTACTGGGATCCAAAATGAGGATGAAAGGAAAAATGAAGATATGGGTACCAATCGAAGCCAGAAGAATGATAACTTCTACCGCCCTCGTGATAAAAAAAGTGGTGATCAAAGAGGTAAAGGATGAGGAAGATCTGGGCTAGGACTCGGAAGAGGCGATTTCAGAGGAACTTGTTTCCATTGTGGTGAAGAAGGGCATCGAGCCTATGAATGCCCACAAAACCAAGGAAGGATAGACAAAAGGCCAGAAGGTTGTGGAAGCGTTGCACATGCAGATGAGGAGGCACAATCCGAGCATTCAGATGATGCGGAAAGGGGAGAAGCCCTAGTGGTTAGAAGAGCCCTAGTGACTGAAGAGAAGGAGCTAGAACAGAGGAAGAATCTATTTCGCACAAGGTGCAAGTGTGAAGACAAATGCTATGATTTCATTATTGACAGTGGAAGCATTGATAATCTAGTGTCAGAAGAGATGGTTACGAAGTTGAAGCTGAAAAGGGAAAGGCATCCACATCCATATCAGATTTCCTAGCTGTAGAAAGACCACAAAGTTCTGGTCAATGAGCAGTGCCTGGTGAAGTTCAAGATTGGAAGCTATCATGATAAGGTACTCTATGATAGCATCCCCATGGATGCATGTCACATGTTGTTGGGGAGGCCGTGGCAGTTCAATAGGCGTGTTGTACATGATGGCCATACAAACACTTATTCACTGATGAAGGATGGAGTCCGCCATAAGTTGAAACCCCTGAAGAAGGATGAAGAAAAGGTATGCAGTAGTGCTAGAATTTGTTTTGCGATGGAAGGAAATTTTTAGAAGGAATGAGGCATGAGTGTATGTGTTATGCATTGATTCCTAGAATGGAAAAGGAAGATAGTGAGAAAGTGCCAGTAGAAGTTTTTGGACTATTGGATGAGTTTCAGGAAATTATTTATGATAACATACCTGAGGGTTTACCACCAATGAGGAAGATTAGTCATCAGATTGACTTGATCCCTAGAGCCATTTTATCAAATAAGGTGGCTCATAGAATGAATCCTACAGAAAATGAGGAGTTGAGCAGACAAGTTCAGGAGTTGTTGAGAAAGGCTTTGATTTGAGAAAGTCTAAGCCCATGTGCAGTACTAGCACCAAAGAAGGATGGGGAGTGGAGGATGTGTATAGACTCTCGGGCCATCAACAAGATAACTATCAAGTATAGATTTCCCCTACTAAGGATGGATGACCTAATGGACTTTTTGAGTGGAGCTCAGTACTTCACAAAGATAGATCTGAAAAGTGGATATCACCATATCTGAATTCGAGAGGGTGATGAGTGGAAGACTACCTTCAAGACCAAGGAGGGCCTGTACGAGTGGTTAGTCATGCCCTTTGGGCTAACCAATGCACCGAGCACATTCATGTGGCTCATGAATGAGGTACTGAAAGAGTTTATGGGAAGTTTTGTTGTTGTATATAACTAGATGATATTTTGATTTTCAGTAGGACTTTGGATGAGCATTTAATGCATATTCGTAGAGATTTTGAGAAATTGAGAGAAGAGAAATTGTTGATTAATCTGATGAAGTGTAGTTTTGTGAAGGAGTTAGTGTACTTGAGGTTTGTTGTCTTGGCAGAAGGTCTCAAGATGGATCCAGAGAAGGTGAAGGCTATTCTAGAATGGCCTACCCCAAGAACTGCTACTGAGGTGAGATCTTTCCATGGTTTGGCCAGCTTTTATAGAAAGTTCATTAGAAACTTTAGTAGTATTTGTGCACCCCTGATTGAAACAATGAGAGGGGATAGAAAACAGTTCAAGTGGAGCACTGGAGCAGTGAAGAGTTTTGATCTGTTGAAGCAAAAGGTGATAGAGCAACCCATTTTAGCCCTCCCAGATTTCAATAAGGTGTTTCAGGTGGATTGTGATGTCAGTGGTTACGCCATTAGAGCAGTGATGAGCCAAGAAGGTAAGCCCATTGCCTATTTTAGTGAAAAGTTAAATGATGCAAAGAGAAAGTATTTTGTATATGATCAGAAATTTTATGCAATAGTTCAAGCATTAAAGAAATGGAGACATTATTTGTTACCAAAGGAATTTGTTTTTTTTACTAATCATCAAGCATTACAGTATCTGAATAGTCAAGGAAAATTAAATCAAAGGCATATGAAATGGGTAGAGTTTTTTCAAAGTTATACCTTTGTTTTAAAGCATAGGAGTGGGAAGTTGAATAGGGTTGCAAATGCCTTATGTAGGAGGAAAACATTTTTGACAGAGATGCAAATTGAAGTGGTTGAGTTCAATGAACTCAAGACATTGTACCCTAAAGATCCTAATTTTGTAGAAGCTTGGAAAGCTTGCAAGGAGCCTGTTATAATTAACAGGCTGAAGTGGTTGAATTTCATAATCTAGGATGGCATGCTTTTTAAGGGAAGTTAATTTTTTATTTCGAGGAGTTCCATGAGGGAGAACCTGATAAAGGAGAAGCACAGTGGAGGAATGGCAGGACATTTTGGTCAGGATAAGACCATTTCCATTATCAGTGAGCATTATTATTGGCCTCAGTTATCACAAGATGTGAAGAAGTTTGTGTAGAGCTATAGGGTATGTCAGCTAGCTAAAGGAGTGAGCCAAAATAGTGGGTTGTATCAGCCCTTACCTATACTAGAGAGGCCGTGGGAGGATATAAGTATGGAATTTGTTCTTGGTTTGCCAAGGACACAGAGAGGGAATGATTCAGTATTTGTGGTAGTTGACAGGTTTTCGAAGATGGCACATTTCATCCCATGCCAGAAGACCCATGATGCAGTCCACATTGCTAACTTGTTCTTCAGAGAGGTGGTGAGGCTACATGGTCTGCCAAAGAGTATAGTCTTAGTTCGTGACACAAAATTTGTTGGATACTTTTGCAGGACCTTGTGGAAGAAGTTGAAAATAGAGTTGAAGTTCAGTTCTGCACACCATCCACATACTAATGGGCAGACTGAGATTGTCAACAGAAGTCTAGGTAACCTATTGAGATGCTTGGTAGGAGATAAACCCAGGGGATGGGACTTGATCTTACCCCAAGAAAAATTTTCTTACAATAATTTTGTCAACAGAAGTACTGGTAGATCACCATTCTAGATTATGTATGGAGGCAATGCCAGGACTGCTCCAAAATTGAGGAAGATGGACCAAGAGAAGAAGACAAGTGCCGAAGCTGAAGACTTTGCAGAGAACATGAAGAATATACATGGGAAGGTAAGAGAACATATTAACAAGATGAATATGTAGTATAAGGCTAAGGCAGATCAAAAGAGGAGGTATAAGGAGTTTTAGATTGGTGATGAAGTGATGGTCTGCTTGAGGAAAGAAAGGTTTCCAGTGGGAACCTACAACAAATTAAAGATGAAGAAGTTCAGTCCTTGTAAAATTTTGAAGAGGCATGAATCAAGGAATGCATATGGAGTCAACATTTCCCCTATATTCAATATTTCAGATTTGACAGAGTATCATGAAGGTGGAGCAGAGGAAGTACCAACAATGGAACAGTGTGGCATTCCAACACCTACTTCAGAGGAGGAGGAGATTGAAGAAATATTGGATAGTCGTGTGTGAAGGAGTACCAGAAACAGGCAGTATGAAGAATATCTAGTGAAATGGAAAGGAAGGCCTGTGGAAGATTCATCCTAGCTATCTAAAGCAAAGGTTGACCATTTGGGTTTTCCTCAACCATCTATGACGTGACAGGGTCACTTCTCAAATTACCCTGGGTGTCTAATGCAGGAGCATCCAGTGGTGTGAGGGAAATCTTACATCACCCAAAAATATTCTTTCCATTTATGTTCCTTTTTTTTGTCCTTTTGTAGATGTTTTTGCATTTTTGGATACCCTTTTTGTCAAATAAGAGTTCCCAACTCTTAGAACTGCTTTTCTGCTTTTTCTGCTCAACTGCTATTTTTAGGAGGTGTGAATTTGAAGGCGTGGAAAAAAAAAATTATGGGAGGGTTCATGATGGAAAAATAAGCACTTTGGAAAAAGAATCAGGTCAAGATCATTCACGGTTTGAAAATTATTCAAGTTCTAGTTTCTGCTTTTTGCCCTGAAAAACCTTCTAATTCTAGTTTGAGGCACTAAACAGTCTTGTATGGGCCCATAAATTATCAAAACTAGAAGAGAGGATTCTTAGCGCGTTCTTCACTCTGAGACCTTTCCAACGGTGCAAACGGTTTGAAAAACGGAGTCTCGAATCAAAAGTTATGGCTTCCGAAAGTTGGCCGATTTTTAGAAAATTGCCAATTTTCGAATTAGGACTCAATGTTTGAATTTCAAATTGTAATTTTTGGCGCCAAACCACCAAAACTCTTATCTCGAATGTCATTTTTGGCTCCAAACCAAAAAGGGGCTATTTATTGGCTAGTTTCTGATTTTTGGATAGCTTTTTGGGGAAAGGAGTTCTCATGTTGCGTAAAAGGGGTAACTTTTGTAATTTCTGTAATTTTTGAACTTCTATAGCTTGCATGTATCACATAGCTTGAGGATTTGGGATCCTCTGCATGTAAGAAGTTCCATTATAAATAATATTAAAAGTTTTCTGGTTGTTTGCATCATTTTCTGTGTCTCGGGTTTGCTCCCTCATCAGATGATCAAGCCCCTAGGATCAAGATCCTAGCGAAAACCAACATAAGCACAAAGGAACATGCTTGTGGATGAAATATGTAGCCATAACTAGATTGCAAACATACACCATCAAAGACAAAAAAATGAAAAATGCAACAGATGAAGCTTTGACTGGTCGTCCAACATGTTGTGGGTAGCGTCTAGGTTGTTTGTTGAAAAAGGTTTACAAGTGGAACACACTATCCACTACATGCAAACAAAGTGTATGCTTACAAGGGCTAGTGAAGCTAGGTGTCCACTATGTGAGCCCTAAGAGGTCCATATTAAATTCATACCCCCATGACTATGATAAGGACAAAAAGAAAATGCACACTCATAAGGGCTAGTGAAGCTAGGTGCTCAGTAGGTGAGCCCCAGAGGACCATATCAAAGCGATACCTCCATGATTTTAATAAGTAATAGAAGGAAAAATGCATGCTCACGAGGGCTAGTGAAGCAAGGTGTTGACTAGGTGAGCCCCAGAGGACCATATCAAAGCCATACCTCCATGACTTTAATAAGGCACAAAAGGAAAAATACAATAAGAAAGAGGGATGTTCAAAGCGACTTTTCTTAATTCATGTGAGGTCTTAATCTTAGGGGACATTGTGCTTAACGTCTCCAAGAGAGGATAAATACAAGGTCTCATCCTGGGGAAAAATATACCTAATGTTTCCAAGAGAGGACAAGTGCAAAAGGTCTCATCTTGTTTCCAAGAAAGGAAAAGTACAAGGTCTCATCTTGGGGAACAATGTACCTAATGTTTCCAAGAGAGGACAAGGAAATATCAAGCTCTCAAAGGAAATCAAACCCAATCACACCAACAAGAGGAAAAACGCATTGCATAAAGAAAGAAAACCACATCAAGGAACATGAAAACAAATACAAGTGAAGTCATGCCAAAAATAATGCCAATGTATTCCCCCACTTTAAAGAAATTGCTAACACCATATTGTGAGCAATTACTTTAAAGTAGAAGAAGATATGAGAGTTTAATCAGAAAGCGGGTATGTGCAGGATCATGATGGGCCAAAAAGTGGCAATATGATGGGTATGTGGCTGATGACTATTTTTTAACCCAAAATTGATGAAACAAAAAGGGTTTTTAAAGGAGATTCTTAGCTTTCCATCGATATAAATTATGCTTTACTTTGAATTTAATAAGTAATTATTATTCATTTTCTATTCAAATTACAACTAAAGTCCTAATTGATTGGATTATTGAAAAACATATAGATTTCAAACGGTATCACATTTTTTGAATCCAAAACATGTGTCACATTCTATGCTTTGCATACTATAGGATTAAAAAAAAAAAATTGAATTTCATGAAGTTTTGACCAACTTAAGGTGGTTAGACATACAAGTTTTTATATTTTTTAAAAATTTGTAATAAAAATTCATAATTAATTATTTACTTGGAAAAAAATTACAACAAAATATGCATCACATTAGGGGCATGAGTCCTCTACTAAAATATTATAAAAAATATTATCATTTTATTGTGGTTAGGTGGTCAGAAAAACACCTACTTCTTATTTTTTCCCTGAATTTAAGTACCATTGCAGGAAATTTCAAATTTTCACCAAATAATTTTTTTTTTTAAACAAACCTAGTAGTTTAGAAACTACATTCAATTTGCTACAGATTCTATTCTTACATATTTTTGAAATAATATAGATAACTTATTCAAATTTTTACTTCAAGTTGCCTAACTTTGATTTTTCTAATTTTTTTGTCACTTAAGGGCCTATTTTTTCCATGATGATCCTACAGATACCCAAGCCCTTATGCCAAGTCATATTTTTCCAATAAGCTACGCCATGAAAAGGGAATGGGTTGCCCCAAAAATGCATAACTCAGTACGTCACATGTGATCCAACTTAAGGCATGTCATCCACATCCCAAGCTTGCTATTACATATACATGAAAGGTGGTCAACTAGCCAAAAGAGGCAACACCAGGTGACATACATGGACAAGGCTACATAATCCCTTGCTCCCTCTTAGTGTAGGACAAGGATGAGCTAAAATGATTAATTATGAGAAACATGCTAGAGTGAAAATTAGTATCAATTAGAGGAATAAGGTTCCCCCACATAAGGAAGAGCACCAAACTCCTTAAGATGTTGGATTTTACTACTCAAAGACTTACATTCATTAGTAGAATGACCATTAATTCCATGATATGCACAAAATAAAGTCTTGTAATAAAATTTCTTTCGTGTTATTGTAGGGAGGGATATCAAATGATCTTGGAGGAGTCTCAATAAGATACTTTCTTGATCAAAAGTAGGAGGTGTTCCTTTATTTTGTGACAAAGATATCTCTTGCTTAGTACAAAATGTCATACTTACAAAAGACTCTTTAGATTGTGAGATTTTGTTCTCTTCTTTATAGAAGGGTGTAAAATCTAACGAATTTCAATCATTAGTGTTTTGTGTGATGACATTGATGCTAAGTGAGGACTAATTTGTTTCTCTCAAATGATAACAATGGAGACCACTAGTGTTGCTATTAAGTAAAGACTTGTTTATTTCTATCAAAGGACAATAACAAAGACCATTAGTTGTTTCTTGCATGTTAGGTTCGATAGGGATATAAATACCTTGTTCTCTAGCACCACATCCTTTTCCACTATAGCCAAGTTGTTTAATCACTTCATAACCTTTTCCATAAAGTTTTTTCATCTCTTTTGGAGTAGGTGGTTGTTGATAGTTTCACCAAAGTTTGTTGTGTAATTTTCTTTCTCTTCTAAAGTGGTTGAGGTGGATGCTTTCGAAGGGTTGTTTGAATTTTATGTTGATATTACTACTTTTTCTTTTCTCTTATCTAAATCTTTGTTTATGATCTTGTATTCTCCCATGAATGTTGGTTCAAAATTCAATGATCCCAAATCGTCTAGTGATATCACTATGAAGGGTTTAGGAGATCTATCCTTTTTTGTTCTTGCATGGGTTCTACTTGTGTATTTGGTGTCAATGTGTTTAAAGGATTCATTGCGTTTTTCTCAATGTTCAAACAACTATTTGGTTTAGGGTCAGCTTCAAGTCTATACACATTTTTTTTGTTGTAAACATACTTCATTTTACGATGAAGAGTGGAAGGCACCCCATTCATTGCATGAATCCATTGTCTACCTAGAAGAAGATTATATGAAATATCATGAGGCATAACATGGATTAGTGTGTCTAATATGGCCTTTCCAGGTTTAATAGGTAAAGTGATTACACCAATTCGTTGGTTTTACACATTATCAAAGCCATTAATAGAGAAACAATGGGTTGGATTTTTTATTTATCGACACCAAGCTTATCCAAAAGGATTACACTACATACATTTAAGGTCGATCCATTGTCAACAAGGGTTTGTTTTATCCCTATCATATTGTATTGAGTTATGATCATGAAATTACCACATTGTTTTTGCACTTCTAAAGGGGGTAGTTCACTTTATTGGAAAATTGTAATGACAACATTTATTCCTTGAATCATGACTGCTATGTCATTTGAGTTTTTACTAGAGGGAACTACAACTTTTTGCAAGGATTTTTTAGGCATTATGTGATAATTAGGGGAATTCTGAATTAAGTCCAATAGGGATATCTTTGCAAGAGTATTCTTAAGTTTTTCAACAAGATCATACTCCTTCCCACTATGTGAAGTTAAACGGGGAGCACTAGGAAAAATGGGATTAGGCAAAGGGAGGGATGTTGAAGGTGTTTGTCTTGGTTTTGGACTGTTCCTACTGTTGTATGCATGAGCAACAGTATTGTAACTCAGTTGCTACAAAACATTATTTTTAGGTGGTTCGAGGATAAGGACAGGTGTGTTTTTAACTTGTGAGTTTTGATAGGGTGGACAAATGATAAGTTTAGGCTTGGGAGAGTACTTCAATGAGTATCTAATGTGCATAACCTCAGAAGACTTATCCTTATTTTCATGATCTCTTAGTGAAGAGGAGTCTAATGTTACTTCATCATCTTCATATAAGGAATTTCTATTGTCAATGTTCTCATTTTCTTCCACCATTATATCTTCCATACTAGGAGAGTTTTTAGGAGAACTACAAACCAAATGTTTTTGACATTCAAGGATTGATTCTTCTAAGATGACTTCATCACATGTAAGGGAGTTATAAATAGTTTAATTATTGTGCTCATCAATGATGTTATTGTCTTGGTCAAGAATGTTTTCTCTAGGGGAAGAGAGGAAATCAAGATTCCCATGACTATCATTGATTAGATCTTTTAACATCAAAGTATCATTGTCACAACTAGGAGATACACTAGGAGAAGAAAAAATGTTATTTTCATGATCATTTATGGTTTCATTCCTTTGTTCCCTAATAGGATAGGTAGGGGAGGGATCAAAAAGAGGATCATCGATGTCTTGTTCACTAAGAGAGGTAAGAGGAGAGAAACAACTAGGATTCTCAAAACACTCATTGATTCGTTCTTCTAACACCAAAATATCTTCTTCACAAATAGGAGAGATATTGGGAGAATAATGAATATGATCAATAGGATTGTCCAAGGTTGTATTATCTTTCACTAAAACACTCTCATAGAGAGGGTATATGAACTTTTTCTTAGCGTGCCTAGAAAGGTAAGGTACCAACATTGCTTGACAAAGAATGAAAAGAAATTTTAACCATCTCATGCAATGCTTTAATAATGTAAATAATTATATCCATAGATGCAAAACATGTTTATCCAATGCATGCAAAACTTTAAGAATGCAAACCATGTATATCCAAAAATGAAAAGAACTTTTATTAAACTTATGCAAAGTTTTATGAATGTAAACATTGTATATGAAAAAGTGAAAAGTACTTTTATCATATTATGCCAACTTTTAGAAATGTAAGCATTTTTAGATCTAATGATTATTTTAATTGAAATGATTTCAAAAATGAGGACCCTAAATTGATATTTTTGACCTAGATGCATAAAGTAGATGTTCTTGAAACTTTCCAGACTTATTTAATATATGTTACCAGGAGGCTAAGGAAGCACAAAAAAGTAGATTTAAACCCCAAAAATTGCAGCTTTAAACTCAACAGGGACTAAGACGCCATCAAGGGTGTCTTGCTCTTGCTAAAGGAATTTGAAGGTTTCAGAAACTAGAACAGAATGCAATCAGCTTAGGCAAGGTTCTGAGCCAAAAACCATGAGAGGGATTAAGATGCCAAGAAGGCTTTTTTTGTCCCAATAGAGGTTTTTTTCAAAAAAATAACAAACTCTAATTTGATTATAGTGTTCCTAGATTGCCTACCCAAGGACTTGATCTTTATAAATAGAAACATATGCAAATGATTGGAAGAAAAAGTGACTAATTCCAAGCACTTGAATGCAAATTTGAATGTAATTTTTGTAATTTTGAATGCAATAAAAATGTTCCTAAATACAGTTAGGATGATTGATCATCCACTTTTCAAGTTTTCAATGAGATAAGATGATGTAAGAAAGAAAAAATACAACCTATATGCACTTTCACTAATGCAAATATGAGAAACCCTAGATGCACTTTCACTAAATATGAGAAATCCTAGATGCAATTTTACTAATGCAAGAATGAATGCAACCTAGATCTAAAACTTTAAGGAACTCCAAATCAGAAAATGAATGCTCAAAAAGGTCAGGTTCACCAAAATGAACAATAGGGGTATGGTGAACTTTATAACCAAACTCATAGAACACCACTTTTCTCCTATTATCATTTGAGAAGGTCTTAGGAGTCCTAATTGGATTGACTATCAACCCCACAAGGTGAGTTAATTCTCAATAAAGAAGACCTCGAAAGGGGTTATTTAAGCTTGTAGGGGCTCACCACCATGCCAAAGCTTGGGTAAGACACTTTAACATTCAACTCAAAAAACCTAGTAATGCAAGGCAAATAATGAGTGCAAATGATGAAATTAAGCTACACCAAGTTAGGGTATGTGCACCTGGGAAGTATGGAAATGTAATGAGGATTTCAAAAATGTAAAAAAAATTTAAAAAGTGATATGGAGGATTGAGATGCCCTTACTATTGTCTTAGTCTTGCTGCTTTTTTTTGAGGTAGATGTAGAATCTTATGATGCCAGAACAAGATCTGAAAGAATCTTTGGAAAACTCCACTTGGAGGACTAAGATGCCCTTGCTACTGTCCTAGCCCTGATCTAAATTTCTAGAATTTCTAAAAGTGATCCTAAGGCTTGATGTCTGCACTTCCTTCTTGTCTGCGCTCATGTTTTGGAACTTCTAGATCTGACCTGTAGGTGAGTTTCCATGAAGATGGAAAATTTGCAAAGCAACTTTGCAACATTGCAACTTTGCACTTCAAATTATCTTCAAGTCTTCAGCCTAAATATTTAATCACAAACATGTAAGAGGGGAAAAACTTGTTGATTGTTAGTGAATGGGGGTTTGCCTTGATCAAACCCCTTGTTGGTAATTAAACTTTGAAATGAAATAGAATGAAGGAATGATGAATGAACAATATCCAATGCTACAACTCACCAAAACCTTGTTATAAAGTATGCAAGCTTGTGTGAAATGGCTAGCTTAGATGTGGATCTTGAATCAAAGAAAGGCTTGATAGATATGAACTTGAATTGCTTGCTTGAATCAAAACCCTACATCACAAATGTTAGCACAACACACATGATGCAAGAAGATATTTGATATGATGCTTGAATCTTGATGATGGTTCCAAATGCTTGATGAATTGCTCTTGATCTCATAAATTTTCCTTAGAAATGAATTCTTGAATGCTTTTTAGGATAAAATGATTGAAAGAACCTTGTATTTAAACTTATCTATGCTTAATATCCTGAAATTACACTACACCACTAGCTGACATATGAATTCATTAATTAAAGGATGCTAAATCCCACCAAAATTTGAAATTAAATCCCAAAAATACCTTGGGTGGGACTTAGATTCCCTAGGTGGCATCTTAGTCCCGAGGCATGAAACTTAAGGCACATACTCCAAAAAGGGGCTATTTAAGGCACACTTAAAATAAGGGTCCCAAGACCTTTGGTGGAAAAAAACACCCTAGGTGGTGTCTTAGTCCCAATCCAAAAATTAGGGACACTCATACAAAATCATTAAATTATCATTTCCCCTTTGATGTTTGTCCGGATTAGCCAGAAAAAGATATAATTCATAGGGCTTATGGATGCAAAATAGGACAAATTAAGACATAAATATGGATAAATAAAGCAAGGCAGGCCCAAACAAGTGTGAAAATGCAAGGTCGTGCATTTTGCTACACTACACCCCCCTTCAGTGCAGCTTAGGGATAAGCAATTATTATGCAAATAATGCAAAGTTGAAGATAGGTCCCAGCTAATAGGCCATGTTAGGTACCCTTGTATAATTGAAATCTCTTGCAAATGGTCCTAGTTACTGCCCATGTTCCAATGATTTTCATTGATGGGTGATCCCACAATAGTTGTTTACAATTTTTTGCCAAACTAGACACTGAAATAATCTTTTTTAGTTAAATCTTCACTTTTGAGCACCTATAGCGGCTAAACCGTAAGGAATTTAAAGATGATGCAAACTAAAGTTTCGTGAAATTTTGTCTATAGATTCTAAATATATTATTTTCAAAATTTTTGGAATTATATTGTACTTCTTTTTCCATCTCCCTCAAAAACTAGTTTTTTTCATAAAATAACATTTTTAAAAAGTGACGCTCATCGTATAACACATAACATTTTTTCCATGAAGGATAAAATTATAATTCTTTCAAATTTCGATTTGTAACTCTGATATCTAGTGCTTCCACTTGGTTAGATATTTTTATCAAATATTTTTCTTCAATCAAGTTTCGAAGTTAAACCATTACAATTCAGACATAACGCAACCGTATAATGCGTAATTTTTTTTGTATGTATCAAAATTATTATTTTGTTGTTGGATCATGGAATTCAATATCTGGTGCACTCATATTTTTCAAAAAAAAAATGACAAGTTTTCCATATGTGCAAAGCAGAGAGTTTGATTTTGAAAAACTACATTCACAAGAAATAAAAAATAAATATAATAATTAAATTAAATTTATTTAAAATTATACTTTTTGTGAAGCTTATAATAAGGAATACATACTTACAAAAAATAAATTTTAAATGAATTCATTTGATCCCCCAAAAGGTAAATCAAAAGTTATTTTTTATCAACATTTTGATAGGTGTAAAGGAGACTCTGTTATAGGTATGGTTTAAAACTAGCGAGGTTTTATCCAAGGGGATTTGATCTAAGATAGTTTGATCAAAACCTCTTCAATTGGAATGCTTTAAATGAAACTTTCAAAGGCTTAAATCATTATATTTTCTAAAAATATGTGATTTCAACAAAAATCAAAATCTCCCAGAAATTGTAAACTAGCTTTGTGGGATCACCCTAATACATGCTAATTGAAATCCCACTAAAATTTTTAATTATATTGATAGAAAACCATGTGTATAGATAGTAGTTAAAACTACTTTATTGGAGGAGTTATGTAACATTATTGGTAACAATAGCACATGATTATTGGGGTATTTGTGCATATGTATTGGATCAATTGTGAAAATTTTGTGATGCTCAAAGTGAATATTTATCAAGGCAATAGGGAATATGTATCAAATATCAAATATCTAAAGTAATGATGGAAAATGTGAAAAAATCAAATCCATACAATGCATTCTAAAGCTAGGATAATGAAATGATAAAGCTTTGGCCTCTCCTCAAGGTTCCAAATTAGGTGAAATGTTCTAATGTCCAAAATTTTGATACAAGAATAATCAAATGGTGCACCCCACCCTCAAATTTTGTGAAACTAAACTTTTATGGTGCGTTTAAAGGAAATCTAAGTATCTCAGGGCTAGGATGTGTAATCCATAATGACAAAGGAGAATTATCAAAAGTTTTTTCTTTGAAGCTACCAATGGGCACTAATAACATTGGAGAGGCTCACAACTTATTAGCGGGTATAAAGTTGGCACACATTATGTAGTTCAAAAACATTCACATCGAGGGAGATTCTTTAAACATAATTAATGCATATAGGAACAGGCAAGCAAATAGTTGGATCATTTCTTACATCTTAAGACCAATTTGGGAACTTCTTGAGGGATTTGTTTCAGTAATAATCACACATTTCTATAGGGAAGCTAACTTTGTAGCTAACACTCTAGCAAATCATGCCTGCAAAAATTGAGACATAAGCACTCCAAATTGATTCATCTAATTTTCTAAATTTCAAGGATTTCACACAAATCATTCATAAAGAAGGCCAAGGGAGAGGAGTCTGTGGGGCCTTAGGATTTTTTATTGGTTAACACTAGGTCAATTTTTCTTACCACATTGTTGGTGTGGTAAGCCAGTTATCTTCTTGGGTTAGTAGTGTATAAGCT
Organism: Sequoia sempervirens; assembly: GCA_007258455.2. Classification (NCBI taxonomy): domain Eukaryota; kingdom Viridiplantae; phylum Streptophyta; class Pinopsida; order Cupressales; family Cupressaceae; genus Sequoia; species Sequoia sempervirens. The sequence continues at coordinate 615,546,159 of VDFB02271358.1, forward strand.
TATAATTTCTATGCAAAATTTCATCCACTTCATGCAATATTCCTCCAATGGGGGGATCTAAAAGCTTAATATTAAGCTTGGAATGTGATAATTTCATGTGAAAAGTTGTTTTGTTTGGTCCTGATGCATTTATCCAAGGGTGGGTCTTAATGCTTTTTTTTAAGCAAGTGACATCCAAAAACACCATATAGAAGCTAATTTGATTGGTTCCTAGATTGCAAGGGAGGTTCCAAAATTCTTATTTATTGAGTCTAATGCTTGACTATGGTGTTCTTTGGTTAGTAGTGTAGAGCTTATAATGACTATGTAAAATGTTACACACACTATGAGGCATTCCTCCAAGGAGAGATTTGAAAACTTAATATTAGGCCCAAAGTTTGATAATGCTATGCGAAAGTTGTTTTATCTAGTTCTTGAGAGTGTTCTACTTATGTTCAAAAGCTTTCTTGACATGGTCATGATTGTGGTGGTATATTTGTCCAAGGGAGGGTCTGAAATTCTTTATCTTGAGGCCGATGTTTGATAATGTCACGTGGCATATGTGCACAAGTTCAAGAATGTTTGGCATTGACCTAATGGTGTAGAATCTTATAATGCATGCATAAAATACCATGTGCTTTATGTGATATTCATCCAAGGGGGATCCAATTTAGCTTAATCTTAAGCCTTTCATTTGATATTGTTGTATAAAAAGTTGTTTCATCTGGTTCTTAGGAGGATTGTGTTGATGTTACAAAGCCTTCTTGATATGGCCATGACCATGGTGCTGCATTTCTCCATGGGAGGATCCAAAATTATTTATCTTGATTTTGATGTCAAATAATGCCATGTGGCATATGTGCTCAAGTTTAGGATTGTTTGGAGCTCGAAGATTGAAAAAGGTGCATCATTGGATTGTTTGGGGGAAGCTTACTCTTTGGCTCATGGGTTAGTATTATAGCTCAGGAAAATAATGCCCAAGATAAAATGACACATACTCCATGATACATTCCAACATGGGAGGTTCCAAAATCTTATCCTTAACCCTCACATCTAAAAGTGTCATGCAAAATTTGATTCATTTGGCTCTTGGATTCAGTATGATGAGGATTTAAGCTTTCTTCATATAGCTATGTCTGTTACACTACATTTCCCCAAGGGAGATTCCAAAATGCTTATCCATTAAGTCTGATGCCTGAAAGTTCCACGTGTCAAATATTTGCAAACTTAGGAATGTTGGCCACTGAAACTGACACTATTGGTTCATCTTAATGCTTGTGTGAACTATCACACGAATGATTTTGTGCAACCCTAAAAAATAGTTTAAAAGTAAAGTTTTTAATAGAATCTCAATGTCTTATCATGTCACACATAAATTGGGTGCAAGTTCAAGATGGTCTCTTGGCTAAGTGAAGCTCAATGATGTGTCATTCATCATTGTCACCTCTGGATCAATCATGAGAGTCTGTAATTGATGTCACATCTAGTCATGAGATCTATCTTAGAAATTTCACTATCTTTCTAAGTCTTAGGGAATGCTATTTTGGCATTTTTCTCATCTAAAGGTGGTGGTATTTCCTTTTCATACAATTCTTGTATTTAAATCTCTTGATTTGATGGGTATTAATGACTAATTATTTTTCCTCAAACGCACTATTCATGGACCAAGGGAAGGAAACCATATTCACTAATATTGTGTACCAGTGTTCTATCCACTGGGGCATATGAAAAATCATATTTTTTTTGAATTTTTTATCACGGCAAGTTAATTATTTGAACCAATGTAACAATTACATTGCTTCAAAGAGGGGAAAAATATAGACACATGAAATTGAGATCATGCATATTTAACTAATTCATATTCACCCGTCAATTAAATAAATCAAGATTATTTGATTGATCTCCCAAGGTTATCTTCTAATTAAATAAATCACTTTATTTAATTATCTCCTAAAGTCTCTTCATTTAATTAAATCAAATATATTTAATTAAATGGATAGTGCATCAATTTCCTCCCTTTTGATTTAAATAAATCCAAGCATCTAAGTCAAAATTCAAAATCAACTAACATCATCTTAATTAATCAAACCATGATTAATCTAATCCTAATCACCCATCACATCTTCTAGGTTTTCCCACTTGCACAAATAAATCAATTTATTGATTTATTAATTCTCCATTTTCTCTTAACATGGCATAAAAAGAGAATATTCTCCAAGTTTGAAATCTCCCCCCAAATTGACATGTACATCTAACAAAGCATTTAAGAGTTACATGTCTCTCACACAAGTCAAACTTAGCATTTAACTCTCAATTTCAAATTTCAAATCTCCCCCTCTTTGGCACATTGACCAAAATGTGCTCATTCCTCAACCTCACATGTTGACAAGTGGCATCTTGTCATTGGTGGATCTTTAGTCCCACATCCTCCATCTTTGGCATTCTTTTATCCTTCTTGGCTATAAATAGAGAGCTCCTCTATTGAATTAATCCTCCACAACTCATCCAAGTTAGCATTTCATCTTGGTCATCATCTTGCATCTTTTTATCATCCAGGAGCTTAGCAAGGACTGAGAAAGGGCTTCTTTCCACAAAAGCACAAATCCACTATGAGATAAAGTTTGATTCATGTTGTTTATATGCTTATTTAGCTTTTCTTATTGTTTTAATATCTTATTTATCATATCTAACATGATATAATATTTTATAGGGATACTGAATTTGTTATGCTTTACTTGACTTCAATGAAAATGCTTGTTAAAGTCTAACATTTTTGCAGATTTACCATCCACATTATGAGCTTGTGTCAACACCCATTTTTTTGGATTTTTTCCAAGACTCAAACTGAGCATGTGAGAAAGTTGAAGGCCATTATCATAAATCAAATAATCACATAGACAATTATCATTATGATAAATCAAATAATCACATGGACAATTATTTATCAATGGCTATTAGCACAATCATCTAAGTGTTTGTTCATGCAAGAGTAATATTATCAATCAGTGTCTTAATTATCATAGAAGTCTAAAATTTATTGTGTACATGACTATTGAATGTGCTCTATGCAGAGACCTGTATGAATACCTACATTAGGCTAGTGAGAACTTGTAGGTAGATGGCCTTGGTGTAATCTTGAAGCTTTGGCTAAAGAAAATCATGTTGGATGAATATTTCCTATTTATTGGAGTAGTTAAACTCATTTTCAATTGTGAAATTCTATCATCGAATGAGCAATAAAGGGTGGACTCAAATATTTCCTTGTGCTTTGTGGCAACCCTTCTTGACTTGCAAACCTCAAAGGTAGAGGTGCCATAAATGACTTGCAAGCCTTTTATATGGGAAATCATAGGTGGGTTGGAGGAGGTGATGGAAGTTGCCTCTTTGGGTCTTGTCATACCTAGGCCTCATGACTTGGAACTTCTTTCCATTCCAAGAGAGGTTACCCTTTTATCCTAGATATCAAAGGTGTGGTACTACTCAAGCATAGGGAGTGGGAAAAGGAGGGAGTAAGATTACTAAATAAAATGCTTCCTCTTGAGTCGGTCCAAGACTTTGATTGGGTTGGAAATTTTATCAACTATATGTACAAGAAATTTTTGATGAACAGTCTATCTTTACTATAAGGTCTGCTTTCTATCTTTTATTGTTTATGAATGTGCAACATTTTTCCCTAGCTAGAATTTTATTTTATATTAAGATTTTGGAGATATTTCGGGAATGATGGGTGCTTTGATACTGAAATTCTTAAATCCAATTTTATGTTTTGATGTCTACTTGGGCACTAAGGTTTTGAGCAAATGTGTCAGGTTGCATGATTGGGGGCAGTTTAGGGTTTTTTTAAATATATAGCCACTAAAGCATCTTCATAGCATTTAGATTTAGTTTTGGGTTTTAAGATAAACTATTTGATTTGAGGGATGATAATACACCCTTTTCCTACATGTGTTGAAACTCAATAATATAATTCAACTTTTAAAATAATATAAAATAGTTTACACCTTTAGCCTTGTAGACATGAAAAATATCCTAATCAACTAAATTTGATTCCTCTTTAGTCACCTCTCTATTAACCATTTAATTAATCCATCTCAATTCCTCTATTAATCAAATCAATCAAATTTACTTAATTAAATCATAAATCAATCCTAAGGTCCCTCTTTAATTAAATAAACCAATCTTATTTAATTAACTTCTAAAGTTCTTCATTTAATTAAATAAATCAAACTTATTTAATTAAACCACTAACATCATTCCCTTTAGCTAAATAAATCAAAACATTTATTTAACTAAGTCTAAATCACTTTTCATCTCCTTTTGATTTATTTTAATCCATAAATCTAAGTCAAAAAGTCAAATCATCTAATCCCTCATTAAATTAATCTAATTCAGATTAATTTAATCTAAACTCATGTCACATCCTCTAGCTTTCCCAACTTGCACAAATAAATCATTTAATTCATTTATTAAATCTTCATTTTCCCTCAACAAGGCATCTTTAGAGAATATTCCCTCAAATTTGAATTCAAATCCAAGTGGGATGAGTCCTTTCAACAACGCATTTATGTCACCTTACAAGTCCTTTTGCATTGAGCCAACTGGCCATTAATCCATTTGATTCTCCCTCCACCTTGCCATTTCAACATTTTCAAATTTCAAATACATGCATTTATGGGCACATTCATCAAAACTTGCAATCCTTGGCCCATTCACATGGTGACAAGTGGCTCCTTCTTATTGGTTGGGTTTTTATTCCACATCCATCCCATTTGCTTCTTCTCTCATCAAACTCTTCTATAAATGGAGAGGCTATCCTTCATCCACAATCTACAACTTCATGCAATGCTACTCTATTCACATTGAGAGCTAATTTTGTCCACTTCATAGCATTTTCAACAATCTTCATCATTTGATTGTCAAGGGTTGGGAAAGGGTCACTTTTCACATCAAAGCGACATCAATCCACTATGGAATAGGTATTTAATGTTTATTTCATGTTTTCAATGAATTTACTTTGCTATTTTGTTTGCAATGTTATACATGTTTAATTATTTCACAAGGACATCACTGTATTTGCTTGCTATGAACTAACATCATGTTGATATATGAGATAGAGTTTTAGCTTGCAGATTTATGGTGTTACAAGCCTTTTATCTAAAAAAAGTTTATCTAGACCTAATACTTCCAAGATGTACAACAACTAATATCCTAGTCCTTTTTTCCCAATGATTACTAATTATCTATGAATATTTAAATATTAAAGATACTAGAAGATCAACTCAAGTTTCATTAGTAATTAAGTGGGTGCACTAGTGTAAGATGTCGCATATTTCAACATGTGGCCTATTTTCTTTAAAATTAAGTGTGCTTATATTATTATGATATGTTTGTGTTCATGAGTTCAAAAATTATTTATCATGCTTGGTGTGGGAGGTATCTAACCCCTAAGCTTTTCAGCAGTCAAACTATTTGTTCAACTCAAAAAATTCTATAACTTTGAAAGGTATCCATGCAAATGCCTGATATATGCTCATCAATTGAGATGTTAATGGTATGTGCTTATAATGATGACATAGTCTAAAATTAACTCCTATTTAATTAATACATATGTAAAATAAATTAGATTTTATTATTATATACAAAATGCTAACAAACAAATGTAAACATTTGACAATCAAATTGATAAAACCATAATTAATTAAAAAAAGTAACTCAAACCATAATTTTTTATTTTTTTTATATTTACACTTAAAAAAACACCTTGAAAATATTAGCTAAAATAGAAAATAAGAAATTACACATATTTAAAACGAAGAGGAAAACTGGCCATAATAGGTATGTACTTTATTATGTTGAGACAAATTTACTGTTTTATATGTGTGTGAAAGACCCATGTTTATAAAAACCTTAATGTAATAAATAATTTTCTATTTATAAAATATTAAAATAAAAATTTAAACAAAAAATTTATCATACTTTCAATTAATTATCAAAATGGACATGGTTCTACTATAAATCTAAAAAACTCAACTTAATGATTTTATTTTATTCTTTGATTTATTTTGTTGCTCTAATTTTTTATATGTTAACTTTGTTTTCAAATATCACATTTTTTAATTTTAAAATAAAAATTTATTAATAGTTATGACTATTTTGTTTTTGAATTTTTTAGTTTATAAATATATATAAAATAAGTTTAAGATAATCCAAATATTTGACCATGGAAGAAAATAAAATATTCACAATTAAGGAGTAGCGGCTATCTAAAAGATGATAAAGGAATAAACTAGGAATCACACCTTGGTGTGCAATGGGTACGTCAAAGATTTGTGGAAGGTGAATTAAGGAAAAATTTGGACTATTTTTTGCTTAAATTTATGCAATAGATGAGGTCAAATGGTAGGCTAGTAAGAAAATAATTTTGTTTGTGCAACAAGGGTCTCATTGGACAAGTGATAGCTTCAAATCAACCATGCATCCATTTGTAGGGATCCAAACATGACCAAAATAAAACCTTTGTATTAGGAAGATAATAAGGTTCCATTGTGAAAAGTTTCAAGTTATATTTGTAATAGGGAGAGAGATAGGTAGAGGGAGAGATGGGGATAGACATATGGAGATATAGATAGAGAGATATAGATAAAAAGGGGTAGAGAGGAGCAAGACGAAGATAGAGAGAAATAGAGAGAGATTGGGAGAGACAGAGTGAATAAGAGAGGTAGAGATAATTTTACATAAATAGAGGGGGAGAGAGACAGGAATATAGAGATAGAGAAGAAAAGAGAGAGAAAGAAGTTGATAGAGACAACTAATAGAGAGGAAGGTATAGAGAGAGGGAAAGAAAGATAGAGAGGGGGAAAGATAGAGATAGAGATAGAGACAAGAGGGTGCAATGGGGAGTGTGTTTGTATATGAGTTAGATATATATATAGACAAAGAAAGGAAGGCAGAGGGAGGGAGAGAAATAGAGACAAGATAGAAAGAGGGAGTGATAGGGAGGGAGGCAGAGATAGGGATAGAAATGAGGGAGATAAGGATAGAAATGAGAGATAGATATAAATTTGGAAAGATAGAGGGGTGATTGAGAGAGAGAGAGAGAGAGAGAGAGAGAGAGATGGAAGGAGAGAGGAAGAGGGAGAGGGAAAAATAGAGATAGAAAGAGGGGGACAATGAGAGAGGGGGAGATGGAAAAATACAAAGATAAAGATATAGTAAGTGATATATACAGATTGGTAGAGAGGGAAATGTGTTTGTGTGTGTATACATATATATAGATATATGTATATATAATACACACACACACAAACATGTACATACATACATACATACATACATACATACATACATACATATATACATATATATATAATGAGATATATATATATAATGGTATGGATCTATATTAAGTACATATATATTTAAAATGTGGAGAGATATGAATATTAAATTAATTTATTCTACTTTAAGACTATTTTAAAAAATTATAAAAACTAAATATAATTCTATTTATTAAATAATATATATCATTAATTTATTTACTTTTAAATTCAATTTTAATTATAATTATTTTTAAATTGGATTTAAATTAATAATAATATAATATAATTTAAAATGGTATAAATTGTAAATTATAATCTAAAATATTAGATAGAATAATGTTTAATATAAATAAAATTTAATAAAATTTAAAATTATATGAATTTTCTTATGAATTCAAGCAAGCACCAAATGATTTTTTATATGCTAATTTAATTTGTATTATATAAATTAATAATTTTTATTATAAAATATTATATATAATAATAATATAACTTACATATAATATTATAATAATAAATATAATATAATTATATATAATTTTATTTGTATTATACAAAATATATTATAAATTTTATTATATTTATATGTTTTTTTAATTTTTTTAATTTTAAAATATTAAGTATTAATATATAATAATAAATAAAATTATATTATATATAATGTAATTTATATTATATAAAATATATATTATATAATAATTATAATACAAATTATAGAATATAATATATAATAATAATATATTTTAATTTGTTCTAAATAAAATATGTATCAAATATTAGTTGTATATTATATTGTAATCTATTAAGTCAACTCTATTATATTAATTACTCAAGAGGCGTTTATAATGGCATCCAAGCATCCAAAAATTTGTGTAAGGAAAAACTAATCAAGTTGGATTTTATGTGCAAGTGGTGGTAATAGTAATGTTGGATTTTTCTATTTTAAAGTAGTTTTAAAGCTATTTTGTTCGCAACTTTCTTTAGATTTTCTTCTCATTGCATGCTTTCCCAAGATTTAAAGACCATCGAATTATTTTCGCAACATGCCAAAGGACTTCGATCAGATAGGGGAGAACCCTCAATTGTCATTCATGATCCAATTTCCATTCACTCCTCGTTCACCTACCCCCCCAATATCCGTTTACATTTTAGTCATTAAAATTTTGTAGTTATGCCAATAAAAAAATAGACATTACACCAGTATATGTTCACTACTTAGTCTGTAGCCAACAAACAAAATAAATAAATTTAAACATATATTGATGCAATTATGTTTACAACACAAGTCAAATTGCACAAAATAAAGTCATTTATGAATTCAATAAGGTACACTAATGTTTACAATAGCCACTCCATGCAAGTGGCTTAATACTTCTCTTGCATTCTATTTACATGTATACATAAACAGTTAATGGTGCACAATGTCACATAATTTAAAACATTATAAACAGTTAATGGTGCACATTCTGACATAATACAAAACATTGATCAGCTTTATGAGCTATCAGTTGCACAATCACCCACACATCCCTTGACATCTTCATGCATTAACTCCATCTACTTCTCGTACTTGCATAAACAGTTAATGGTGTAAGGCTCCCTAATATACCAAAAAATATAGTATAATTCATATATCTAACTGAATTTAATAGAGCCACCTATTTTGAAAATTAAACCAAATATAAAATTGATTTCCTAAAGGCCACGGTAGAACTCAGGCATAGATGGCCACTGCAAAATGAAATGATAGATTGTTTCCCACAAAAAATTCAAATTTGAAACTCAACTACCACAATTCAATGCATTCAATTTACCCATTCGAATGATTTTTTAAGAGGGAATTTCCACGGTCATTTTCATTACAAATTCTCCTCTACTTTCACTGAATATCCTTTGAAGACTTTAGAGCTTACTAAGGAAACTTTTTCACATTCCTCTTAAAAGGGAGCTTATTCAGGTCGGTACACCCAAAATAAGCAAATTCAAGTTTTTATTTATCAGTATATTGGATTTACATTTATGTTGTCTATTTCATTATTCAATATTCTCTTTTATATTTATGTACTCAGTGTTTACATTATTTTTAGCCTCTTAGTTTTACATTTATGTTGTCTATTTCAATATTCAATATAATCTTTTATATTTAAGTAGTCACTGGTTACATTATTTTCAGGCATACTGTTCTACATTTTTTTTGTTTGTTTCATTATTCAATATACTCTTTTATATTTATTAGGCATAATGTTTTATTTATTCAATATATTCAGTGTTTACATTATTATCAGGCTTAATGTTTACATTTATGTTGTCTATTTCATTGTTCAATATAATCTTTTATATTTATGTACTCAGTGTTTACATTAATTTCAAGCATACAAATAATTTTTCTTTCACTTAGCTTTTCAACTTAGCATTATTTAATCATATCATAGTTACATTATATTTATATTTATGTACTCAATGTTTACATTATTTTCAAGCATACCAATAATTTTGCTTTCAGTCAGTTGTTCAACTTAGCATTATCCATTATTTAATCATATTGTAGTTACATTTTTTTCACCTTCATTCATCATAAATCAAAGATTATAATAGCAGCATTATACCATACATCAAATATAATAACATCAGCATTACCCATTTTTTAATCATATCACAGTTATATTCTAAATCCGTCTTTAATAATGTGTAGGGTTTGATCATAGCAGATTGCATATATATATATATATATAATATGATTAGACTGTGTAGGGTTTCATCATAGTAGATTGTATATATATATATATATATATATATATAATCTAATAAGAATGTGTACGATTTCATCATAGCAGATTGTATAGATATATATATATATATAATCTGTAAGAATATATATCAATGTTCTCTGTAAATAGAATGATATATTCTTATCAAATTGTATACATAAATACATCATATATATTCTGAATATCCTCCTCTGCTTTCACTGAATATCCTCTGGAGACTTCAGAGCTAAGGAAACTTTTGCACATTCCTCTTAAAAGGGAGCTTATTCAGGTCGGTACACCCAAAATAAGTAAATTCAAGTTTTTATTTATCATTCTATTGGATTTACATTTATGTTGTCTATTTCATTATTCAATATTCTCTTTTATATTTATGTACTCAGTGTTTACATTATTTTCAGCCTCTTTGTTTTACATTTATGTTGTCTATTTCAATATTCAATATAATCTTTTATATTTAAGTACTCACTGGTTACATTATTTTCAGGCATACTGTTCTACATTTTTGTTGTTTGTTTCATTATTCAATATACTCTTTTATATTTATTAGGCATAATGTTTTATTTATTCAATATATTCAGTGTTTACATTATTATCAGGCTTAATGTTTACATTTATATTGTCTATTTCATTGTTCAATATAATCTTTTATATTTATGTACTCAGTGTTTACATTAATTTCAAGCATACAAATAATTTTTCTTTCACTCAGCTTTTCAACTTAGCATTATTTAATCATATCATAGTTACATTATATTTATATTTATGTACTCAATGTTTACATTATTTTCAAGCATACCAATAATTTTGCTTTCAGTCAGCTGTTCAACTTAGCATTATCCATTATTTAATCATATCGTAGTTACATTTTTTTCACCTGCATTCATCATAAATCAAAGATTATAATAGCAGCATTATACCATACATCAAATATAATAACATCAACATTACCCATTTTTTAATCATATCACAGTTATATTCTAAATCCATCTTTAATAATGTGTAGGGTTTCATCATAGCAGATTGCATATATATATATATAAATATATATATAATATGATTAGAATGTGTAGGGTTTCATCATAGTAGATTGTATATATATATATATATAATCTAATAAGAATGTGTACGATTTCATCATAGTAGATTGTATATATATATAATCTGGTAAGAATATATATCAATGTTCTTTGTAAATACAATGATATATTCTTATCAAATTGTATACATACATACATCATATATATTCTAATAAGAATATATCATTGTCTACAAAGACGACAATATATTCTTGTTAGACTATATACATACATACATACATACATACATACATACATACATACATACATACATATATATACATATTGTATGATGGTGAAATCTGCAACTTGTTAAAAACTCCAACACATTAGCATGGTTAGTTTAAAACAAAGCAAATAGCATCATCTCTATGAAATAATACATCAATGTTTTCCAAATGCAAACAAATGACAAAAGCAAGCTAAATAAACATATGAAAAATATGAAGTATGTTTATCTCATAGTGGATTGGTGCTATTGTGGAAAATAGCCCTTTCCCAACCCTTGATAATGCAAATGATAATGATGGACAAAATCAGTTCTCAAATGAAGAGAGTGACCTTGCATGATATTGGAGATGAAATGCTAAGATTGTGGAGTTGTGGAGGATTTGATCAAGAATGAAGCCTTTCATTTATAAATTATTTTGATGAGAAAATGGCCAAATGGATGAATGTGGGATAGAGAACAAGCCAATGAAGAGAGGCCACTTGTCAACTTGTGAGTGGTTGAGGAGTGTACAAGATTTGGGAAATGTGCCCAAGAGGTGGAAATTCAAATTTGAATTTGTGATATAAATGTTGAGTTTGACTTGTGCAAGGGACATGTAAGAGACATTAATTTCTTTGTTGGGTGTACATGTCTACTTGTTTTTGAATTCAAATTCTAGGGAATATTCCTCAAAGATGCCATGTTGATGGAAAATGCTGATTTTAATAAATCAATAAATTGATTTATTGGTGCAAGTGGCAAAATCTAGAGAATGTGATGGGTAGTTAGGTTCTAGGCTAATTAGGATTAGGTTAGCTTAATGATGATTAGGTGATTTCGACCAATCTGACTCAAATATTTGAATTTATTTAAATCAAAGAGGGATGGATTATGCATTTGGAGATTTAATTAAATAAAATTTTGTTTATTTAATTAAAGGTTGATGTGAGACTTTGATTTATCTAATAGTCTTGATTTACTTGGTGGATGGATTTGATAAGCTTGATTAATTTAATGAGCGGGTGAATGTAAACTAAGTGCATAATGATAAGTGTGCATGTCTACATTTTTCCCCTCTTTGAAGCAATGTACTTGTTGCATTGGTTCAAAGAATAAACTTGTCGCGATCAAAATTCAAAGATTTTATGATTTTTTAGATGCCCCAATGGAAAGAAGAACACTAGTACATTGCCCCCTCGAGTGATCGAGTCTCACGATAAAGAGGTTCAAAATGGATGGTTATGGATGATGATGCAAATGAGATGGTTTTAAGATGCTTAGAATAACAAATCTATATTATCTTAAACAACTTAAATGATGATATGATGTGAGATGGGTGAGATGGATGATGTGATATGCTATGATTATGCAAATGTATGATTTATGCAGATGCTTAGACTAATAGATCTATATTATGATGATGATGCAAATCCAATGCATGTGAAATGATCGATGTTTCCTATTATGTATGATATGAATGATATCTGGTATGCTGACAGTTTTGTGGATGCAAGATGGATGCATGATGGATGCAGGATGGATGCATGATGGATGCATGATGGATGCATTGGTGATGATGATGTTATTATAGAAATGAGATGATGACAAGAGGATGCCACAAGTCCATGATCCGACAAGACTTTATTAGAGATGATGATGATGATAGGTGATGATAGATGGATGATTTACTTATCAAGGATTGGGATTTTAAAAGGGCTACTTACCTTATGTTTGATAACACATGTAGATACGATGCATCAAGGTATAAATAACCAAGATGGCGTTGTACCTAGTGTGATGGACTTTGACTCGACACATAGATAGGAGTATTCTTGTTCACAATTGACATACGAAAACCTTGCTAAGAAGTACCTAACAAAGCAAGTATTCACCAAGTTATTTTACAAGAACGTCCAACAAGCACAACAGACAAAAGATAATGATCGTTGCCCCATTCCTATCTCTCTAAATCCTTCATTTGGATATCATCGAGAGGTCCTTGGAATGATTGCAATAAGATAAATCACAAGAAAAGATCAAGTACGCAAACAAGCCAATGTTCTTCATACCTTCAGCCAAAGGGATTTGTTTTGATAGGATAAGAATCCAAGGTGATATCCAAAATGATGGCCATTGTCAAAATGATATATCCTAGGAAATGCATTGTATAGGATGATGATGGTTTGATAAGTTGATTGATAGGATGTTGATATAAGGTTGATTGACATGTTTTCGACTGATCAAAAGTTTGATTTTGTTTTAAATGTTTGTTGTTTTCTTTTGATTTTACGATTGAAGCTTGCTGGTCGCGCCAACAAAAGGATATAAAAATCACAGTAAAACCTATCCTGGGAATTGGACATTCTAGCAGGTGACTAATATCTCTTTACGGACGTCCATTTACTTGTCAAACCAGGGAACATATACTTTGAATGGAGCAGCACAATATATGCACTAAGAACTAGTTTCAGTCACAACTTAACAGAAATAAACATTTGGAAAGAATTCTATCTACGCTATAGGAAGGTAATGCAAAGTTCTTTTAACTCAACCATGATTTAACCAAAATAGAAATCATAATAGTTATGACCGAGACACAAACTATGAACTGGCCTGATGCTGCAGGAATAGGCACAGGGATGGATTCCCAATGTTGCAGGAACAATATAAGATTGAGTTTGTATGAAAGCTTTAAAGATGAAATCTAACTGATGATCAACAGAAAAAGAACAGCTAACTAACTAGCTACAGATACTTACTAAGTGGGCCCCCTTAGCAAGCATCTACTAATTACACAAGTGCTGAACTCAGAACTTCATCAAACTTTATTCATAAACTCAGAATGGTATACATTGCTTTGTTGATATGAAAACTAACAATGAACTATGTCTCTTGTCAAATAGATTCTGCTTTTTATTATCATACTGACTCTTACATGACATCTTCTATCTCCCTATCACTATGCTTCTATCTTACTTCTAACCATCTTCTTGCTCACTCCCGCAGGAGGAGCACTTATTTAAAGTCAGAAGAACAACTAGCTAACTAACCCTAACAAAGAAAGACGTAGAAGTAAAATGTATCCCAAAATTGAGGAACAGACTTCATAAATGAATTTATCTGTTCAACCTGATCCAGAGAGAATCTAGCGCTCCACTCTTTCTAGATTGACTGCCATTAAAAATCCTTCCCAACAGTTTCGGTCAAAGAGTCTTCACCAAAGCTTCTTCGAAGTCATGCAGGAAATAGACTTTACTGCAAGGCCGAGATTGGCTGCACTTGACTCGATCATACTTTCTTCAACAACCTAAGAAACACAAGGTAATAGATGCGAAAGAAAAGGCACATGGCACATACACAATATCCATTCATTAATCACATATTTAAATCTATTTCATCATTTAAAAACTATATGTGATATACCAGTCATTTAGGGAGTCAATGGGGTAATAAATATAGATAAGACAACACGATAGCTGCAGGAACATGAAAGTGTATTGCTACAAGATATCCCAATAAAAGGTTTCAAAAGAGTTTAAACAACCATGAATAGAAAAAGTAAAGGTATTAAAAGTTCATCATGATATCCAAACTATGAGCACATTTTGGGCTCATCACTTGCTTTTGCTGATTGTTGTGGTTATTTCTGTTTGTTTTGCCAAAGGATGAAGGTGATGATCAGTTTATTATGGATGATTGATTATTGCAGGTGAAAGCGAGATGAGGCGGATGGATTTTTTTCAAATATTTGGATGTTTTTGACGTTTTGAAATGTTTTGAGGCTGTTTTGGATTTTTCAAATGTTTTGATTTTGATTTTTGCATGTTTTGGGGTTTTCTAAGATTTTATGATTTTTTGGATTTTCATGTTTTTGGATTTTTTTGGATTTTGATGTCTCTGGGCTGATCAAAGATAAGCCTTGCCTACGCTTAAGCTCAGAGATGATGTAGTTCGATTCCAATGTTTTTGACATTTTTTTACTTTTATGAATGTTTTTTGGATTTTGATATTTCTAATGTTTTTGAATTTTTTGATGTTTTGGATGTTTTTGGATTTTCTGATGTTTTGGATGTTTTTGGATTTTTCAATGTTTTGGATGTTTTTGGATTTTTTGATGTTTTGGATTTTTTGGATTTTTCGCATGATTTTGACGATTTGGATATGGACATGCGTGACGATATCAATTTTATGTTTTGGGAATTTGTTGAAAACCAAGCTAAGGTTGACTGATTGAATTGATGGATTGATGATGATGATAACATTGTTGAGGATACACAACAATGCAAGGATTTGATTGATCAGGATTGATAATGATAACATTGTTGAGGATGCACAACAATGCCAGGATTGATTGATCAAGATTGATGATGATAACATTGTTGAGGATGCATAACAATGCAAGGCTAGTGTTAAGCAACATAATGATCGGGAAGGATATTCCAAGATTATGGATTGATTGGATTCGATTGATCAAGATTGTTGAAGCTTGATTTTGGAACAAAAGTTGTTCAAATGATTTGATGTGACATTTGAAATGCAACTTAGATGCAACTGATAGTGATTACTTGGATTGATGTTCGATGAAAGATGAAGACTAATAAGGAACATCTTCTCGTCAAAATATGCCATGGGCTAGTGATTTGGGTTTTTGCTCACAAGTGGTGGACCAATTTTATTTCTTGTTTGCCAATGTTCAGATCACCATATAAGTTGGAGGATATAGATCAAAATTTATTCATGAAGCAAGATGCAAATATCTGCCCCCAGTGTCTAGCAATGAATGGGATGCGATGGGTGGATGCTTGGATAGGTGTATGGATGGATGGATATGGAAAGCATGCAAAGGATGCCAAGCATTATCTTACGATAAGATACAATGTTCAGATAAGGAATGCTCATTTGGATAATGCTTCATAGCTTAGATAACCTTGGATAGGATAGGGTCAGTGAAAATGACCCATGTCAAGATGTTTACCGTAAGCTAGCATACAGTGTGCCCCAAACTTTCATCAAGATAAAGATAACTTGGATGATGGATGCAGATGGATGAAATGGATTTATTATGGATAAGATGGATGGAATGTTGGCTTTATTATGGAGGCGATGTGATGCTTTCATCTGAACTGGTGCACATAAATGCTCGATTCTACACATGATGCATGTTTGCCAGGTTTTCATCATGGTCTTTCCCAAAGCGCCACCATAGTGGTTTTCACTGGAGGACGATTTTTTTCTTTACTTTTTTCAATCCTTTTTCTGATTTTTTTTGGATTTTCATATTTTTTTATTTTTTTGGTTTTTCTGAAAGATTTTAAACTCATGTTGAATCACAAGGTGTTGCTGATGTAGATTCCCCTGTCATAATGTGCCATCGATATCTTGCTTGAAGAAGCTGCTTTGCTAACATACGTGCAATTGAATGCAACTTTTGGGATTGGGTATGTGCAGGATCATGATGGGCCAAAAAGTGGCAATATTATGGGTATTTGTAGGGTATGTGGTTGACGACTCTTTTTTTTACCCAAAATTGATTAAACGAAAAGGGTTTTTAGAGGCAATTCTCAACTTTCCACAAATATAAAATATGCTTTAATTTGACTTTAATAAATAATTATTATTTATTTTCTATTAGAATTATGACTAAAGTCCTAATCGATAGGTTGATTGAAAAACATTTATAACTTTTAAATGGTATCACATTTTTTGAATCCAAAACATGTGTCACATTCTATGATTGACATACTATAGGATTAAAAAAGGAAAAATTAAATTTCATGAATTTTTGACCAAGTTAAGGTGGTCAAACATACGAGTTTTTATATTTTTTAAAAGTTGTAATAAAAAATTCATAATTAATCATTTACTTGGAAAAAATTACAAAAAATATGCATTACATCTGGAAATGAGTCCTCTACTTATATATAAAATTTTATAAAAAAATATTATCATTTTATTATGGTTAGGATGGTTAGACAGACACCTACTTCTTATTTTTTCCCTGAAATTTAAGTACTACTGCATTAAAATTTCAAATTTTCACCAAATAGATTTTATTTATTTTTAAATAAACCTAGTAGTTTAGAAGCTACATTCAATTTTCTACAAATTATATTCTTACATATTTTTGAAATAATAAAGATAACTTATTCAAAAAATTTCGTCAAGTTGCCTAACACTTATTTTTCTGAATTTTTTGCCACTTAAGGGCCTATTTTTTCCATGATGATCCTGCACATACCCGATTCTTGATCTGCTTTATTGATAGCAGGGTTAACTTTGTCTCTGTGCACACATCATGACAGAGTTCCTTTTGAATCCTTATGATGAAGGGTCGCTGCCAATACCTGGTCAATGTGAGAATTGGATATTATGCGTGGAGGCATGGATGGAGTGCGTTTAGGGATAAGAGATGGATTGGTTGACAGTTTGGAACCTTTGACTTTCCAAACTTGGGAAGATGAGCAATGATGGGTGGATATGAAAGTGTGCATGGAATTACGACCAACTACTTGATATACTTTGTACGGCGCTTGAAAAGCCTGTCTTTGATGGATACTTTTCCCTCTTTTATTTTTCCCCATAGTTTCTTTGACTGATGGAGTTTGATAGGGATAATCTTTCTTTGTATATTTTGGTATCCATTTGTATTTGATTTGTCCATTATTCTTCTTAGATTATTTTCCCTTGATAACGTTCTTCATACTTTGATTCAAATCTTTCTTTCGAAGTTGGTCCCAATTCATGGATGTGGTGATGGGTGGATGAAGATTCATGACATGGCTGGTTGTAGTATTGACACTAGTTTCATCATACAAACTCTTCGTGCTCCCCATGTTGACGTTTTCTTGAGACAAAGTTTCCCCCAGTATGGTGGTAGTAGTACCTCCATGCTTTTATTTTGCCTGTTCTGAGAGCTCTTGTTTACAATGCATTCTCTGATAAACAACCACTGCAAATGATGTTATTTCTATTTGCTACTCTGCTAACTCTGGAATATCTCGTTCTATCTAACTTGTTTCCTTGAGTGGATAATGTTGGATATCTTCATACATGATTTCTTCATTTTAGATTTTGGATATATTTGATCTTGATGTTGACAACTCTGTTTGACCATAGGAATTGATAATTTTCTCTTTTTGTGTAACAAAATCCTATTTAAGATGAAGATCATCTACATGTCCATCCACAGAAAGCATCTCATGGGTAGATGGAGGAGTATGTTCTTTGTGGATGTGATCATCTTGTGTGGATAGGAGTATATCCATTAGATCATTGTAATATCTTGGAGATACAAATTTTTGATCTTGATTAATTTTGGGAATGCTTTCAACATGCTTTGGATCAAGTTCCTGACATGGGTCAATTTCAAAGGATGGATTGCTTGCAAAGGGTTCTTGGATGTCATCATTAGACATGGTAAGTGGTTCAATATCCTCAAGTGTCGAGTTCAGGGTTATTTCAGTATCTGTAACCATGAGGGTGAAGGGGGTCAACATGTCTTGGGAAGGACCATTGCTAGACCTTAGTGAAAGATGTTGATCATGCTTTGGGATAAATTCTTGAGATATGTCCTCTAACTCATAAGGAAATGTAGAGACATTTTCAACATGATCATAGGTCAATGGATCGTGCATTATGTCAATAGGATCAAACAATCCTAACACTCCTTGAAAGAGATCACTAAAAAGTGGCTCTTGATGTATTGTGAGTTGATAATCAGATGGGGTGGAAACATCTTCAAGGAGCTCATCAATGGAGAGATATTGATCATTGTTTTCAACAATTGTGATGGAGGGATTTCCAATGTCTTCAACCATAGGGTCAAATTATCTTGACATTTCTTGAATTGGATGATTGTTGGTTGGTGGATTTTGATAATGATTGAAAAGTGACTCTTGATGTGTGTTGATTTGATCTTTGGATGAAGTAGACATAGCTTCAAGGTGCTTAGTGATGGATTGATCTTGATCCTTGTTCTCAATAGTTGTCATTTTTTGTGTTTGTGCTTGTGTTTGTTGGGTAGTTCGAGAGGCTTGGGCAACTTGAGAGGCTTGTTGCACTTGTTGAGCTTGTCTTGCTTGTTGTGTGGCTAGATATTGTTGGATGGCCTTTTGGTAGGCCTGGTGAGCTTTTAGTGCAATGTTATATTGTCTTGCTACTTTTGGTTTTGGTGGTAGTGGTGGTGGATTTGGAATTGTGTTGGATGTAGTGATGAGTGGTTAAGATACATTTGAAGTGATCATGGTAGTGAGGGGTTGAGATGTTATGGGATTGATCGAGGTGATAGGAATGGTCAGAATGACCGAGGTGATAGGTCTTTGGGAGACCATATTTTGATTTTTTGGGATTGATGTTGTCATTTGATTAGATACCATCTGTTGGTGTGATGTTGATGGTATATTCCAAGGGTTTGATGTGATGGCTTGATTGGTGTTAGGTGGATTGATTTGGATGGAGTGATTGGTCCTAGGTAAAGGGGGAAGCCCTAAACCAAGGAATGATGTTGATATGGGTAATGGTGGAGGAGATGTATCTTGGCGCAATGACTCAACTATTTTGGTAAGTGTAGCAATTTGATCTCGCAAAATTTGATCTTGATTTTGATCTTGACTCCCTTGATATAGTTGATTTGGTTTTTCTTCAAGTAGATTTGGGATGCATACTTGTGGTTTTTGAATGGGATCATGGAAAAATTAATTTTGGACAATGTTATGATTTGGCATGATAGGTTGAAATTGAACATTGTTGATGTTGGGAATCACATTGCCTTGATTTAGGTAACTTTGATTTTGCATGGTGTTACCTTGACTTGGAGTCGTTAACATCTTGTTTGGACTCTGAACAACATTTGTATGATTTTCCAACATATTTATCCCAAAGTTTGTCAGATTCATGTTTGGAAAAATTGTACTTGGTACATTCTCATTTGGCTTGTAGGGATTTGGTGGGATGATGTTGTTCGTTTGAAGGCTCATGCATTGATTGTTTAGTTGATAGACTTGTAGGTTTGGATTTAGATCTACCATCAGGAAATGTGTTCCAATATTTGATTTGGGCATACTCACACTTGTTGTGCCATTGAAATTTGTAGAAGTTCATGATCCCATGTATGGATTGTATAAGTGTGAGTTTTGATAATCAATCAATATTGTAAGGCTTTGAAAGTTCAATTGATTTCGATTACTCATAATGTATGGATCGAGTTTATATTCCATGTTCCTCTTGTGATTTGACCTTGTTGCAAAAGTGACCTTTAAGGTTCTTAGGACTAATGATGAGATGAAGGATGAAAAGGGGAAATGATATGAGTGTTGAACGTTTAGGTACCTTGGATCAATGTTAGACTTAGGGCTTGATTTTGATTGTTTGATTTGGATAGTGAACTTGCAAACCCTAAGATGTTTAGATGTTATCTTAGGATGAACTTGTTCAAAGGATTGCTAATTCAATTAAATGTATGAGAAAGGATGCATTCCCATACACCTAACTAAACAAGGTGATTTTGATTTTGATGATTTACCCAAGTCTAGAATGATGCTTCCAAAAGCTCTAAAGTTGTTTGGTGGGATGGGTTTTGATAAATGTTTGGAATGGATGAAGTGTTTGATTTGATCCTAAATGAACCTAGGAATGACTTGTTTACTAGACCAAGATAGTGAAGAACATTCCTTTCTCTAAGAGTAATTCAAAATCAAAAGACCAATGTTTGCATGAAAACCATATGACTAAAAGATGCCAAGCACATATGTGGGGTTCAATTGATTTAATCTTTTCTTAATGGATCATTTTTACCAGAAACACACTCTTCATTAGATTTTCAATCTAGATGTCTAATGTCTCAACTTTCCCCTTATCCCACAAAGCGTATTATGCAGAAACCAAGGAAATTTGAGGCAAGAGTTACCTATTGTTGACCTTAGTAGGAGAAAATTGAGGTAAAATCCAAATGCTTAGAAGCCTCTAAGGATATGAATCCCAAGGGCAAGCAATAACATGTGAATTTTTTCAAGGATATTTGCTTCTCCTAAAGGGTTTGAGATTTGATGTTCATGTTCAATGTTGGTTTTCCAATGTTTTCGATCAAAGCACTGTGTTTTCAAACTGACTTACAATCAATAAAACACCCTAGCTCAATTGGTACATTTTTCTTAGTGGGCTTGCCTCATGCCCTTCGTAGAAGAAGAGATGATTTTACATGCAACCAAGGAAAAATATAAAGGTATGTTAAGAATGAAGTCTTAACCTCTATATTTCAACCAAGATCGGACATGGCATGTAACTTCTTGGAATGTAAGTTCCAATGCACCACTTTGATAAAATCGCTCAATGGATCAATTGGTCACTACAAAACAAGGGTTCTATTTCGGACTTTCCATTCGTGGAGATTGACCCATATGGCGAGAGTCCCCTTTCAGATCCATCTCATCAGAATCAACCACGTGATATTGGCATTTCTTCCAATACCCACATTTATATCCTGGCTGGAAATACTCTTGGCTTTAGAGTGTTACCGATTGAGTCATTCCCTTGGGTGAATAATTTTTCCCAAAGGCAGGCCCTCTAAGATAAACAAAAGTGAGTAAAGACAAAAATCTGTAACTCAATCAATCTTTGATGGAAACAAAGAAAGAGAATAGACGCGATGATGCTCTACTCACACTCGCACAAGATGTTCAATTTTAAACCCAAATCAAAGTGTGTATGGGAAATTATTTACTCAACTTAATGTCACCAAAATCTTTTTGATTCTCAAGATTTTCATGAGGCGCGAGAGAAGCGCATACGTCTTTTGATGATATTACTTTGTGTAAATAATTACAAAACAATAAAGACACACATTCATTTTATCCTTCAAAGCAATGATTTGATTTGTTTTAAGCACCAAAGTAAAGATGAAGATTTGATTGTTCAATTTGTTTAGCCCAAAAATAAAGACTAGTCAGTTTCTAGGGTTCAATTTTTAGACCAACTTTGAAAAGAAACAATGATGTAGTTGGCTTAAAACAGAAAATTAAAGTAGTAAATGGAGGCTCCAAGCATTTAAAAATGCTTTTGTCAAGTTCAAGTTAAGTGCTTAATTTTCTTCAACTCAAAAATTCTTCAAAGATTGCTTCCAATGTTTAAATGTTGCAAGCTTCATGTGCAAACGAAATCCCTCCTGCAAGATAAAGACATATGAGAATTAATTGTTAAGAAATAAATATTGAAAGAAATTAATTTCAACAGATGTGCTTTCAACAAAATTTAAAGATGATCGATAATCCTTCATTCATTTTTCTAGCAAGATGAGATTGTAAGATGCAAAGACATTTTATCTGTACAAGCCTTGTTAAAAATAAAGAACATTTAACAAGGTCTCACAATACTAGAAAATGTCAGCCTAATTTATTCCCCTCCTATTTGATACCCTTGGATTCAAAAAAATCCTCTTAATTAAAACTCACACAAGCTCCTAAATTTGCCACTTCCAATGAATGCATTTGTCAAATATAGAAACAACCTATCCCATCTAAGACCGTTGCTTCCATTTAATGCCTAGTAAATAGAAGCAAAGATGAGTTTTAATTTTGAGATCTATAAAATCATTTTCAAAGCTCGCAGCATATATGATATGATTAGCTTGTCAAAGGGTCAACATAATGCGTCATCCATGAAGACTGAAGTTGAAACATTAAATGCACATATATAAAACCCCAAAGATTAAATGCACATGAATGCATTCTGATTGGAGTCTCCCAATGTTGAAATCCTCTTATGGAAACTATCCCAAAGCGCTGATAATCATTCATATAGCAGAGAATCTTCCCCTCAAGATCTCCCTAATTTGGCATCATCCTGCCAAAGCCTAGCCTCGATGGCATATGACCTATATAGAGAGTGGCAAGTGGTAGACATTTCATGCTTTGAACCAGTGATCCCTGCTCTCTATGACCAACTCATTGGCCACTTCTTTAGTATCTGCTTACACAAGCTCTTCTTTTGCTATGACCTTCGCTACCAGTACAGCTATGATGACAAGACAATAGAAGCTATTGTGGTCAGGTTTCTAGACAATGTGGAACCATCAAGTATTCGCTTCCAACGCGACCTCAGGGACAGGAGCCTTCGTACGATGGACACTCTGGCGCATTGCTACTACCTTGACTGCTTCCTCACCTCGTAGCCCCAACTTTGTGCGCTTGACACAAACGTGGAGATCAATGTCTTCACAGTCCCTTCAATTTTAATGACATTTTTCTTGAGCTTCTGACATGCACTATCAAAATGTCCACATCAAGATACTTTATGGCAGAGTGAATGGAGATATCCCACCTTTATTTTCTGGTTGCATTCATAGTGATGGTCGATGGCTATCCCCGAGCATCATGATAGCCTGAAGAATATGATTTGAGTGTAGATATCCATGGCATCATGTCAGTCACTTTGGTTTGTGATATCTCGCCCTTAATTTCTGGTTGACTTTCTTTTTATCTTTTGTGATAAATCTTGCTCTCAACTAGACGCAGTTAATGAAGATATTGAGCAGTGATAATTAGACTTTAAAATGACAGCTGTGAGTAAACAAATTTGATTATTTAGGATAAGATAGGAATCTACATAAGATTCTAAATGATGTGCCCCGTTTTGGAGGGAAAATCAAATGTCCCAGTAGTCGAAGTTGTATTAAATGTGATCAACAAATATTTGATGAGCTCTCTTTAAACATGACCAACAAGTATTTGATTAACCAAGGTGCGATTTCTGGTTAGTTTCTTCCTTCAAGCTAATGTCACTACAATTGTATTGTCATGGGCCAAAGGTATTCTTTTGTCCAATTTGGCGAGTAGATCTCTGCCTCTCTTTTGTGTCCAAACTGTGAAATGGAAAGACAACCTTGCAAAGCCAATAATGTCCTTACTTTATGTTATTTCAGCTAAAAGTAGCTTGATCAGTTCAATTTCTGAGTAAAGGAAACAAGATGCTGTCACATCTAGCGAAAGGAAAAGAGCAAGGGCGAAAAGGAAAACCACTTCTCTCTAGAAGGAACATTTGCTTTCTTTTGCTCGCCACCAGTTTCCATAAATGCAAGGTGAAAGTGATATGCAAACTTCAAACTTAGTGAATGGCGCGCCTTTGTGTCAAATTTGGAAAACAAGATCCACATTTAAATGTTTGCTACACTTGTGGCCTAACATGTGGTATCGACTTCATTTCTAGTTTGAATAAAGTTCACGCATTCTGCTCTATAAACAAAACCCTGTAACAAAATATTCTCTGAGAAACACGTTACAGAGGCTTTAGGAAAATTTTGATGAGTGAAAGACTCCTTCCCACCCATGAATGATTGTATTTAATGTTTAGCTAATACGATTTCCTTTGGAAATACACAGATTATATGTGTTCTATTAATGGACTGCTAAGGCTCAAATAATGTGTAAAATGGAACTATCAGAAACCACACGGTATGCTTTACAAATTTAATATATATAAAGATAGAGTAGACTTCCCTAAATGTGTAGCTTGAGTCATCAAAGCCTGCTGATCCCGTCCTCCATTAAATATACCTACAACTTTCTTTCTCCTTTTTTTTTTTCAATGGAGGATAATCTAGATATGTATACAATAGATTTTACTGCAAAAACTTTTTTTTAGCAAATGAAATCAGCATCAAATGCAGTCAATATGAGCAAAGCCGAATCCAAAATGCTGAATGGTAAACATGCTTGAGATATACTCAATCGTTAACAAAGGTATGATTTATTTGCTTGGTGGAATGACTATGAAAAGTGGAAGCATAGACAAATTACTCGCGTATTTTTGCAATAAAGAGCAGAGCACAAAATTTAACTAGAAATTTAATGAAAGTAATATCTTTATAGCAAAGAATTCTGATTTAGAAAACGAAGTTAGTATAACCGTGACAAGGTATCAAATACTTCAAATCTGCAAAATGAGGTATCAAATACTTCAAATCTGCAAAATTTTCAGCCCTCCTTCTAGCGCCATTTGTATGATGGTGAAATCTACAACTTGTTAAAACCTCCAACACATTAGCATGGTTAGTTTAAAACAAAGCAAATAACATCATCTCTATGAAATAATACATCAATGTTTTCCAAATGCAAAAAAATGACAAAAGCAAGCTAAATAAACATATGAAAAACATGAAGTATGTTTATCTCATAGTGGATTGGTGCTATTGTGGAAAATAGCCCTTTCCCAACCCTTGATAATGCAAATGATAATGATGGAAAAAATCAATTCTCAAATGAAGAGAGTGACCTTGCATGATATTGGAGATGAAATTCTAAGATTGTGGAGTTGTGGAGGATTTGATCAAGAATGAAGCCTTTCCTTTATAGATTATTTTGATGAGAGAATGGCCAAATGGATGAATGTGGGATAAAGAACAAGCCAATGAAGAAAGGTCATTGTCAACTTGTGAGTGGTTGAGGAGTGTGCAAGATTTGGGAAATATGCCCAAGAGGGGGAAATTCAAATTTGAATTTGTGATATAAATGTTGAGTTTGACTTGTGCAAGGGACATGTAAGAGACAATAATTGCTTTGTTGGGTGTACATGTCTACTTGTTTTTGAATTCAAATTCTAGGGAATATTCCTCAAAGATGCCATGTTGATGGAAAATGTTGATTTTAATAAATTATCAATAAATTGATTTATTGGTGCAAGTGGCAAAATCTAGAGAATGTGATGGGTAGTTAGGTTCTAGGCTAATTAGAATTAGGTTAGCTTAATGATGATTAGGTGATTTTGACCAATTTGACTCAAATATTTGGATTTATTTAAATCAAAGAGGGATGCATTATGCATTTGGAGATTTAATTAAATAAAGTTTTGTTTATTTAATTAAAGGTTGATGTGAGACTTTGATTTATTTAATAGTCTTGATTTACTTGGTGAATGGATTTTATGAGCTTGATTAATTTAATGAGTGGGTGAATATAAACTAAGTGCATAATGATAATTTTGCATGTCTACACACACACACACACACACACACAGATATATATATATATATATATATATATATATATATATATATATATATATATATATATATATATATAGGCATGCCATGTATTGTTTCCTCATATCAAGCCATGTAGAGTTTACATGTGACCAGTACAAATTTGATCCACCTCTCTCACCTAAAAGATTGTTTGTTCAATAGTGGATTTTTGTTGGGTTTGATGTTGTTTGAATGCATTTTGGCATCTTTAAAAATCATTTATGTGTATGGCATTAAGGGTTTGACTATAATCATTTCTATTTACATGTGACTAGCGACTAGTAGAAAAATTATCCCTCATGAATTATTCTGTCTAGGGCATTGACTTTTTGACTGCTATGCCTTTTTTTGACATTAGTCTATGAAGTAATCACATGTAATGTGATTTAAACAGAACATTGATGAAATTTTGACTAAGTATAAATATGAAATTTATTGGGTATATAATAAGATACTTAATCTTCAAAGATTTTTTCATTTCATCTTATATGGAGCTACAGAAAACGTCTCCACCTTTCCACCTGGAAAATTTCTTTTTCAACAGTGGGTTTTTTGGGCGTCATTAATGTTTGAGCGCAATGATTTCTGTTGGCATTATTCTATGAACTAATCTCATGTTATTCTTTGTTGCACTAACAAGTTATTCAATTTTTACTGTTCGTTCAAGTTAACTCGAAAATTATGGAACCTACTAGAAGGACTACAAGGGTTATAGGAAGAGAAAAACATGCAATTAGAGTAACTCGTAGGGTGCACTTCATTGAAACACAGCCTGATGAGGAAGTTCATAGAAATCCCAACCCAGAAGATGTTCATGACTCTACAGATGAAGCCACCAACACAATACAAGCTAAACCTCATGTTCAGCCAAATGTTCAACGTGTTGTGCATCTTCCCTCACCTGTACCCATTAGGTAGTATATGTATACTAATTTGGAAGGATCAGTTAAGAGCGTTGAAGAAGACAACATGTCAATCAGGGCAGCAGCAATCAAGTGGGGTATGCCATCTAGCAGTTTGAGGCCGTGGCTGTTAGGAAAAACCACCACGAAGAGGAGGGGTCCATGTACAATTTTAATTGAAGAGGAGGAGACTGAAGTTGTCCAATGGTGCAAGGACATGGAAAAATTGTGCCACAGACTGCAAGTAAATCAACTACAAGCCACAATTTCCCAAATAACTACAAGTCAACCAAATCCTTTCACAAATGGGGTCCCCAGGAGGTCATGGTGGGTAGGATTTTTAAGAAGGTACCCAGATTTGACAATCAGAATAGTTGAAGGAGTGGAGAGTGATAGAGCAATTATGGTTCATTCTTCTATCATGCAAGCATTCTATGACAACCTTGAGAATCTGATCAACCTTAGCCACTATGGAGCAAGTTGAATATGGAACTGCAATGAGACTGGTATTCAAGCTAGTAGGAATTGTGGCATGAGATTTATTGCCAAATTGGGTACAAAATGTGTACCACATTTGGTTTCAAAAAGTAGAGAGTGGATCACAGTGCTAGCTTGTGTAAGTGCGGCTGGGATAAGCATTCCTAGGTTCTACCTGTTTAAATCAAAGAGGCACATGCATAACTATATCATTAATTTTGAGGTAGGGGCATTGATGGAAGTCCAAGAACATGCATGGATGATAAAGGAACTATTTGTCAAATGATTAGACCATTTTGAAGCTAATATCCCTAGTGGGGTGTCACCAACAAACAGGGCCCTTCTCATTTTTGACAGTCATGGCAGCCATGTGACTTTCAAGACCATTGAAGAATAAAAAAAATAGGAATAGACTTGCTAACATTGCCTACTCATACCAGTCACAAGCTGCAGCCATTGGATGTCAGCATTTTTGCTCCATTCAAGGCATATTTTAGAAAGGAAAGAACCATTTGGCAAGCTGCAAACTCACAAATTGATATTGGACGTGAAGAGTTGGCAACTCTTGCAAGCCAAGCTTTCAAAAAAGCCTTCAAACCAAGCAACATTCCTAGTGGGTTCCGCAGAACTAGTATTTGGCCTCTTAATCAGTCAGCCTTTGACAACGACATGGGTCCAAGTGAGGGCTATGTTATTGAATATGATGTTACAACTCCTACAACAGAAGATGAACCAGTCACAATGGAAACTGAAGACGATGTTATGGTAGCAGAGACATGCTTGCGTCTTCTTGGTTACAATGAGGATGTTATAGATGGTTTTGTAAGGGAATACGATGCAAGGGAAGTGGAAAGTGATGTTGCAATAGAATGCAATGGGGCTGATGAAACTACAAAACACATTCACCCATAAATCCATCAATTTTTTGTAGATTTCCAACTAGAAGTTCAACTAGTTCTTGCACCCTACACTAAAGATACAACCACTACAACAGCATGCCTGAATTTTCCAACTCAAGTTATCCAACCGGAATGGATGCATGAAGTAGCCACAAACATTGGATTGCAAATAAATCCAACTGAGGAAGAAGTTAGCCTCTCTATGTCTTCCCCACCACATGTTGATCCAGCTGAAGTAATGCATTACTTCACTACTGCAAGGAACTGGCAAGAGCATAGTGATGGTCAAAGTGAAGATCACAATGTTATTAGTGAGGAAGAAGTTGAGTTTGTGCCATGCACCCCACATGATGAGTCACAAACAACAAGACCAAATAGCACATTCTTGAAACTTCTAGTACAAAGGATGCAAGAAACTTCACAGAGAGGTCGCTTGGGAATGCTTTGCCTTAGTAGGCAGTCCCAAGTACTAACATCGGATGCCTTCATCTAATTGTTCATCCAACAAGAGGCAGAGAAGAAAAGGCAAGAAGAGTTGTAGCAATGTAAGGATCGGATATTGTGAAGAAAGGCAGACCGTGAAGCAGAAGAAATTCTAAAGGAAGCAACAAGGGCTGAGAAGCAAGCAATGAAAGTGATAGAAGATGAGCATAAAATGATAATAATGTGAGAGAAAGCCATTAGATAGGAGTAGGAAAAGGCTAAATGTCTACAAAAAGCAACAAAAAAGAAAGCAAAACAAGCAGAGAAGAGAAAACGTAAGTCTACAGTGGGGGATCCTATACCCACCTATCATCCTATCCTACTTGATATGATGAGCATTTTGACACCAGCCTTTATAGCCATCAACAATATGCAGGTTGGGAGTGGCTCACAACAAATGGTATTGACTGTTGATGCAAGCCAGGCATTACTTGCTCAAATAGCAACATGCCTTCAAGGAGGTATTAACCAAGTATCACCTCCTACAAGTGGACCTGACTCAGCTATTAGTGGATATATCACACCACCTCCTTTTCCTAGAAATATGGATAGTTTATTATGTGCATATTCAATTTTGTTTTTTGATCGATGTAGCAGTATATTTTGGTGATCTAGTTTGCAAATCAAATCTATTTATCTGCTTAAAGCTATAACTATGATATGATTATAAGATGTGATAATGCTGATGTAATTATGTTTCAAGTATGTTTGACCCATGTTTCTCTCACACCACCCAATCAATTATTGTAGTTTGATTCAAAATATAACTATGATATGATTATAAAACGTCCTAATGTTGTTGTTGTTTGTTATATGTTTGATGATGGTTTCAGCCTTCTATTTCCTATGTTCTCACTAATTACACTATGTTTCAGTCTTTGTCAATAAAAAATAATCACAAAACTTTGTTAGGTAAACCCATATGCGTGGTGTGATGAAGGCATATGAAGAAAATGATATATTCTTATGAATTATCAGTATAAAAAATGAATGGAACTACATGTTAATTATCAAATTAATTATATATATACATGTATAAATATAATTAATCTAATACTAACTAATCTCATAATTATTATATGTACTATTGCTCATTTCATCTAACTTTCAACCATATATATAAAAAGACACATTTTTTAGTATTACTAGGTCATTGTCAAAGTAAATTCATAGACTTTACCTGTCATTAACGTTGAATGTCTTTTATTGATTACGGATAAGTCCTTGCATGCTTTCCATCAAGAGACCAATGCCAATAAATATATTCCTCCAATCAAATAAGCATCTGATAGGAAAAGTATTTATTTATGAACATATGTATACTAGAAAATGTAAAGATATCATAAATCATTCAGAGCAAAATGTCCCTATAGAGTTTTTTGTGTTAACAAACACAACTTTGTTGGTATGTTGATAATCCACATGCTTGATTCACTTCTCCACACTCCTGCTTGTCTGCAAAATAATTGTAATAAACAGGGGTAGTACTCAGTACTCGTAACATTCCCACATCAAATCATCCTTACAATACTGCATGCACAACAATAAGAGTTTTGATTGGAGCATTAAAGTCCACAATGTTTTGATCCTTGGTATGAAGCTGACACTAATAGTGTGTATTACATATGATGGCACCATACATGGCAGAGTGCAATAGAAAGGACATATATATACATATATATGTATGTGTATACATGTATATCTATATGCATATACATGTACATATACATATATTTAGTGACAATCGTTGCACATATACATATACATTCATACATACATATGCATATACATGTGTATATATATTTGTATATACATATACATGTACATGTATATGTATATGTATCTACAAATATGTAATCTAATAAATATGATCATTTCAACAACTAAGTCAAAACTGAATATTTTGTATGGCTGAAAATAATGTAGACACTGAGTACATAAATATAAAAGAGTATATATTGAACAATGAAATAGACAACATAAATGTAAATCCGGTATACTGATAAATAAAAACATGAATTTAGTTATTCTGGGTGTACCAACATGAATAAGCTCCCCTTTAAGAGGAATGTGCATAGGTTGCTTTAGTAAGCTCTGAATTTTGTAGAGGATATATAGGGAATTCTCTCTTATAAAATCATTGGAATGTGCAAATTCAATCTTTGTGGGAAACAATATGTCATTTCATTTTGTAGTGGTCAATTATGCTTGAGTTCTGTCGTGGCTTATAGGAAATCAATTTTATATTTGGTGTAATTGAGAAAATAGGTGGCTTGCATAAATTTAGTCGTACATATGAATTATAAAATGTTTTATGTCTTGTTATATGTACGGTGGCAAATTTTGTAGAGGATATGCAGTGAAAGCATAGGAGAATTCATAATGAAAATGACACTAGAAATTGCCTCTTATAAAATCATTAGAATGTGTATATTGAATGCATTGAATTGTGGTGATTGACTTTCACATTTGTATTTTCCTGCCAAACAATGGTGTGTTGAATGAAAAAAGGCCTATTTACAATTATCATTTCACCTATTTCAAGTTACGTTTGTATGCGGGCCCCATCAAAATATCATGTGGGTCCGCTAGGAGGTGGTCTCTTTAATCTCAACCTCATCACATTAAAATGTTCTCCATGTGCCCCATATTCCTTCATCAAACCATGTGTATGAGTTAACCACATGCCCCATAAGCCTTCATCAAACCACGCGTATGTGTTAACCTAACTGTGGGTTGCTGGGTAGATTTAAGCCATATACTCATCATCACCCATGGTTTTCTTCCTCATTTTCACTAGTATTATCCATATAAGATTATACATATATAATCTTATATATATATATATCAGATTACATATGTTAAGGTCCATGTCATTTTCACCTTTATTATCCATATAAGATTATACATATATAATTTGATATATATATATATATACGGTCTTATATAGATATATATCTATATCAAATTACATGTGCTAAGGTCCATGTCATCTATATATGATTACATATGTTAAGGTCCATATAATCTGATTGATATATTATTACTAGATTATATAATATATTATTATATAATCTGATTGGTATATTATTATTTGATTATATGATATACGAGATGAAGTTTTGAAGAGACATGAATAACTACCCATGAGTTGTCTATTCATAATATAACTGCGTCTCAGCAAAATATCTGTGATCTGTAGTTGTGTCTTGCAACTATAAAATTTTTGATATTAAGCTATGGCTTACAACCTTTAAGTTAATACTACTTTTAAGTTCTCAACTACAAATACCATAATATAGTTATGCATCAAAAAGATCAAAATTTTATCTCCATTAAAAAAAAATGTAACGTGAAATTGTTAGTCGGTACTATGAAGTTCGAAGCCTAATTCATCATGATTTTATTTTATCATGTATGCCATAAGGATGTTTTTGCTCATTATGCTTATAAAATAACACCAAAATAGAATCATGGATGATCGTATAACAAGCTATTGCCAATGTCAAGACTCAAAATACGTTAACATACTTTATCCAGAACCTTAAGAAGAGTTTGATCGTGAATATGTTTTGATCTGTATTTGTCTTTTTGTAAATTGAGTTTGGTACTATTATGCCCCAACTTTAAGCCCCATTTAGATGAGCTTTCCTGCATTGCTGAACATGCACTATAGAAAGCCAATGTGAGATATGTACCTTAAAATAAGCTTTATTTAAGATTCTTTACAATCTATAACTACCAAGAAAATCAAGGTTTTCCTTTTTCATAAGATGCAGTCCAAACAGGATAAGAAAACCAGTGAGCAAGTATCCTATAACTAATAGACACATAAAGGATGCAAATATTCCACTTACAAATAGTAAATTCATGGCATTACCTCATGATGCTAATTCTCAAATTTGGAGCAACTTTGTCTATTTAGGTTGTTTCATCCTTTTCTGTTGTTTTCCCTAGGATACAGTTAGCCACCAAAAAGACCAAAGGGGTGCGGGGATTATTGATTTAGCCTCAAAGAACCTAGCTCCTGGGGAAAAACTTGTGTGGGTAATGTTGGAGGAATGCAAAGCACAATGGTTTAAGCTTTTAAGCTACAAATACATGCAAAACAATATTTTCAATTGTCTTATATCTAATTCTCTCCCCTCAGGCTCCTCCATATGACATCTCATTAAGAAATCAAAATTATTGATCCAGAGCTTTGTAACAAGGGATCTACCAAATGGAGAAAGGGCCGACTTCTACAGAAGGGGAACGCCCCCTTATCCATGTATCCAAAACTAATTGAAGCTTCCAGGATTCTTGATGGGTTATGGGGAAAAAAATATGCAATTACTGGCATGAAAGGGTGATTAATGCATGAAGATTGCAGCTTTAGAAAAATTTGGTTGTCGTTCTAATAGTAGAGGAGCTAAAAGTCATTTTAACTTTGGTTTTACATCCTTTAATAATCAATCGCTTAGCATTCCCAGATAAAGCTATATGGAATTTAGATGGTTCTGATTTATATAAAGTATCTTTTGGTTACAAGCTTTTAGAATATAAGCAATTCATCTTTTAAAATATAAAGTATCTTCTGGGTCAATCATCAGAGACTTTGAATTTACATCTTTACTATCTGGAATGTGGGTTTACAGACAATTGGAAAGCAAATTGAGTTTGGAAGTTGGGTGTCTGTAGGGCACTTTTTTTCTATTTTTTACCTATGTAGTGTGACAGAAGAGAAAGAGAAAAATGAGGCAAATGTTTGAAGAAAATGGGAATTAATTGAAAGTTGGAAACCCCATTAACCCGTATCCTGAAACCCCTCAACAATTTGGGGTAAAATCTGAAAACCTCAAAAAAAAATTGATTATACCGGCGTTTGACAATAACCCATTAATTTTCATGATTATTGTTGGTCAAAATTTCGTCAATGTTTTGTTTATATCACATTACATCACATTAGTTCATAGAATAATTTCAACAGAAATCATAGTGCTCAAACATTGACGACACCCAAAAAACCCACTGTTGAAAAATCATTCTTGCAGGTGAAGAGAGGTGGAAACATTTTATGCAGCTCCATATAAGATTAAATGAAAAAATCTTTGAAGATTAAGTATCTTATTATATACCCAATAAATTTCATGATGATACTTGGTCAAAATTCCATCAATGTTCTATTTAAATCACATTACATGTGATTACTTCATAGAATAATGTCAAAAAAAGGCATAGCAGTCAAAAAGTCGACGACGTAGACAGAATAATTCACGAGGGTTCATTTTTCTACCAGTTGGCAGTCACATGTAAATAAAAATGATTACAGTCAAACCCTTAATGCCATACACAAAAATGATTTTTAAAGATGCCAAAATGCACTCAAACACCATCGAACCCAACAAAATTTCACTATTAAACAAGCAATTTTGCAAGTGAAGAGAGGTGGAGACGTTACT
Source organism: Sequoia sempervirens (assembly GCA_007258455.2). Classification (NCBI taxonomy): domain Eukaryota; kingdom Viridiplantae; phylum Streptophyta; class Pinopsida; order Cupressales; family Cupressaceae; genus Sequoia; species Sequoia sempervirens. The sequence goes on from VDFB02271358.1 coordinate 615,580,727, forward strand.
TGTAGCAAAATGAAGTTGAAGGTCGTCACCGTGGTCGCAGAGCCAAACTCGGTGGCAGGAGAGAGGATGCAACAACAAACATTTTGGAAAGAAACCGCAGGAGATGAAGACTTTAGGGCTTAAAGCTGCCCAGCAACCCGTGGTTAAGTTAACATGTACGCGTGGTTTCATGAAGGCTTAAGGGGTACGTGGTTAACTCATATGCATAGTTTGATGAAGGAATATGGGGCATGCGGAGAACATTTTAATGTGATGAGGTTGATGGTAAAGGGACCACCTCCTAACAAACCCACGTGATATTTTGATGGGGCTCGCATACAAACATAACTTGAAATAGGTGAAATGATAATTGTTAATAGGCAATTTTTTCTTTTTTTTTGGATTTGTAATGAACAAGTATGGGCGAAATAGTGAAGATGTAGGGGGCGGAGATTAAAAAAACCCCCTTTTTGACCACCTTTCACTTTACGACTTCCACAAGACGTGTTTGAAATACCCAAAAGCCAATTTTTTCTTTTTATGGTCCTATCTCGGTTACGAAGAAGCCGAAAAAAAGAAGTGAAATCGGACCTATTTTGCACTCTGCACAAATGCGCGAAGTTAGGCCTAGCGGCTACTGGTACGTTTCCCCTAGTAAAGACAACCAACAACCTTTCCTCGATACACAAAATAGCTTTTCTGAAGGTGCTGCTGCTGAATTGAATTTCAAACCCCCTACCAAGTCATTATCTCCTCAATTAACAATTTCTTACAATGGAGCAGTAAATGTCTACGGCAACGTTTCTTCTGATAAAGTAAGAAGTATTCTTAACCCTGAGATTTTTTACATTGCAGACTTTAATTTTCCTTTGAGCATGGAACTTACAGTCTGATTCATTAACAGGCAAAGTGTATAACGACATGGTAGTCGGTAACGGGAATACTCCAAGCCTTTCAAATTGTGTAGCTTTTTTCAAGGGGATTAAGAGAAAGCGTTTCGAATCCAGAAGGATCTGCAAAGGGTGCAAATAATAGGCATCTTCTTGGCATAGCACATTAGAGTAAGAGCTCGAATTGAATTTGCTACAATTTAGAATGTAGCATTGTTTTCAGTGTTGTAACAACTTGGAATGACTCTGCTATGCAAAACTTCCATTAGCGAAGAAAAAATCCCTGGGACGCTTTCTCCAGAAACGGAAGGCCGGGTAGCTTGGAGCTTCTTGGTTGATTTGAGGAGATTGAAGATAAACAAAGTGAACATTTTGTACAGTAAGCTTGATGAAGTTGCACGCTGTTTGCGCGGATTTGAAGGGATTATTTGTCTACGAGAGCTCATCAAAAAAAGGCTGCACAATCGGAAGGTTTGTTTCCCATTTCCAATCGGATAAGAATGCGGCGCGTCATATTTTTTATATGGAAACAACTATTGTGAATGATTCCCACAGCTTTTGATCGATTTTTTTCACTTTTGAGTGGAGCAGTTCAAAGAACCATCCCACATTTGTTGGCGAAATTCAATTTGTATTATATTTGACGCAGCAAATTCTGAACTTGATTGTTAGTTATTAATTTACAAAGAATTTTCGTCGATCATGTTATTTGACTTGTCAACTAAAGTTGTATTGAATATTTTTATTTGTATGACAGTGCCACAATTTTTTTCAATAATGGCATTTCACTTGTGAATTGTTTTTTAAGTTGAATGGAATGTTGTTATTCATATAATGCATAGGTCATTTTCATTACACTACTTGCGTCTAGAGGCGTTGGTATCCAACAATCTGTATAAAGTTTTTGAAGCTGCATTTAAAATGACAGGCAGGTGGAAGTCATGTGCAACTACAGTAGATTTGATGAAACAAAAAAATCAATAAATCAAAGATTTGATTACAAAGATAAATCAATCAAAAAAAGAAAATTAGAGAATGATAACTCTGACTTATTTTACATATATTGATATTTAATATATGTATGCTACTCATACGAAGAGTTGTAATATGTGTCCATGAGCACTCAGATTTTCTATTTCAAAGAAATAGAAAATGAGAAGCGATGTGATGGGGAGGAGGAAGCCAGCCAATACAGGGTACCAAATATTCCTATTATATTTCGCTCCTCGTTTGCAAAGAAATATATGTTGTTGTCATCGTAAGCTTCCTCTACTCTGATTAATCAATTTCTCAAGTCAAGAATAAACGTAGGCAAACTTATGTTGACCTTACAAAGCTCGTGTCTACACAAAAGCCCACGTAATCACAATACGACACTCTATGGCTCTCCCCGTTCACCTATATAACGAGGCCTGGACATTTAAAGCAACAATGGCCTACTCGACATAGACAGTAAACTAGAGTTGGGCATCACTATCTTGTCTAACTTCAATCTTGTGCTGGAGCACGGTGTATGCCTAGCTTACTCCAAACTTTTACAACGAGACTTGTCTGAGGCATTGCCTATAGTGAAAGCTGCAATAGAGCAAGTGTTGGCCCAAGAAACTAGAATGGGTGCTTCTCTTTTCTGCCTTCACTTTCACGATTTTTCTGTTAACGTAATACCTTCTTCCAACTCTTATTTCCCCCTTTCTTCCTAGCACTTCTCTTTTGCATTGCTATTATATTAACATGTTGTTCCTTTTTGGTTTGGATGGGGCTTGCAGGGTTGCGACGGATCTATTCTCACTTTCATAGGAGAGAAGAGTGTTGGAGCCAATGCCAATTCAGTCAGGAGATTCGAGGTGATAGATAAATTGGGAAGAGTGCTGGAGCATATTTTATATGCCTATTAAGGATACCATGACATTGACGTGTAAACATTTTAGGCATACCTATTCACACTCTTGAATCCATTTTGAGTTATTTTGCTACACGTCTTTCATAAAGTAAGTTATTCTGAACAAAATATTTTGGTTCCCACCTCTAAGGAATTAGTTCACTAAAGTAAGGGTTAAAGGAGATTCTTATATGGTGGTGCACATTTGCTAGTCGTGTAAAGAACATTTTTAGGTGGTGATTTTGGCATTTTTTAAAAATGGTTTTTCTGTCTATGCCCATGTGCTAAAACATGGGCGTGATAGGGAGTCAAGATTTGGAGGAAAGAAAGGCAATTAAGATGAAGTTTTAAACACTAGAAAATGAAATAAAAATTGTGTGGAATGGATGAAAGGGATGTTGGGAAGGAAAACTTTAAATTTTTGATAGGGAAAGAGAACAAAAGAAGAGAATGGAAGAAAGTTATGTCGATATGGGAAAGACAAATATCTCAATAGGGATAAAGGAACAAAGTGAAATTGGGATGAAAAGCATACCAGAAAGGAAAACTCAAAAATGCTGATATTCAACAGTCCTTAGAAATTTTAACATAAAATCTTCAAACTTAAGAACCTTTTTGTATTTTTTCATCTTCCAAAACATGATAGGTACAAGGGGGAAGAAGATGAGGAACATTTAGGAAAACTATGACTAAAGGGAGACTCTTCCAAATATTTCTCAAATTATTTATAAGTGATAGGCATGATGAGGCCAAATGCACAAAGGAGGTAGGATTCTAGTACAATTGGACATAATTAAACTAGATGCCAAAAATCTCTATTGTAGATGTGTCTACCATATCCATCCCTACAAAGTTGGAATGCATTACACAGCTCCACCAAAATAAGGTTTAGATATACATCTTATACCTCCCATGAATACATCAAGCTAGCCAAGCTCTAAAACTAAATTGAAGGAAAGATAAGATAATTCCTAGCTGATTGACATAGGAGAATAGTATAATTATAGTATATGTAATAAATTTATTATAAAGTAGTGACATTATATAGAAAACAAGAAAGGTATAAGAGAATAAAATAAGGAACAAAATATACTATAAACTAAAAATATTTTATGAAAATGTACTAAAAGGGAAAATCCAAGCTTCAAAAGTATACATCCAATGTATTATTCAAAAATATGTCTTATGATACTTTTTTAAGGTCTTCGTGCTTCAATGATGCATGCACTCTAAATTTTGAGCAATTTTAGAAAGATAGCCTTAAATAAAACATGGCATATAATCTCTGTCGCAAGATTTCAATATATAGGATGAGGATGCCTATAAAATAAAGATTTATTTTCTAAAACCATTAACTCAAAACCATGATCCAAAACCAAGTCAAGGTGGTCTAGATTCAATGCATACCCCTTATTCAATCCATGCACCCTATCCAAGAATAACTACTCCCAACATAAAAAGTAACTCCCCAATTGATTAGTTGACCCTATGACCAAGCGAGTTCAATGTATATCTGAAGTTCTCAATCATGGAGCAATAATATCTCTTATACACCATTCAAAAACAAGTTTAAATAGTTGGCCAAATATGCTAGTGATAGTCAACCTCGTAACCTAATATTAATGACTTATTAGCATTATGATAAGACCAATGACATATGGTAGAGCATGCTAGAAATGTGTAATGATGGAGATCATCTACCCTTGTAATTTTACATTACTCTTTGGACTTAGCTTAGTGTCTATCATCCCTAGTTATTTTCTAAGTTAATTTATTTTCATGTCTTATCCTTTCTCCTTACACGATATCAAGGCCTTGCCTCTCATGGTCCTTTCTATCAAATTTGATGATATCTATCTTTATCTTGTTATTTTCTTGTGTTTGGACCTTTCCATGGTTCAAATTGTCTAAAAACTAGCAAAATGTGTGAAAACCTATGCAATGCACTAATATACCATAAATATTTTGTCAATGCTCATTTATAAGCTCATTTTTCCACCTACTACCTACCCAAGTTTTTGGTAAATACTTGAAATGAATTTAAATAGCTCTCCAACTTCCTCCTTTTCTCTTCTACTTTCCATTTTGAATCAATCTTTCATTTACCTATTAAATATCTCTTTGTCCCATTGAATCTTGTAATATCTTATACTCTCGAGCTAGCTACATAGAAATATTTAGAGTCTCCTATAGCTCTTTTTTTGTATTGGTTCCTTCATGTAAGCACACCAAGACTGCTACAATAGTCTTCTTGAAGGTCTTATGGTGTCTGATATCATCCTTGAACTATTTAACTTCAACAAGCTCTTAGAGGTGACATTGTCCTTGTTTTCATCACTCTTTCCTTCTCTACTTATAGTTTCTTATATTAAAAGTAGGGAAGGTTCACTAAACCTAAAATTGTTAACAAAACAAGTAGAAAAAACAAAGGGAACCAACCCAATTAACTAAAAACCATTTCCCTATTATCCCACTGATTTATATTTTAGTTTAAATTATTTACATTATTATTTCTTTATCTATTCCTATACCCTCTAAAAATAGAAGTACATAATTCCTATTCATCTTGAACATCTTTTCTACCCATGGATTTTGACAAACATAATTAAGGGCTTAAAAATTCATGTAAATCTTGCTTGCAATTGCAAAAATTATCTCTTCTTAGATTTTAGGTTTCTCAAGGATGAGCATGTACAATGATTTGCATCTTTTCATCTCTTTCTTGTCATATTTATTCATTTTCATTAAATACATAAATTGTTTTCTTTATTTCTATAGTATTTGGTATCTTTGGTTGGTTATTTTAGTTTTCCTTGTGTCCTAAAATGTAGACAAGTTTGAAACTAAGTGGGAACTTCATATATTATGATTTTTTGGATAAAAATGCAAGATTGGGATTATATGTGCATTAGAAGGACTATACCATATGATGTATACATTCATACATCACAATAGAATTATAGGTAGTGAGCTCCATTTCTTTTTTAATTTATTTTTTAGTTTTGTACTACAAATTGCAACAAATTAGCACATTCTTTTCTAGCTCATATTAAGGTATATTAATATTTAAAGTAACATAAAATTCTCATTACACAATGGGAAATTCAATATTCCATCCAAGTGAAGCACCCTTTCTCATGTGTGCTCACTACTTATAATATCATACAAATACTAAATAATTTAAATAGAACTAGGAATTGCAAGGTATACAACACCTAATGTCTGAGTCCTAATTCTTTCAATCAATTTTTTATAATGATTACTACACACCTATGACTATCTTTAAATATGTAAGATAGTTGAAGATCAACCTAAGGTTCATTTGTGTTTATGTAGATACATTAGCACATAAGATACCATATACTTAAACACATGTGCCCTATTTTCTTTGTGGGACGTATCTAACTCCTAACATCTTAGATTAGTCATACCTTTTTACTTTAAACTCAAGTTTTTTCACAAATTCAAAAATACTTTAGGTAGCCATGTAAATTCTTAATTTATCCTTAGCAATTGAGATGTTGATGTTATACTCTTATAATGATGATGTAAACCAAAAATTAGATTCATACATGTCTAAAATAAATTAAGATTTTTCCATTTTATATAATACCTTACCAAAAAATATATATATTCAATAACCAAACAAACAAACAAAAATTAATAATCTAGCATAACATCAACATCTCAATTGAGGAGTGGGTGACAACATGAAGTGAGAGAAAGAAGAGGTGAAGGGTTTTTGGGATTTATGTGAAGTTCATTCCCCTCATAGGAGAAAATTCCACACATCCTTAACCTATTTATTATTTAAGTGAATACTTGATCCAAATTTTTCTTTCATAGGACCTGGGTAGCATGCACTAGAGAGTGGTTAAAAATAATACAAATACAATTTTTTATGTTAGTTTTTTAGGGGCCTATGAGAAAGAAACCCCTCTTTTGAGGGTCTACGAAATTCCTATTGGGTTCTTGTGCTCAACAAGGGTCACACCCCCCTTAGGGTTAAGCCATTAACAAGGCTTCATCCTTCACTAACCTTTCATTTTTTTTGTTCTTTCTAAATTTTATTCTACTTATTATTTATTTCTTAGGATAATTTTACAATGTTTCCTTTTATAACCACATATCTTCAAATAAAACATTATTTAACTAATTAATATATAAAATTATCTTTTACAATTGAATTATCATGACTCACAAGATGCCTCTATATGTATCCCCCCATTGACATAATTGACATGTAATAATCATGCATTACTAGAAACACAACAAGAATTCTTTTTCCCCATTGATTGTTTAGGTTACAAAATCAAAGAAGTGAAGTTGGGAGACCTTCTCTTGTATTTCTATCAAGCTATGTGGTTTATGAGGGTTCATGTAACCAATTTCTTTTCTCCTTTTCTAGGAGAAAGTTTCCAGTTATAGAAACTATTAATACATCTAATGTAGAAAAAAATGCAATTATTTTAAAACAACTTAGAGAAGGTAGTTTTCAAATCCTTAATCATTCAAATCTCTTGTGGGTTCCAATCATGCACAAGAAATTTTTATTCAAAATTTGTAAGTAAACACCTTGTTGGAATTAGGAAATGGTCAAGTTAGTTTTCTACAATGTAAATGTAAGATGATTGGAAACATACCTGGGTTGGAGTCATATGAAACTAAGTTTAATATTGTTGGTATAAATAGGTATTTTAACTCTCTAGTTTCTTAGTAGGTCCTATTTAGATGTTAAGTTTGCTTAAGACCTAGGTGTTTTTTCTAGAAGTATTAGTTTTCTAGATAAGATATTATCATATCTTATCTACTTTGGATTTTATTTAATGCTTTGTGTTCTAGATAATTTAATATTTTTGAGTTAGTTGTCTAATTGTACATGATTAAGACACATTTTAAGATATTATCTGTGGACACAAGAATTGTACTCCCTTGGAGATAGTACAAGCTATGGTCTGATTTATTCCTATTTTAGACACCCTTGCATTAATCACACTTTAAAACAACATTTATAGGCCCCTAAGAGTCATTATTTTGGACTTTAAGGCCTATTCCACTCACAAATCAAAGAAATCTTGACGAACAACATTCAAATCATTCAAATTCTAGAAAACCCACCTCAAAAACCCCTGGTGGGACTATGTCGCCTAGGGTGGTGACTTAGTCCCTTTTGGAGGATTTTTTAGTTTTGAGCAAGAAAATCACCGACTTAATTAAAAATTTTGATGGATGTCGGTCTGTGAAGTTAAAATAATGAATAATTAGGTCTGAATTCCTATAAATATATGTGTTAGGTCATTTTTCAAAACATCTAGTCATTTTAACAAACAAATTTAGAAGTCAAGTGTTGAATATCTTCCACAGGAAGATTTATTAGTCTATCTATAGCAAAGTTGAAGCTTTAGGGCAGAAAGCTAGGGTTTTTCTAGGTCTTCAATCTCACTTTTTGTCCAAGATATTGTATTTTCAAGGGTTTATCATGGATTCCCATCGAGAATCATTGAGAAATCTAGGTTGAGGAGATGTAACTAGCCATCAAATCAATCCTAAGGACTTTTTTTCAAAGTGATTCCATCTTCCATTTTCTCTCTATTTTCAACCTAAGGAAGGTTTTCATGTTATTAAGATTCATTTCTAATGTGATTTATGGTCTCTTGGAATGAGCTTTGCATCTTTCTAGTTCCATTTATGCATCTTATTCTTACATGTTAGAATAGGGTTGCATCTTATCCTCAAATTTCCTAGTCTTAGGGCTAGGATTTTATGTAGATTTCATTATCTCTTTCAAGGTTTAAATACCAACTAGGGGTTTGACCAAGAAAAACCCCCCATAAGAAACAAAATTATACTCTATTTAGCAGGTGTTTCTATAGATTTGGATCTAAGTTTTTGTCAGAAAACAAAGCACAGATTGAGGGCTTCCATTTCCACTTTCAAATTTATAGAAAAGCCAAAGTGGACTAAGTTTCCAATAGTGGAGACTTAGTCCCACTGCACCTATTTGTTAGATTTTTTTTGTCGATTTGGATACCCATTTGGCTGAAATGGTCTCCAAAACAGTTTACAAAATCTGGGACTAAGTTGCCTAGCTTGGTGTAAGTGTCCTAGTTGGCCAAAAAATTATATTTTCTAGAATTTCAGAGACATTTATAGTCTTCATTTTGTCCTTCATTATTTTCTAGGTGCACAATTTTTTTTAGCATCTTTATCTTGTTTTTTATTGCATTTAATCTATCATTTTGCATATCACAATGTGTTTTCAAACAACTTGTATTTCTTAGATTTTGCATCAATAATTCATTTCCTTCATCAGTTCATTGCATTTAGAGATATTTCATTTATACTTGCATTAGTTTTGAGTGGGGAATTTTTCCATTTTGGCCTACCTCTCTTCTTTTAGGTGAAAAACCCTAGAAGTGTTAGAGAGCATTAGGATGCCAAAATCTTTGTCCACATTATCTAATAATCCTATCTCATAACTTTCTTTTATAAGAAAGGAATCATAGTTACATCACATATTCAATCTTTTAATCTTGCATCCATCGTCATAGAAAGTTATTCTTTCCATTTTTTCTCTTGTGGAAGATAGTTTGGTATAGAAACTATTCATGTCGGTGTTGGGAGTCACCATTAACTCATACATGGTATTAGAGCTCCAGTGTTCTACAGTCCTTCCTAGATTTGAGGGATTCATCTTGGCTTAAATATTTTTATGGATGTATTTTTGGGTTTCAAGGACTTGATAGTTGAATCCAGGGTGTCAAAGAAAGTTAGGTTCATCCTTTTTTCGTCAAATTTTATTATGTTTTGACTTAGCTACAAGGGTTTGAAGTTGAGGGTTATAGTTGAACAATCTAGGAAGCAGCTATACTTTGGGGCACTTTGGACCAAATCTAACCCTACCATCATCCTCGTAAAGCTTGTAAGCCTAAATAATGATTGTCAAATTGCAAAAATCACACTTTTTCTAAGGGGCATCAGACAATTTTTGGAGGCATCACTGAAAATCCATACTATACGAATTCATACTATACAATGCTAGTTCTATAGTTCTATGGGTCACTGGTATAGTTGATATATTTTATAGAGAATATTTTGTGATTGCACAGTATTTGCATCACCTATCATGCTTGTGTACAATTGTGTCATCAGTGAAATCGATGCAGGGTACGGTTATCAATTTTATTTATTAAAAAAATATCATAGACAAATGGTACTCTTGTAGTTTTAGCATTAAAAAAATGATTTTAAATAAAATCATTTGCACTTATTTTCATTCATGCATAGTTTTAATTTTATCGTCTCATGGCTTATTCAAGAGGCTTAATTGTTGGGTAGCAAGTGGAGCCACTAGCAACCCCCCCCCATCGGCTCATTGCCTCCCCACCACTAGCTTGGAAAAAGGGTAAAAGTACAAAGTTGTGTCACACTTTATAAAGGAAATGACCAACACTGATCCAAATTTTAAACTTGAAGCACTAAAAAGTGGCATATATGTTCTGAATTTTGAAATGATGTAGACTAGTAAAATGTGTATTTTTTGTGTATGTGCAGGATGATGATGGGCCAAAAAGCGACGATATGATGGGTATGTGGTTGACAACTTTTTTTTTAACCCAAAATTAATGAAACGAAAATGGTTTTAAAGGATATTCTCCACTTTCCACCAATATAAATTATGCTTTACTTTGAATTTAATAAATAATTATTATTCATTTTCTATTTGAATTACAACTAAAGTCGATTGATATGTTGATTGAAAAACATCTATAGCTTTCAAACGGTATCACATTTTTTGAATCTAAAACATGCGTCACATTCTATGCTTCACATACTATAGGATTAAAAAAAAGAATTTCATGAAGTTTTGACCAAGTTAAGGTAGTTAGACATATGAGTTTTTTATATTTTTAAAATTTGTAATAAAAAATCATAATTAATTATTTACTTGGAAAAAAATTACAAAAATATGCATCACATTGGGACATGAGTCCTCTACTTATATATAAAATATTATAAAAAAATATTATCATTTTATTATGGTTAGGGTGGTCGCAGACACCTACTTCTTCTTTTTTCCCTGAAATTTAAGTACTATTGCATTGAAATTACAAATTTTCACCAAATAGATGTTTTTTTTTTTTTAAATAAACCTAGTAGTTTAGAAACTATGTATTCAATTTGCTACAAATTCTATTCTTACATATTTTTGAAATCATATCGATAACTTATTCAATTTTTTACATCAAGTTGCTTAACTCTGATTTTTCTAAATTTCTCACCACTTAAGGGAATTTTCCTTCCATGATGATCCTACACATACCCTTTTAGTATATTTTATGTTTGTATTTTTTTAAAAAAATTAAAAAATTATTTTAAACTAGTATTTAATCAATTAACACTATAATTTAGTTGCTGATAAAATGTTGAAAAATGAAGTTGCAAGAGACGTCAAACTTTTTATAGTAATTTTTCTTTCTTTCAAATTTTTTGTGTATTTATAACTTGAAACTTTAGTGCATGGATATATTTTTTTTCCAATTTTGATAAATATATATTTTTAAATAAATATTAAAATGTGTGTGAATTAAAAAATAGTTGTTTCCATTGGACGTCAACTTTCATATTAAATATTTATTTAAAATGAAAAAAAGAAAAACCATCTTGAAATAGATTCTTTTATCTAGTGCATCATATATTTTTCATTTTTTTTAATAAGTTTTATTATTTTTCCTTGGCATAGTAATCAACCTAATATTTTGTGTTGATAAGCTAATTTTAGTAAAAGTAAAAAATAAAATATAAATAATAATTAAAATATTAAAATAAATATATTTCTGAAAACTACACTTATGGATCTGAAAAATGGTATTTTTTATATTTTTTAAGAAATGTTATTTACATGAGTAAGAGTTATTAAAACTTCAAGTTTTTCAAATAATTTTATTTTTTTGGTAAATTGGACTCAAAGTGGTGCTCCATATAATTTTAGCCAACAATTTTAATTGAAAAAGTTGTGGAAGTATCTAACTTAGCTAGAATGAATCTTACTAGATCATATGTTTGACAAAAAATGATTTTTAGTTAGAAATATACTTAAATTCAATTGTGTTGATAAGTTGGCTGAAAGTGTAATGCAACTTTGTGTTTTTACTCAATAGGATTCATTTTTCTAAATACTCAAAATAAATCATAGAGAGGATTGAAAACCAGCCAAGAGGGCCTTGAATTGACCCCATATGCCCTAAAAAATCCTTTTCTAAATTTTTTGTAACTTTTGATCCAAGAGGAAATTTTTTGAAAACAAGCTATTGTCAAAAAACTAGCTCTGTGAATTTTCTAGTGGTACAAGTTTATATTCAAAATTTTGTTGTTTGATTACAATAATTGTTGATTGAAGTCAAATAATATTTTTTACTTCCTAAACTCATAACTTTTTCCCATGATCTCCAATTTTGTGATTCTTGTGGCATTGGAAATATATCAAGAAGCTCTATCCATCCATCCATGTACTTTTTATTGTTTGTACATCCTAGATATTTTTTATTTTAGTTCTTTCCTAGTGGGCATTTAGGACATTACTTGGATATTTTAGTGGTTGGGAAGGTGTTTCTTCAATCATTGTACTTTATTTCAACAACAATTCATGTATTGATCTTATATTTTATTATTTGAGAAGTGTACCATTATTTTAATGATGGTTTACAAAACTCATCATTTTTTAATCATTCTTACTAAGGATAATTATGAGTCATGGAAAAAAGGAATGCAAACACATTACAGGTGCCTCAATATTTTGCTTCATATTTATGGACTCATACTTGAGCTAGAGACATGGAAGAAATCAATTTAGGCTAATAATAATGATCATACCATAGAATTGATTTGTTCTAGTTTCAATGCAAGCATCTTTAGAGAGACCTATCATCATATATAGGAATCTCATGCCCACACATAATTTGGATAGAGATTTGGGATAGTTTGGAGATCCACATAATCCTCTATTCCAAGACGTTCCTGCACCAAATTACCTTATCCCATTTGATCATGTTGATAATTTACCCTTTGATGATGAGACCTTAGAGGAGTTTTGTGGACACTGAAAAAGTAGCCTTTCTACTTTCTCTATCTCATTTGGGTTATTGTTGTGACTTTGGCTTAGTTGTGCCTTGATTTAATGTTGTAATATGCACAACACATTCACATTAGGTCTTGGACTCTAGCAAATTAAAAGAATTCAAGTGGTGCCTTACTTAAGTGTTGTAAAGTGTTGCCACACTTTCACACTTTTCAAGGACCTTCTTAATATATTTCATCTAAATAGCCTCTTTTTATCACTTACCAAGCCTTATTTCAAAGTTTTGTAAAGTGTTGTAACAAACTTCCATGCTTTTCTAGGCTTGCAATCAATAATTTGACCCTTTCTTATGTTTAAATGACCCCATTATACACCTACAGGCCCTACTTAAGTGTATTTTTTAGAATAATCTTGTTAAACATCATTTAATACACCTTAATTTTTTACACCCACTTAAAATGCCTAAGTGGGACCGAGTTGCCCCTAGGGGTGAATTAGTCCCACTTGGCTCAAAAATCAAAATTATTTCAAAATTCTGGCGGGATATTATTTTCTAAGCCTTGAGGTTAGCCTGTGATGTGGTATTTGTTACATAATTGTGTATAAATATAGGGATTTTCCTCTCATTTTCATCCTCCTTAATCTCCTAAATTCTCCTAATTTTCTAATCCAGCAATCAAGTGATTTTGCATTCAAGCATTTTGTCCACAAGAGCATTCAAGCACTTTGGAGCCATTACTTGCATATCTTCAGATTTCTACTTCAAGATTTTGGTGAGTTGTAGCATTGAATGTTGTTTATTCATCATTCTCTTTTCATTTTATTTCATTTTCAAGTGTTTAATTACCAAACTAGGGTTTGACCAAGCCAAACCCCTATTCACTAACCCTTGACACTTTTTTCTCTCTTTGCATGTGTTTTGTAGGTCTTGTGTGTAGATTTGTCAAAGAGAAAGGTGTGAAAAGTTGTCAAAAAATCATAAAATTCATTCAAAGCACCAGCGCGGCCAAAACCCTAAAAGAAGCTTGGAGAACATCTATAGGTTAGATTTTGTAGTTTTGGATCCAAAAACCTGTTAGGAGTTGAAGTGTAGACTGAGAGCTACAGATTACACCTTTGAATTTCTTGGAATCTGGAAGTGGACTAAGTCGCCATCAGAGGTGAATTAGTCCCACTACTAGGCCTGAAAAGTGGTTTCTATAGTTCTGAGTACTGTTTTGTCTATAACCTATTCCGACAGAATTTCCCTGAAATAGGACTAAGTCACCCAACCTAGCATAAGTGTCCTAGTAGGCCTCAATAGTGATTTTTGTAGGATTCCAAAGCTCCTCTCCATCACTTTATAGTTTCTAGGTGCAGCTCTTCAGTTTCATTAATTTTTGTTTCACTTTGTTTGCATTTTTAGTTCATTTTGCATATTATAGTGTGTTTTCAAACAATTTGCATTTCCTTAGTTTTGCATCCATAATTTATCTTTTTTATCACTTTCTAGCTTTAGGAACAATCTCTTTTGATAGATTTCAATCTCTTTTGCATTGGAATCTCACAAAATTGTTCTTGAGTGTGAACTTTGGGTAAGTGCAAGAAGATGAGTCCATGAAACGTGGAAGTTTTTGCCTTAGGAAAAAAAGCAAAATCGGCTTGCAAAAAATGGGATCTCGTTTAGGTTCAAGATCCTAAGCCTAAAATCCAAAGAAAAGATCCTATTTTTTTTTAAAAAGGATCCCGCATTTCAAAAAATGGGATCTCGTTTTGAAAATTTTCCATTTTTGGAAAATTTTCAAAATGGGATCCTTTTCAAACTTTCAAAAACATAAATTTCCATTTTTGGTAACTTTTTCAAAACAAGATCTCATTTTCAAAATTTTCCATTTTGAAACCATCTATTTTAAAAATTTCTAAAAATGGAAATTTTCCATTTTTGGCAATTTTCAAAATGGGATCCTGTTTCGTAAAAGCATAAAACGATTATGTTTTTATGAAATGGGATCCTATTTTTTTACATACGAATTTTTGGTTGAGTTTGTGCTTTGTTTTTTGGTTTGGGAAAAGGTTTGGGGATTCGAATCTAGGCCTTGGACCTAGTTTGACCTGCAAGTTGAAGGTCCTAGCAATGTCACAAGAAAATAGTGACTTTGGGCATACGTTTGAAGACATTTTTTGTAGAATTTTTCGATAAAATTAAAATCCATTATAGATGAGATAGTTTAGATTCCAAATATGTAATTTTTTTTACAATTGGATTATTTTTTTTATTTTTCATTTAATTTCTAATGAAACAATTCCATAAACTTGAATTATCAAGATTTTTTAGTATTTTAATAACTTTTTATTAACATAATTTTTTGATGAAAAAATTGCACGAATGTGTACTTCAGACAGTTCTTTTCAATTTAAAAAAAAATAAAAAAATGATAAGTTTAGGTCTTGTTATGCATGACATACACAACATTTTTTTAAAACACCAAATATGGCCAATAAAAAATTAACAAAAAAAAGTATTCAATAAAAAATTACAAAAAATATGGAAAGCATGCTTTAGTGAGTTACCAGTCTTTTCCCAAAATTATTTAGAAAAATATGATTATTTAGGTCAAAATATGGATGATGTACACGTGCATGGTATGGTAAAAAAATGACTTTTAAATAGTGGTTTTTAGAAACACCCATCGAAAATCAATTTTAATCATTTGGGTATTGAAATAAATTACATATTTGGAAACTAGACTCCAAGTACTACATTTTATGATTAGTGACTTTTTTCAAGATTCCACCTCTAAGTGCTTCAAATTTTAAGGTCAAATGTGTCGAATTCTGAAAATCATGGAAAACACTTGCACTAAATGGCCAAAAAGTGGACTCAACTTCTTGCTAGCATCCCTTTGCAAAATCAGATTCCTCTTCCTTCATTCCCCTTTTAGGTGTGGATAAGAGAAGTTGTGACTCCATTTCACTTGTTCACATTTTTGTGAACCTGACTTTAGAACATCATATTTTTTTATTTTAAGTACATTTACATCCTAGGAATAGCTTACATTAACATTGTATTGCATTTTACATTGTTTAAATTGAATTCTAGGGTTTTAAAATTTGCATTGGTGAAAATTTCATATAGCTTGCATTTTTTCATTTTATTTCATTAAAAATTATTACAAATCTGCATATTCATATCATATTTGCATCTGAAAACCTAAAAAGCATAGAAACCAAAACAAATTTTTTGAAAATTTAAAGAAAAAATCACTCCTTGGACTCATTCTCCACCCTTGGTGACTTAGACTAGTTACATATTTTGCACTGCATTTTCTATGATTTCCAGTTCATTCTCTACTCTCTCTTTTTGTTGTTATCTTTCTATTTCTATTTCTAGATTTGTTGTTTCATTCAATTTCTTTCATTTAGTTCATCTTGTGTAATCTAAAAATATGTATCATGGATATGTGTTTTAATAAGCTTTGTGTGTCATTAAAATCCTTAGTTGACATGTTGAGCTATGCCTTTGGAATTGATCCTAATGACATTGAACTTCCTCATGCTCCTTCAACTCCTCATGAATGTCCTCATGATGTTGACATCATTTGAGAAGATGATGATAGCATGAATAAGTTCCTAATTGAATACCTTGACAACCTTGAAGCTAATACATCCTTTTATCCATCCATGAAACAACAAAACCTTCCTACAATACCACCACTTGATATGTTTGGTTACTTACATCCTGAAACAAATGTAGAACCTAAGTTCCCTACACAAGGTGAACCTAGTTCTTCTGAAAAAACAACCACTCAACCATTTTATGATAACAAAGTAACAAATACCCCAACCAACCTTGAAGCAACCATTGGCAAAGGTTTTACCATTTTGACCAAACAAGGATGTGACACAACAACTGAACATGACATTCATCAACTCTTAGAGAAAAATCCAATTTAAGATGAAAACATGATAGGGTTAGGATATCAAGATCCCCCTCATAACACCAAGCCTCCAAGAGAATATGTGAGGCTTCGTGATGATGGCATGGTGATCTTTGATTCCCCTCTCGATATGAATATCCTCCTTCCTCGCGAAGAGCTAGTGCTTATCAAAAATGAAGAGTTTATCTTCAGTTTGTCTCCTCAATGTTCACTTGAAGAACTTCAACAATGTAGCAAGAAACAAAAGTTTTACAAATTCAAAGACTTGTCATTTTTGCAAAATCTCACAAGCATTGAACAAAAGTTGGAAGAACTTGTTAACTCAAGTTGGATTACCCTACCACCTCCCACTAGAATCAAGCATCCTAAAAGAAATAAATATTGTGCATATAATAGGATTCTTGGGCAATTAACTGATGAGTGTCATACTTTACAACATATACTTAAAAGACTTGACATGTTAGAAATAATCCCATAAATCACCTACCTCGGCTCATTCTTTCCTTGCACTCAGTAGGGGAAAGAAGTTGCTAGCCTCATCCTCGTAATGCATTTTTCATTGTCCCTTAGCCAATTTATTCACCTTTCGCTTATATCGACTGAGATTGGGAGGCAGATGACTTGCTTGATGGTTGACTCACATTTTCCTTTCTAGTCTTTTGCATTTTCTTTTTCTTTTGTGTGTTTGCATGTGCGTAATGTGATCCCCCATGATGTTTTGTTTGATGTTCTCTCTCTCTTTGTGAATTCCTCTATTTGTATCTTCATTCTTCTCTATGTCATACATCACTTTCTCCTTTTTTTTCTCTTGTTATTTTTCTTGTGTTTTCCTTTTGGGGATGATGCAAGGCATCAAGACATTCATGTCTTTTTCATGTTGATCCAAAAGTATTTTCTTTTATTTTTATTTTCCTTCTCTTTTTTCTTTTTCTTGTGCTTTCCTTTTGGGCATGATGCAAGGCATTGAGACATTTGATGTCTCCTTCATTTTGACCCAAAAGCTCTTCATTTTTCTTTCACCTTCTCTTTTTCATTTGGCTTGTATTTTCCTTTTGGGGATGATGCAAAGCATTGAGACACCCTATGTCTCTTCCATGTTGACCCAAAAGGTTCTTTCCTTTTCTTTGTTTTCACTCTATGTCATTCTTCCAGTTCTATGTATTTGGGGGATGATGACAATTCTAAGCTCTCTAAACAACATTGCAACAAAGAACATACTGACCCCAAATCCATCGATCCCTTATGTGTTTGGTTTTCTCATTTTGGGCACAACCCTTTCCTTTTCTTTTTTTTTCTTTCCTATTTCCTTCACATGACACAACTTTAGGGAATGTGCATGATCATCATGGAAAAAACAGGCCCTTAGGTGGCAAAAAATTAAGAAAAATCAGAGTTAGGCAACTTGACGTAAAAATTTGAATAAGTTATCTATATTATTTCAAAAATATGTAAGAATAGAATCTATAGAAAATTGAATGTATTTTCTAAACAACTAGGTTTGTTTAAAAAAACAAATATATTTGGTGAAAATTTGAAATTTCAATGCGATACTTACATTTCGTGGAAAAAGTAAGAAGTAGGTGTGCGACCACCCTAACCACAATAAAATGATAATATTTTTTTACAAGATTTTAGATATAAGTAGAGGACTCATGTCGATGTGATGCATATTTTTTTGTAATTTTTTTCCAGGTAAATAATTAATTATGAATTTTTTATTACAAATTTTAAAAAATATTAAAAATGCATATGTCTGACCACCTTAACTTGGTCAAAACTTCATGCAATTCATTTTTTTTTTAATCCTATAGTATGCGAAGCATAAAATGTGACACATGGTTTGGATTCAAAAAATGTGATATCGTTTGAAAGCTATAGATTTTTTTCAATCAGCCTATCAATCAGGACTTTAGTCATAATTCAAATAGAAAATGAATTATAATTACTTATTAAATTAAAAGTAAAGAATAATTTATATTGGTGGAAATATGAAAACCTCCTTTAAAAACCCTTTTCGTTTCATCAATTTTGGGTTAAAAAAAAGTTGTCAGCCACATACCCATCATATTGCCACTTTTTGGCCCATCATGATCCTGCACATACCCTTTACTCGAAAACATATGACTTGGCATAAGGGATTTCCAAGTTGGATCTCATGTCTTTCTTCTTTTTTGCATTTTTCAATTGCTACTTTAAAGTAATTTCTCACAGTATGGTGTGTAGCAATTCTTTTAAAGTGGGGGAATACATTGGCATTATCATTTTGCATTTTTCCTTTTTCTTGGTTCTTAGTGCAACCTTCTTACTTCATACTATGCATTTGTCACTTTCTGGATGACATTGGGTGTGATTTTTTTCATGAGCGTGATCTATACTAGCATATTACATTCCTCTTGGTGGCTTGATGCGACACACTGCATCCCCTAAGTTGTGAATCTTCTATTCTTTGATTGGTCCTCTCTTGGAGACATTAGACATAATGTTCCCTAAGAACACCTCGCATGAACTAACCAAGAATCCTTTGAACATCCTTTGCATGTTGCATTTTTTATTTGTTATATGACCACCTTGCATAACACAACTTGCATGCTTGTGGTGCCATCACATTTTTTCATAAGCTCCAAGTATACGAAGTTTTGCTTGTCTCGTGAAGCTCAAAAAGTTATTTTCTTTTGTGGCACCTTATTAAAGTTATTAAGAAGTATAACTTTGGTATGGTTGAGTGGGAAGCCCATTCCGAGGAATGATTTTCCCCATAGCCAGCTGCATGTGTGTGAGGGCATACCATCCATGAGTGTATGTTTCTCCAGTATACACCTAAAAATGGTCACATCACATAGTCTGGTAATTAATTAAATATTTTTAATATTTAATTAAATCTTTGAGTTCAATCTGCGTATAAATAAATTTAAATAATTTATTTATATTGTTCATTCTTTCATTTTGATTAAATAAATAAGTTTATTTAATCACTTTTTTATTCATTTCTTAATTAATTAAATAAACATTACGATCTATTTATATTAATTATTATTTAATCTTGGCTTGAATATTTTATTCAAATAAAGATTAAGTATTCTAATATTCTTCTAATGTCTATTCACCATTAAATATTCTAAATATTTAATTAAATTCTTCTAATATCCATTCAGAATTAAATATCTCAAAATATTTAATTAATTCTTCTAAAGTCACATTACAATTAAATATTTCAAAATATTTAATTAAATCTTCTATAGTCCTAAAATCAAAAATCAAACTCACATAAATGAAATTAAATAAATTTATTTATTTAATTAATTTGGGGATTATCTTCAACAACCGTGAATCAAACTTCCAAAACAAAAAAATTAATTTCTCTGTTCCTGTGCAAGCTTGTTCCTGTGGGTTGAAGACAAGGCTCCATTCTTCTCTCCAACCTCCCAACATTCTCCATATTCCTCTCAACCTCGCCATCTCTCACCATTCAAACTTACCAGACAATCTCACAGCCATTGATCTTTGCCAGCTAGGATTTTGCCTGCAAAAAACTATAAAAGGACTGCTGGGTCTTTGAAATGAGATAGAAGCTTTCATACAGGAAAACTATAGTCAAATAGCTTTCAAGCATCCATAGCATAGTCTTTTAGAATTCATAGATTGTAGAATCATAGCATATCATGGCCAATCATCCTCATAGTTTAGTTTTAGAAGCATCCATAATCCACAGCCCCTGTGCATATCCGTATCAGTATTCTCACTCCACCAGCATATAGCATTGAGAAGCTCTTTCCTTTGCACACTTGTTCTGCAGGTTGCCATTCGGAGAAGCCTTGCTTACACAATGTGAGAGCAACAGCTTCAAATAAATCCCTGGAGATAGAGGAAGATGGAATGGCTCTGAAGAAGCTCTGTTTGTTTCCTCTGAATTCAAATTATTTGTTTTTCTTCAGTTTAATGTTTCATTTGTGTGTGTTTATTGTTTTACTTTGATACTAACATATTTACCACACATTTTTGGTGCCCAGCATGGGGCTCTTGCCCCTATTTTAACATATTTTTACAGGTTTTTCATGACAGGTTACTGCCAAAAATAGCGGATTAACACATAAAACACGCTTTAGCATAGTTTACACCCAGTTCAGTGCCCTTAATCCATCCTTCAACGCTCGTAATCCATCCTACAGTGCCCATGATCCATCCTATAGCGCCCGTAATCCATCCTGCAACGCTTGTAATCCATCTTGCAGCACCCATAATCCATTCTGTAGTGCCCGTAATTCATCCTGCAGTGCCCATAATTCATCCTGCAGTGCCCATAATTCATCCTGCAGCGCCCGTGAGGTCTGTTATAGCGCATTTCTAAAAAGGCTGCATTTGTAATCTGTAACTTTAAAATAATTTGACTGAATCTGTCGCGACCACAGACAATAAGGAATTTAATAAGAATGAAGCAATCCTAGGATAGTCACATAATTTAAAATTAAGCAATCCTAGGATAGTCACATAATTTAAAATGAAGCAATCCTAGGATAGTCACTTCATGTTTTATTTTGGGACTAAAAAAAGAATTTCATATTTTTGTGAAGCAACATCTTCACCTAGCATAGCAAATTGTCTATTTGGGCTTAAAATTGAACTTTTGTTTGCTTTGCTTTAAACAGTGATAGGCCTATGCTCTCCCCTTAACTAGGTGATCAAAATGCCAAAATCATCTATTTCATTTCATGCAATTTCAAGTTTTGTTAAAACCTTTTAGAGAGCCTTCTCTTGTGGAAAAAAGTACTCACCCAAGAGGAACGACTCAAGTGGGTTCAAGCCAAAGCCAGGCTATTCCACCCCACTATAAAATTTAAAGCAAATTTGGGGAAACCCTCTTTTGATGGTAATGAGCATTGATAACCATCCCCAAAGCCTTTGTTCTAAACGTAGGGAGGTCTCTCGAGGGAGTATATCATTTGTCGCACCGAACGGAAACCCTTACTACGAACTTAGTGTAGTATCCAACCGAAGTTAGTTTCCGAACATCATAATAATCATAGTGCAGGGAAGGGAAGAGTCTATCCCCAAGATACTCACCATATAACTACTAAGGATTTTTTGCTCAGGGGATCTGGTATCCACTTCCATCACTCTGAGTACGCACCTGGAAAAGACAAAAACATAGGCGCCCTTTCAGGGGTGACATGGTTGTGTGAGTCGATGCAGTTTTAAGATGTGGGCTATTGATTACTATGATGACCTACTTGAGAACTAAGAGTGAGTCTGTTTGATCTATCTATCATGTGTAAAACCTGTTAAAACAATTTTTGAAAAATATTTTGATCATACACTTGATGTTTAGCATAGTACTTAAAACAACTATTCTACAAATTGCTTGATGTGTTTTCAATACATTAATTCAGTAAAGATCATCCAAAATTCACAATTACATTGATTTACTCTCATGTTATGAGATTGGAAATCCACAACCTTTGTTAAGAAGTCCGTTCTCAAAAGGATCAAAAAGCCAAAGAAACCCCTTAGCTACAAGAAACTATTGAAGAAAAGATGATTCTTGTATCAAAGTCGAAAGGTTTTACTTAAACATAGAACCTTTATCCATCGATATCATGACTGTGTTAGAGGTTTCACTGATGATTATGCTATAGAACCTTTGTACTCACAAGCTTTCTTTCAAAGAAGAGCCCTTTCTCAAAGGCACAACCATAGTCAACGTATTCATTTTTGTTATATTCCCCAACTTGCAATTGAATATTCTACTCATCCAAATTGATTTCTGCAATAGAGAACTCAATCACATTAGGCATTCCTCACAAAATCCATCCTTTTACGAAACTACGATCAAACTTCATAGAGTGAAAAATCATTTTCACTTCTTGATCTTTTGCTTAAAACATTCCTGCCAACAGGATTTTCATCCTTTCAATTAGGGAACAACACAAGCTAAAGGTTAGAAATCTTTCAAGTCATAGAATTTTCATTCTATCCTGACTTTCATATTCATCACAAGTTGCACTATTTCATTCTTTTGATCAAAAGTGAGTAGAATTTGGAACAAAGCTTATGCATGTCTTCACGAGATCTCGAAAACACATGGAAAAAGATGAAGGAGAAACCACTACAAGCAAAATGGGTGACCGTACTGAGAAAGAAGAGGATACATTTAATATTGACGAATTAATAGAAGAAAAGCTTCAAGAAGCAGAGCAAGATCCCCAATTCCATACTCTTATGGAAAGGATTTTAGAATGAAACAAAGAAAGATATTTTCTTTCATTAGCTAATCAAGGAGCTAAGTTACCTTACAATTTTGATATAGAAGGGATTAAATATAATCCTGAAACTCCTCCTAATGATATTAGTGCCCTTACTCAATAGATAAAAGAATTACAAGGGCAAATAAAGGAGATGCAAGGGGGTACAACAAAGAAGTATGTTTTGGAAGACATGTCTCCTTATCCATTCGATAGGAGTCTTCAAATGATCCCTTTTCCAAAACATTGTGAAATCCCTAAATTTGATAGGTACAAAGGAAAAACTGATCCCATTGAACATGTGAGGGATTTCCGAAATATGAGTCTAGAATTCGCTTATGACGATACCTACTTAATGCGTTTGTTTCCACGAAGTCTGGGTGCACAATCCATGGAGTGGCTTTCCAATATCATTTCCCCCATCAAAAGCTTTGAGGAGTTAATAAATCAGTTTATATCACAATACTCCTACAACATCCAACACTAGATAACAATGCTTGATCTTTGTAAAGTGAAACAAAAAGTAGGAGAATCCTTTACTACATTTTTGCAAAGGTGGAGAAGGTTGTTTGCATGATATTCCCGTTCTATTCCTAAAAAGGAAAAGATGGATATCTTCATCAGTGGCTTAGATCAAGAATTAAGCTATAGGCTTAACCTTCATTGCCCTCATAACTTTGAAAAAATGATTGAAAACACAATCACCATTGAAGGGGCCTTGGTTAAACGAGGAGTGATAAAACTTGATAATCCAAGTACATCCAACCAAAACAACAACTATAAGACAAGGTTTTGGAACATAAATAAAAAAATTGTCAATGATGGTATAGTAGATGTAAATAATCTACGAACAAGACCATCTATCTTTAACCTATCAAGTGCTCCACGAAACAATCAACAAGCAAATACCAATCAACAAGCAAATACCAACCAACAAGGAAACAACAATCAACAAGGACAAAAATCTAAGCAAGAAAGCATGACCAATCAAAACACTAAGGATAATCGCGGTAATTTCAATAACAATCTTGGCAATACCCAAACATCAAATCCATCCAGACCTCCATTCTTTTCAAATCGACGGAATTTTACCACTTTGGGTCAATCTCTTTAGTCTACTCTCAAGGAGCTTCTTGATAATAAGGTTATCATCTTACCACCACAAAGAGATTATGAGCCATGAGTCAAACCACCATCATGGAATGACTCATATTATTGAAATTATCATCAATGTAAAGGTCATAGAATGAATAATTGTCAAGCTTTGCGAAATCTAGTACAAGATTTAATTGACAATGGCACCATTACAATTGAAGGACATCATACCAATGACGATCATCAAGCATTTAAAGATCCTTTAATGAACTATGAAAAGGGGGAAAAATTAGATGCAAAAGCCAAAAGCTTACATAATGTTGAAGACAATATAATCCGTCACATCTATGTTGATGATCATCGAGTTAGTGTTATCAAAATCAAGGAAAAACAAGAATATCAACAAGTTAATGTGACTACGAGAGGACAAGCAAAAGTTGTTCTAAAAGGAAGTTCATCTAAGGAAACTATTTCTCCTCCAAATCATTATAATCTAGTTGATCAATTGAGAAAAACATTAACGCAAATCTCCATCCTTCAACTTCTCAAAATATCCCCTATACACAAGAATATTTTAGAAGAAGCTCTTGTAAACACAACTGTCGACATTGATCTGGATATAAACAAATTTCAAGCCATGGTGAGACATTTGTCTTCCCCCACTTGTCTTTCATTTTCCAAAAAAGATGATGCCTCTATGACACATCCACATAATTCATCGCTCTATCTTGAAGTCATGATCCATAAACACCGAATCAGACGTGTCTTAATAGATGGAGGAGCCGGTTTAAACATTTGTACCTTAAAGCTAATACATGCCTTGGGAATATCAGAAAATTCCATTGATCCACGAAGGAAAATAACTATCAAGGCATATGATGATGAAGAAAGATCTTCTAAAGGACTAATAATGCTACCTATCAGAGTGGGACCTGTTGTGAAAAATACCTTTTGTCAGGTTCTAGATTGTGATCTTTCCTATAACATACTTTTGGGTTGCCCATGGATTCATGATATGCAGGCAGTACCATCAACATACCATCAATGCCTCAAGTTTCTGTATGATGGACAAGAAATAACTATCCAAGATGATTACAATAGCACCCAAACTTGTTCAAATCTCTGAGCAACTCAAGATGCCTGTGCCACATAATAGGGAGGCTCTTGCTATTTCTTCTTCCAATTTACAAGGCCAACTGCAAGAATTGACAAAGAATCTTGATACTAAGCTAAAATTCAAAGACAAAGGAATAGGTGAATATTCGCTATCTCTTTCTAGCTTACCTCCTTCTCCAAGGTCACATGGTCAGCCAACCTTATCAAATCAAAAGATTACAATAGCCTCTACATCCCAAGCTTATGTGCCAATCACAAAGTTTGATGGAAAATTCATTAAAGCCAACACCACTGAGGAAGAAGCTTAAGATAGGGACATCCTAAGTTGGCTATACAAAGATGAAGATGAATCTCTCTTGCACATTAAGTTACCTACATAACAATATGGTAAGAGGTACGCTATCATGCAAAAAATGGGCTATGAAGGAAATGGTCCTATAGGAAAAAGAAGAGAAGGAATTGTGGAACCAATTCAACCTATTTCAATACATCCAAATGATAAATTAGGACTTGGATATGGTAAAGATACAAAAGACTCTACTTCGCAGCAAGCACAACAAACTCATGAAGGAGGATCAATTTCAAATAAACCCCATGAATCAGTTTTCCAATTGCAGAACAGTTCAGATATTGATTCTAATGAATATGAATGGGACACCATTTATAATGATGAATTTTGCAAAGACAAACAAGTTGATACCATACACAAATATGCACCCGTTCTCATACAAGAAGAAGGTTCAAGGCCTCCACTTGATTATGTTTTACAAAGCGATCATGACTCAAGTGAGGACGAATTAGATTTTAACGAGATTGACAATCAACAGGAGAATACCATCATAGACCTTGTCTACCATGAAGATGACAACCACATCATGACTTTGACAGCTCAAGACCTTACCCAACCTAATGATCCCATGCCTTTAGTTTATCCAGAACTTATTGATTGGGACAATGATGCACTTATCCACATCCCTACATTTCATGATGATGAGGACATTATAAATTTCCTTTGTTCCTCTAATGAGGAAAACAATTTTTTCACCCAAGAATTTCATACTCATGATTTTGATAAGGAGGGTGTCAAGTCTCTTAGCTGCAAAATAAATGAAATAAAAGATGGATCTATCGGTGAAAACTAAAAAATGGCAGTGGTAGATCATAACAAAAGAAAAATAAAGAGCGAATTCGACAGTGAAAACCTTTTTGAGGCACTTAAGGATGAGAAACTTGACACTCTTCCCAAGCATTATCACGAAAGATCTTCTATTTTGATCGAACCAACATAATCAATCAACATAAGTACAACAGAGTAGCCAAAAATTTGCAAATTGTAGCATCATTAATAGTCGAAGAAGTACTAAAATTCATGGAGTTCTTGAAGGAGAATCAAATCAACTTTGCTTGGTCATATATTGATATGTCAGGGTTAGATCCTAATCTGATAATGCATCATTTATCTATAAACGCAGGGGCAAAACCTATGAAGAAAAAACTCAGAAAAATGCACCCACATGTTGCATTATTGGTCAAAGAGGAATTAAAAAAGCTTTTAGATGTTGGATTCATTCAGACTATTGACTATGCAGAATGGATTTCCAATATTGTACCTATTTCAAAGCCAGATGGAAGGATTAGAATTTGTACAGATTTCAGAGATTTGAACAAAGCTTGTCCCAAAGATGACTTTCCTTTGCCAAACATAGATATGATTGTTGATTTAACTGCTAGCCATGCAATGTATTCATTAATGGATGGATTTTTAGGATACAACTAGATAAAGATTGCACCAGAGGATCAAGATAAAACAGCGTTCACATGCCCTTGGGGTACCTATTGCTGGAACGTAATGACATTTGGATTAAAGAACGCAGGAGCTACTTATCAAAGAGCAATGACAACTATTTTTCATGACATGATGCACACATTCATGGAAGACTATGTGGATGAATTATTAGCCAAATCTCACACACAAGAAGGACATCTAGAAATCTTGTCAAAAATATTTATCAGAATGGAGAAGTTCAATGTTCAACTCAATCCAAAGAAATGTGTCTTCGACGTTACATCTAGAAAACTCCTAGGATACATTATTTCAGGAAAGGGCATAGAAGTTGATCTAGAAAAAGTACAAGCTATAATGGACATGCCGCCACCATGAAATATCAGTCAACTTCGATCATTGCAAGGACGACTACAATCCATCAGGCGGTTTATAGCTCAACTAGCAGACAAAAGCTTACCATTTACACATTTATTGCATAAAAATGTCCCATTCAAATGGGAAGAAAAATGTGAAGCAGCATTCAATCAGATCAAGCAATATCTTATGAACCCACCATTTTTAATTCCACCCATTCTAGGAAAGCCACTCATACTCTATATATCAGCAACAAAAGTATCCTTGGGAGCATTACTAGCACAAGAGGATTCTACAGGAAAAGAAAGAGCCATATACTATATCAGCAGAACTTTAACAAGTCATGAATTAAACTACACTTTCATTGAAAAAGCTTGCCTCGCAGTGGTGTTTGCTTCTCAAAAGTTGCGACACTATATGTTGGCTCATATAGTTACGATGATAACCAAAATTGATCCACTAAAATACCTTTTAAGTAGAGCTACTTTAACAGAAAGACTTGAAAAATGGGTAATGATCTTAAGTGAGTTTGACAATCACTATGTAGATCGAAAAGCTATAAAAGGACATGTCATCACAGATCAGTTGGCCGAAGCACCTTTACAAGAAGAAAATCCAATGCACGTTGAGTTTCCTGATGCAGACATTTTCACAACAACAATTAAGAACTCATGGACACTGTACTTTGATGGATCTTATACACAACATGGCTCGGGGCTAGGGATTCTTTTTGTCACACCTGAAGGACATACCATTCCACAATCATATTGGTTGATGTTTCCTTGCACAAATAACATAGCTGAATATGAGGCATTGCCCATAGGGATAAAGATAGCCTTGGAATGGCGGATTACAGAGCTCCAAGTGTACGGTGATTCACAACTTGTCATTAATCAAATTAATGATGATTATCAAACTAAAGATGATAAGTTGCTACCTTACAAGAACATGGTGGATGATTTTAAAAAGTACTTTGTGTCAATCAAGTTTTCACAAATCCCAAGGATTGATAATAAAGTTGCAGATGCAATGGCTACAATTGCTTCCTTATTACAATTATCAGAAGATCAAACCAAGCATGAATTCTTGGTGGAACAATTATTTTCTCCTGCCTATGATAATCTTGAGACCCAAGTCATATGTCATTTAACCGGTTCCGATTCACCTTTATATGGCAAGACTTATACCTATTTGAAGGATAACATCTTACCTCCAGACTTATCTCGAAACCAAAAAAGGAATTTCATACGCCAATCATCTCATTATACTTTGATTGCTGATGTCCTTTACCGACGTGGTCTTGATGGTACGCTCCTTTGATGTCTTGAACGTGATGAATCTGAAAAAGCCTTACAAGAGGTTCATGGTGGTATTTGTGGAACTCATTCAAGTGGTTTAACCTTAGCCAAGAAACTTGTCAGAATGGGATATTATTGGCCTACCATGGAGAAAGAATCTTTTACTTTTTTCAAGAAGTGTTCTAAATGCTAGATCCACGGGAATCTTATTCATGCACCTGCACAGGAACTGCAACCTTTCATTCTGACATGGCCTTTTTCTCAATGGGGATTGGATCTTGTTGGAAAAATTCATCCTTCATCATTAAATGAGCATAAATTCATTATCACAGCTACAGAGTATTTTACAAAATGGATCGAAGTTGTTCCTTTGACGACCGTGACCGGTAAACAAATCTCCTCATTCATTCTGAATTACATCATTTGTAGATATGGAATTCCTAATTCTATCATTATTAATAATGGGAGGCCTTTCAAGAATCAGGATGTTGATGAACTTTGTGAAAGATTTCACATCCAACACAGGTTCTCTACACCTTATTATCCACAAGGTAATGGTCAAGAAGAAGCTTCCAACAAAAGAATCTTGAAGATCTTGAAGAAGACAGTAAATGATGTCGGTCATGATTGGCATGTCCAATTAAATCTAGCTTTGTGGGCATATAGAACCAGCATTCGCACATCAACAGGAGCTACACCATATGCCTTGGTCTATGGAGCAGAAGTGATCTTACCACTAGAGGTTGAAATACCTTCGCTTAGGGTCTCACTCAAGGGATTGATAAATGATGAGGACTACAAAGTATTCATCTGCAAGAGTTAGAACTATTAGATGAAAGACATCAACATGCAGCTAACCATTTGAAGGGTTATCAACAAGTTATGTCCTGTAGCTACAATCACAGAGTTAAATCACAGACATTTCAAGTAGGTGACTTAGTCTTGAGAGAAAATCCACGTAATCAGCAAGACAGAGAAAAGAAAGGAAAATTTGAACCAAACTGACTTGGTCCATTTGTCATCATTGCAACATATGGTTCTAGTGCATATCAGTTATCTACATCAGAAGGGGACCTGTTTGAAGAGCCGATCAACAGCATTCATTTGAAGAAATTATATGTTTGAATCAGAAAAAGTCCTAAAAAAAATTAAAAAAAGAATCAGAAAAAAGTCCTGAAAAAATTTAAAAAAAAAAAAGTCCCGAAAAATCCAAAAAAAATCAAAAAAATCTTGAAAAAGTGCAATAAAAACAAGTGGTGAAAACCTGGCAAACAGGCACTACTTGTGATCAAAATAGGCTCCTCCATCTATTAGCTTATGTCTTGCATTCACTTTCGGCATCATCCATCCATATCTATCATCTATACATATCTTTCATATCCATATCATATGACCGGAATCCTTATGTTTCATCATGGCTTGATGAAATTTGTACATATCCATAATCTTTAGGTTGTGTTTACACTGGGGGAAGCAATATAGACTGAACAAGAAAGGGGCAACGAGCTTTCCGAACATCACAAATAGATACAAGATGGTTTGATAAAATACAACATCCATTGTTGTGTCAAATCAACCACAACATGCTTATTCAATGCCAATTGAAATCAAAACAAAATGGTCCAAACAAACATCAAAACAAAAACATCAATGTTGATAACCAACTTGGATGATCTTAATTTGAATAATTTTTGAAATATTTTAGGCAAGATTTGAGTGGTTGTTTCATTTTTTATCATATCTCTGGAGCAATTCAATGATGTACTGAACTAGAAAAGCAAGGAAGGAGTATGATTTTTCTTTGTCTATTGTTTGCGAGGAAATAATTAGTACTATGCAAATTGGTCACGCGACATGTTCTACTAAGTATCATTGATGACATTTCAAAATTTGCATAGGAAACGGGTTAACTCTTATCTGTTTATGCAAGCAATACTCAGGTCATCTCGGTTCAATTATACCTAGATGCTTGTATTATCTTGCTATATCAAAAATCATGAAAGCAATACTCAGGTCATCACTGGTGCTAACATACCCTTTGATGCTTGTATTAACTTTCAACATTTCAATGCTCTATGATGATACAAAAAGCACAAATAAGCTCTCCAAATGGCAATATTGTACGAATATCTTGCATGGTTAGTATAGATTGCATTCATGTTAGCATTAGCATTTTGCATTTATAGATTTTCCCAAAAAGCTGGCAAAATATCAAGTGTTTCATATCTTTTTGAATAAAATGAATGAGTACATTTTGACACTCACAAAAACATCATTTCATACATTTTTCATACATTTTTGCATTGGAAAATCATAAAAACAAAGCATATATCATAATCAAAACATTCATAAGCATTCATAAAGTGTATCATCTATCATATTCATATAATTGTTCATCAATAGATTTCACTCATTTTATAAATCATGCATACATATACATCATAAGCATAAAAATTAAGAAACCATCATATCATAAAACATTATGCATATAGAAAATAGACGCATTTATCTCATCATAAATCATCGCTGCATTTCATATATCTCGAAAATGAATGTCAAAATGTACAAAGATGTCAACCATACATGATATAACATCATCAAAAATGAGATCATCTCAGGGTGTATACAAATGTCTAAACAGAGTATCACAAAAATATCATGTACAATGCACTAGGCAGTGCTATCCTCTGATGGAGCTGGTCTGGGACCTGTCCCACCTACACCTAATGGACCTGCTCCACCTGTCCTTGATGGCCCTCTTGGAGGTAATGGTTGTGTCACACCCCTATTGGTGGTCTAAGAGTGACTATGAGTAGACCGTGACTATGTATAACTCTCCCTCTGCTCATGTGGAACTGCATCATGATACCTGGTCCTATAGAACTCTGCCTCCCAAGTGGCTCTGGTCACCTCTCTCATCATGTCACCAGGCAAGGTACCTGTTGCTACTCTCTGTAGGCTATCAGCCAGAGCAATGGCCTACTCACACCGCTGTCTAGTTGTGTCCCTCTTAGCAGTAACTGACGTCAACTGTCCCTGAAGCTGTGTAATCAAGGTTTGTGCCTGTGCTAGCTGACTCTGTAAGCTCTGCACTATACTTTGTAAAGAGGATATCTGACTTGACACCACTAGATCTACTGAAGCTGATGGATCTGTATGTCTCATCCACAGTCCACCTCTACCACCTCTACTACCACCTCTATCTCCACCTCTCCTATCGCCTCTATCACCACCCCTGTCACCACCTCTCCTACCATCTCCACCACCATCATCACCTCCACTCTCCTCATCATCACTATCTCCCTCTGACTCATCATCACTACCTCCACTCTCCTCATCATCATCACCTCCCTCTGAATCATCAGCCTCTGAAGTTGTCTCTCTTTGTTGTCTCTAACCGCCTCTTTGTGGTCTTTGTACAACAACTGGAGCAATAGGCTCATCAGGATCAAACAAACATGGTGTAGGATGCTCTAACACATACTGACTATACTTTGGCGTCATCCCTGCATCAAGGACATCAACTCGGTAATCCCACATCACAACTCCTAAACTAGTGAACTTTGCCACCGCTGCCTCATAAGAAATCCGTGGACCCCACACTGCAATCTCTAGCCATCATTGTGCATAAATAGTAGAACCCATAGGCATACCCTGAACTCGACCATACTGCCGACATACTCATCCAACAAGAAATCTCTCAATAATCCATGAAGTACGGCCAATAAGATATCTGAACATACAGACATAGGGCATCTCCCTCGCATCCTCTAGCCATGCCTCACAATCTAAATATGGCTACTAGCATACTATATCAAGATCATCTAAGAGACGCTACCAATGATCCAGTATGCCTAGTCTCGGCTGAGCAATAATATCGCTATATCCCCATCTGTACGATCAACCGACAGGTCATTGTCCACAAGTCAACGGTCGCATAATCGAAAAATGCTCCCATGCCCATATCTGTAATAATGAACAACCAATAGCAAAACTCCGGCCTCTACCGTATACAATATGATGTAACTCATCATACAAATGAGCAAGCATGCATGATCCCCATGCATACCGTGTAGCCTGCATCACCATCCTCTCCAGAACCCGACCCCACCCGACTACAAACCCCTTCAACCTATGGTCGAGGCACAAAACACCTCCAATGAAACCTGCAAGTACAGACGGTAACGGTGCATATGAATCTGCCATCTCGCCCCATGGGATGAAGTATCCAGCAATCTAATCATCTCTGAAAATCCTCCTCAAAGCATCAGTGCCTCTAGCCTCTCAACTATCAAAGACCACTATCTCTCCCATCACTGGGATCCTCAAGATACGGTACACATTCTCTGGAGTCACGGTAATCTCTTCGGTCAGTAAATGAAATGTGTTGGTATCACTATGCCACCGCTCTGCAAGTGCTATCAATAAAGCTCTGTTGAGGTGCACCTCAGGCATGTCAAGCAACGAAGTCAATCCACATGCCTCGATCACATCCCGATCTGACTGTAATAGCTGTGGAATCAAGCTCCATGTCCTTGGGAATGTCTCCCATGACTGCAAAATGCCTAATCTCTCCTATTGACACATCATCATGACAAAGCAACATCAATATCAAATCATTATGACTCATCAATCAAATCTGAATATCAAACTATTTGTTTTTCATCATCATGGAACGCAAATATATCACAATCATGTTTGTTTTTTAATAACCTTAGAAGCAAACATATCAATCAACTATTTGTTTTTCATCATCATGAAAGCAAATAATCAAAATCATGTTTGTTTTTAAAAACCTTAGAAGCAAACATATCAATCAACTATTTGTTTTTCATTTTTATGAAAGCAAATAATCAAAATCCTGTTTGTTTTTAACAACTTTAGAAGCAAACTTATCAATCCTATTTGTTTTTAATAACTTTAAAAGCAAATCTATCAGTTATTATTTGTTTTCCAACAACTTTGGGAACAAATTTATCACTCACAACAACAAGCAGTCATGGGCGCTATGAAAATCATCAAGGGCGCTACAAAATCAATGGCGCTATGAAAATAGTCATGGGTGCTATAAAATTCCTCATGGGCGCTACAAGATCAAGGGCGCTATAGAATTATTCATGGGCACTACAGAATCATATGCGCTATGAAAATAGTCATGGGCACTATGAAAATAATCAAGGGCGCTAAAACACACTATTTCACACTCAAAACATTGATAAACGTGCTCCGAAAGGAAAATTTTCAAAAAGTAGAAGTTTAATGGGGTACATACTGTGGGTCCATAGTGCGTCGGCCGCTGATGTCGTCAGATACGCTCGAAACAGTGCTGGTGAATCGGAAGTGCCATCCTTTTCACTCCAGAGCTCAAAATTTACAATTTTTACTAGGTTAAAATGGAAAATGACATGGAAACTGACATTTTTAACCTATTTAAAAGCAAAATTGGTGGATTTTAACACATTTTATCACAACAGGGGCAATTTTAGTCATCAATTTTTCATCTTACATCTTTTCAAGTCATTTTCTTCATATCATAATTTTCAAACGATGAATCGACGTCTTTAAAATCTTAAAAATCATAAAACTCAAAACATTCCAAAAAAATCTAAAAATTCAAAAAATTCAAAAAAAAAAAAATCACAAAAATCAAAATCTTATCAATTCATCGTTCGAGGGGGCATATACCTATCAGTACTTGACAATTAGCATCTGGGGAAATTTTCAAAATTCTTAGAAGCAATGTGTAAAACACATCACTTCAAAGAGGGGCAAAATGTATACACCTAAAAATGGTTACATCACATAGTTTGGTAATTAATTAAATATTTTTAGTATTTAATTAAATCTTTGAGTTCAATCTGCGTATAAATAAATTTAAATAATTTATTTATATTGTTCATTCTTTCATTTTGATTAAATAAATAAGTTTATTTAATCACTTTTTTATTCATTTCTTAATTAATTAAATAAACATTACGATTTATTTATATTAATTATTATTTAATCTTGGCTTGAATATTTTATTCAAATAAAGATTAAGTATTCTAATATTCTTCTAATGTCCATTCACCATTAAATATTCTAAATATTTAATTAAATTCTTCTAATATCCATTCATAATTAAATATCTTAAAATATTTAATTAATTCTTCTAAAGTCACATTACAATTAAATATTTCAAAATATTTAATTAAATCTTCTATAGTCCTAAAATCAAAAATCAAACTCACATAAATGAAATTAAATAAATTTATTTATTTAAATTAATTTGGGGATTATCTTCAACAACCATGAAACAAACTTCCAAAATAGAAAAATTAATTTCTCTGTTCCTGTGCAAGCTTGTTCCCGTGGGTTGAAGACAAGGCTCCATTCTTCTCTCCAACCTCCCAACATTCTCCATCTTCCTCTCAACCTCTCCATCTCTCACCATTCAAACTTACTAGACAATCTCACAGCCATTGATCTTTGCCAGCCAAGATTTTGCCTACAAAAAGCTATAAAAGGACTGTCGGGTCTTTGAAATGAGATAGAAGCTTTCATATAGGAAAACTATAGTCAAATAGCTTTCAAGCATCCATAGCATAGTTTTTTAGCATTCATAGATTGTAGAATCATAGCATATCATGGCCAATCATCCTCATAGCTTAGTTTTAGAAGCATCCATAATCCACAACCCATGTGCATATCTGTATTAGTATTCTCACTCCACTAGCATATAGCATCGAGAAGCTCTTTCCTTTGCACACTCGTTCTGCAGGTTGCCATTCAGAGAAGCCTTGCTTACACAATCTGAGAGCAACAGCTTCAAACAAATCCCTAGAGATAGAGGAAGATGGAACGGCTCTAAAGAAGCTCTGTTTGTTTCCTCTGAATTCAAATTATTTGCTTTTCTTCAGTTTAATGTTTCATTTGTGTGTGTTTATTGTTTTACTTTGATACTAACATATTTACCAAACATCTCCCTTTTGGGCCTTTTCACCCGACGAATAGCCATGAATTTCGTCGCATTAGAATTAGTATGCATTTTTCTAGACAAACAACCTTGATCTGATCCACATCATGTTGGACAAACGGTTGAAGCTTGATTTGGTTCATTATTTCTTTTTCCTTTTTCTCTCTTTCATCTTGGCATTGTGTGCTTGTGCCTTGTCATTATTCTTGATATCATGTGTGTTCCCTTTGCGCTTATGTTTGTTTTCATCAGACCTTGATCCTAGGGGCTTGATCATCCCTCTTGATTGTTGTTGTCCCATCTTACTAGCATTGGTTCATGGGAACCCCTCTTGATTGCATGTTGTTCTACTTTAGTAAGAGTTTGAAGCAGGTTCATCCTCTTACTAAAGTGGGGGCTAAATGCAAACATCAAAAAAGTAACCCTTCTAATATTTTTGTCTCATTTGGGTCCTCATTGTGACTTTGGCTTAGTTCTCCCGTGATTTAATTTTGTAATGTGTGCAACACATTCAGATTAGGTCTTGGGCCCTAGCAAACTAAAAGAATTCAAGTGATGCCTTACTTAGGTTTTGTAAAGTGTTGTAACACACTTTCACACTTTTCTAAGACCTTCTTAATATATTTTATCTAAATAACCTCCTTTTTATCATTTACCAAGCCTTATTTCAAAGTGTTGTAAAGTGTTGTAACAAAAATTCATGCTTACTGAATAGAATAATAGAATGGCAACACATAATGCTATCATTATCAACACAATGACTAAACAACTAGATAAATCTCAACAGGGGTCCTTCGTTGTTGATTTGGAAGAGGTTAAAGATAAAAACCAGGAAGAGGAAATAGGGATTTCGAAGAGAACCAGGGCTAATCTAAAAAGGAAGGCACCCCCCATGCCACAGATGATTCAAACTTTCAAGAAGGGAGTTCAGGATATGCAGGATCTGGAGGCCAAGACTGAGAAAGTTTTGAAGACTTTGGATTATTTGCTGCTAGTTTTTTGGTTTGCGCCTCGGATGGCTCTTTAGTGGTCCTTTCTGGCTTTTTTTGGTTGGCTGCTATTTTTTCAGGGTTTTTCTTTTTTTGTAGCCTATTTAATTTGGAGGACTTTTTTGTCCTTTCCTATATTATGTTGTAAACTTTGTGGTTTCGGGTCCTTGTAAAACCCATTTTTTCCTTTATCAAAAAAAAAATTCATGCTTTTCTAGGCTTTTCGTTAATAATTTGACCCTTTCTTATGTTTAAATGGCCCCATTATACACTTACAGGCCCTACTTAAGTGTATTTTTAAGAATAATTTCGTTAAACATCATTTAATACACCTTAATTTTCGGCAACCACTTAAAATGCCTAAGTTGGACCAACTCACCACTAGGGGTGAATTAGTCCCACTTGGCTCAAAAATCAAAATTATTTCAAAATTCTAGCGGGATATTATTTTCTAAGCCTTGAGGTCAGCTTGTAATGTGGTATTTTTGGGAAAAATTACATATTTGTGTATAAATATAGGGTTTTTCCTCTCATTTTCATCCTCCTTAGTCTCCTAAATTCTCTTAATTTTCTGACCAAGCAATCAAGTGATTTTGTATTGAAGCATTTTGTCCACAAGAGCATTCAAGCACTTTGGAGCCATTACTTACATATCTTCAGATTTCTACTTCAAGGGTTTGGTGAGTTGTATCATTGCATGTTGTTCATTCATCATTCTCTTTTCATTTCATTTCATTTCA
This sequence comes from Sequoia sempervirens, assembly GCA_007258455.2. Taxonomy (NCBI): domain Eukaryota; kingdom Viridiplantae; phylum Streptophyta; class Pinopsida; order Cupressales; family Cupressaceae; genus Sequoia; species Sequoia sempervirens. The sequence goes on from VDFB02271358.1 coordinate 615,618,039, forward strand.
AGGGTTTAATTACCAAATTGAGGTTTGACCAAGGAAAACCCCTATTCACTAACTGTTAACACTTTTTCCCCTCTTTGCATGTGTTTTACAGGTCTTGTGTGCAGATTTTTCAAAGATCAAGGCATGAAAAGTTGTCAAAAAATCAACAAAGTCATTCAAAGTGGTCAAAACCCTAAAAGAAGCTTAGAGAACATCTGCAGGTCAGATTTTGTAGTTTTGAATCTAGAAACCTATTAGGAGCTAATGTGCAAACCGAGAGCTACAAATTGCACATTTGAATTTCTTAAAAACTGTAAGTGGAATAAGTTGCCATCGGTGGTGAATTATTCCCACTGCCAGGCTTGAAAAGTGGTTTCTGCAGTTTTGAGTACCCTTTTGTCTGAAACCTATTTTGACAGAATTTCCCTGAAATGGGACTAAGTCGCCCAGCCTGGCGTAAGTGTCCCAGTAGGCTTCAATAGTTATTTTTGCAAGATTCTAGAGCTCCTATCCATCACTTTCTAGTTTCCAAGTGCACCTGTTTAGTTTCATTAATTTCTGTTACAGTTTGTTTTCATTTTTAGTTCATTTTGCATATCATAGTGTGTTTTCAAACACTTTGCATTTCCTTAGTTTTGCATGCATAATTTATCTTCTTTATCACTTTCTAGCCTTAGGAACAATCTCCTTTGATAGATTTCAATCTCTTTTGCATTGGAATCTCACGAAATTGTTCTTGAGTGTGAACTTTGCAAAATCAGATTCCTCTTCATTCCATTTTAGGTGTGGATAAGAGAAGTTGTGACTCCATTTCACTTGTTCACAAGTTTGAATATGATGCAAAACTTGAGCGTCTTGATGATCTAGAGACTTATCGTGTAGCTTATACTTCTCTAATTGAGACCACACATTCATCTTATGTTGATGATTAATTGAGAACTTCCAATGATTCATTGCAATAGGTATATCAGTGTCTTCCTGATCAAGATTCCTATTTATCAAAAATTGCATCTTTATTTATGGAGTCTCACATTTCAAATTTGGAGGACCAATTTGATGGTTTATCTCTCGTATTTGATGATGTAGTCATGGCACAACTATTGTCACTTCATATTTTTCGTTGGAGATAGTTCAAGATTAGTTTCCATTTGTTCCTAGTTTGTTACCTTTTCTTGTGATTGGGCATGTACCTAATTGTATTATGACTTCAATATCATCTAACATGAACTTGGAAACACATGAGAAGATTTTATAGACACAATATTCATACATATGGATACTTTTTCATACAAATTATTATCATAAATGGGGAGCATTCCTCCATTTATACTTGGTGTATCTTCTTCTTGAGGGGAGAAATATTGTTTATAGGTATTGGGTCATGTGTTCTCTTCAATCATTAACCATTTTTGTAGAAGATTACACATTGTGGGGGGATATCTTGTCTCTCTTTTTCCCTCTTATGGGGAGTTCATTGATTGTATATTCATGATGGATTTAGTCTTTGGGGTATTATTGAGTCCTCCATACATCATCTTTCTTCATATATTTTCCCTTTTTGGAGAATAGTATTGTGCCACCAGGTTTTCTCATTTTCTCCATTTGTGAGAGATTGCAATTGTACATGGGTACCTAGCATTTCTTAATAGTAGGGACCCATCTTTATATTTGCAAATTTGACATAATAATTACTTCTTCGTAAGTTATAATTAAGGGGGGTTGTTTGTGTACATAGGTATTTTACCTAGAAACTATATAGAAACTATCTAGAAAAAGTAGACAAGATATATTGGCATCCTCTACACTATCTAGTTTACTAGTGGAAGTTAATACTATAAAACTTCTTGCAACATAACATTGCTAACCAATTGCCTTCCTACAAGAAGGTTAGTATTTACAAAGAGAATTTATAAAGCTCATCAAAAGTAGTTATACCATATACCCCTACAAGACTAACACAAAAAGAATATTCAAAATAAAATAAAAGGGAATTTAACACATGGAGGGCATACTTTTCACAATGGTCAAGTTGTCATAAAAAAGATGAACAAGCTATCTTCTTCTACAACACTTTCTCCATTTCTCTCCACCATCCTTCAAAAACCAACCAGATAAATATTCCCCCTTCTCCTCATCTCCCCCCAAGTAACAAGGAAAAAAAAAAAGAGAAGACTCGAAAAAAATAATTCTCCCCCAAATTAGAACAAAAGAAACAAGGTAAATTTTGTGAGATGTTTCTCCAAACCACAACAAGTTCCCTAAAAGATACCTATCCCATGAGTACTTAGTTGAGAGGGTCCCCTTACCCATAAATAAGCATGAAAATAGTACTTTATCATTCTTTAAAATCCTCCACGAAAGTAAATCCAAGTTTCTACAAAATGGTGCATACATCAACCTAGGGATGTAAAAATTAAATAAGATTTAAACCACATAAGGAAAAAAAAATCACTTTGGTACATACATGGCTAGTTACAAAATATTGAATTCCCATTTCTTTCCTAGGTGAAAGGGGAAAGAAGGAGAAGGTTCCTAGTTGATCTCTCATTCTCCCATTGGCCAACTTGCGAATATCCCTACACACTCAGTGCACACAATATGTATTGAGAATAAATAGTCAAAGCAATAGTTCTAGAAGATTAAAATATCAATTAAGAGAACTATGAAAAAAATATCATCCCAAAACAATAATCAGAGCATCAATTTACCTTTCATTAATGGTTATTCCAAGCATGTCTTTCCCTCTAAATAATAATAATAAAAAGAATCAAATACACTCTTCATAATTTCGTATTCATATAAGAACTTCAAATTCAGCTAGTCTACTACTAAAATAATCATTACATAATAAAATTTATATTGCCATCCTCTCCACTATATAATTTAGTGATGGAAGTTAATATTATACAACTTATTGCAACATAACATTACTTACCAACTCCCTTCCTACAAAAAGGTTAGTATTTACACAACTCATAATTCTATTCCAAACTTAACATATTACCACCTATTTACAAAGGTTCTAATAATTTCTTGAACATTCATGTAATCGTCATCTCATTAAGAATCATTATTACTTAACCAAACTCTGCAGTAATTTGAATATTAATCTAGTTCAAACCACAATTAGAGAATCTTGTCACAAGGAGAAAATAGCCACGTGAACCTAATCCAGAACGGGTATGCACTTTATTTATGTCACACATGGAAAAGCGCGTGATAATTCAAATATTTGACCATGATGCGAGGAAGAAAGCGATAGTTGACAACTAATGGAGTAGCGGTGGAAAAAATAAAAGGAATGATGCACTAAAACCCAAAACACAACCCCAAAATAATCATATAAACAGCTGTAATCTGCGGATGAGCACTGAGAGCTTCTCTTTCAAAGAAATACCCGCATGTGATGGGAGATGGAAGCCAGCCGGTACAAGGGACAAAATACTCCTACTATATGTCGCTTCTGTTTTGAAAAGAAATATATGTCACAGTCGTCGTCAAAGCCTCCTTTTTCTGATTCATCCTTTTCGCTGGTCATAAAGACGCGTACGCTGACTTACGTTGACGTATCAAAAGCTCGCTTGACACCCACACTCTACTCCTCACCTATATAAGTAGGCAATCATGCTCGCCATCACCCATCCAGATCTCTACGTCGCTATTCAAGTGTCTATTCGACATTGAAAGCAACAATGGCCTGCTCGACTTGGACGGTAAACAAGAGTTGGGTATCATTGTCCTTTCTAGCTTCAATGTTGTGCTGGAGCGCGGTGTATGCTCAGCTTACTCCAAATTTTTACAACAAGACGTGTCCGCAGGCATTGCCTATAGTGAAAGCCGCAATAAAGCAAGCGCTGGCCCAAGAAGCCAGAATGGGTGCCTCTCTTCTCCGCCTTCACTTTCACGACTGTTTTGTTAACGAAATACCTTCTTTCCTCCTTTCTTCTTACCACTTCTCTTGTACATTGCGATTATATTAACCTGGTGTTCCTTGCAGGGTTGCGATGGATCTATTCTCTTGGACGACACTACGACTTTCACAGGAGAGAAGAGTGCTGGAGCCAATGCCAATTCCGTGAGGGGATTCGTGGTGATAGATAATATAAAGACCCAAATTGAGAAGGTTTGCAGTGGGGTTGTATCCTGTGCTGATATTTTGGCAGTAGCCACTCGCGACTCTGTTGTGGAGGTAATTATTCCTGACTTTTGCCTTCAAATTGTTTCCTATTTACTTACATAACTCATATTGACATTATAAATTTGTGTTTGCAATTACTAGTTGGGAGGCCCAACCTGGGCAGTAATGCTTGGAAGGCGAGATTCGAAGACTGCTAGTCTGAGTGGTGCAAACAGCAACCTTCCAGGCCCCTCTTCGAGCCTTACTTCTCTCATCTCAGCATTCCGAGCCCAAGGACTGTCTGCTAAGGATATGGTCGCTCTTTCAGGTAAGCTACTTTACTACCGTATATTTTCGTTGAGAAGCAAGTGGTACTGATTGGTTGATTGGAAATCTTATTTTAGCCTAATGTGTACCTGTAGGAGCTCATACGATCGGTCAATCCCGTTGTCAGTTCTTTAGAAGGCGGATCTACAATGAATCCAACATAGACAAGGCATTTGCAGCTTCTTTGCAGAAAAATTGTCCCTTCAGCAGTGGTGACAACAACCTCGCACCCCTGGACTCCTCGACTGCTAATGCTTTTGACAATAATTATTACATAAATTTGAAATCTCAGAAAGGTCTATTCCACTCCGACCAGGAATTATTTAATGGAGGCTCTGCTGATGCTCAAGTGACAACATACAGCACCAATCAACAAGCCTTTTTCACAGATTTTGCAGCTGCAATGGTGAGGATGGGAAACATCAAACCTCTTACTGGAACGCAAGGAGAGATTCGAAAGAACTGCAGAAGAATCAATTGATGTTTAATGCTTCTCACATCATCTGTGTTTGTACTTGTACTGTAGCTTTGAATTGAAAAAGACATTTTATTGTTTTGCTCCAGGTGGTACTTTCGAAGTGGAAATATCGGACCTATTTAATTGGGCTGTTTTTATCCTGATATCCGTGCTTTTGTTTCAAACTTTAAATAAAAGATATTTCATTTTATGAGACTACTTTTCCCTTATCACATGCCGCGCTCTTTGTGATGTGAAATTTATTGCGTGGAATTTGACGGTAACCTTTACCTCTTTGGTTATTTAAATGTGTTTCATTTAAATTTATTATTATAATTAGAATTAAAATTTAAAATTAATATTAAAATTATTTAAAAATATTTTATTTTAAATGTTTTAAGATTAAAATATCTTTATATTTTTTATAATATTTGAAATTAATATGTTTTTTTGATAAATTAATATTATAAATTATAATATTATATTATATTTTTTATAATATTTTTTTGGTTTACTAACAATTTAAAGTGTCATTTATAAAGTTTTATAAGAATATAACAAGGCAAATCATATCATCTAATAAATTTCAAAAAGATCCACAAACCATTATATTTTAGTTGTTTGATCTATTTTCATTAAACAACTAGCGAAATATAATGGTCCCTTTGAAATTTAGCATCTTTTTATTGAACCATTATTGGTAATGTACATAAACCTATGACTTTTAGAATAGAATACTTCCCCCTCTACGTGAATCTTATATCACCATGTGATTTATTTTCATTACGTCTACTAATATGGTGGATTTGTTCTTTCATCCTAAGTTGTCTCTTTCTAAGGTTTTCATATGTGATCATAAGTGATTAATTCGATGGTCCATCATTACAATTATTTAATATCTTACCTATTCTTGTGTTTGTAGAGCTTATAATAAAGATCCTAAACAAACATTATGAGATCATGAATGCACCATAGGATTTTGAAAGACAATATTTGGTGTCTAGGATGACACATTATGTAAAATTAATATGATAGGTTAAAATGATCCTCATTTCAATTTTAAAATTAATTTGGTCACATCTCTATGGTTTTTGGTCATCCCACATTTATTTAATATGGATTTTTCTTTATAAAATGAGTGATGTTGACAAATATTAACTAGATTCTGCTTGATCTTTGGGTGGCTAGTGTAATTTAATATTGTGTAAAGTTATTTAAATTATATATTTAGTTGGTATAAAAAAATATATATTATTAAAGAGTGCTTGTGCTAAAGGTCTTGCAATATCCAATATGTTAAGAACAAAATTTAATTGGACAAGATCTCACCTACTATACTTAATAAATTTTTATCTCCTCTATTAGAGATCTAGGATTAATCCTTTCTAGCACTCATTTAATGTCACATTTTCCTAGCAAGATTGATTATATACATCAATTAACAACAAAGAAATTAAATTACTATTTCAAAATAGGTCACATCACAAGAATTTTCTAAAATTTTATTATTAATGTTGCAACCAACTTAGGGTGGCATTTCTTATTGTACTCTAAACTTGGATAACTACATATATGGGATTTTATATCACTGTAGAGGTTACAATTTCCTAAGTGAGAAAGAGTTGGCTTAAAGAATGAAAAATTTATTGCTCTTTTAGTGCAATAAGTTTCATGGAGAATATTATGTTTTCTAGTATTATTCTTACTATATATAAATATTGTGATTATATATACTCTCCTTATAAATATATAAACTCTCCTTGTACATATACCAATAAGATTAAATTTATATTTGGACATGTTTTTAATAGTTAAAACTCATCCATGAAATATGATGGTTCTCTTTATTGTCTCTTTCACTTTTAAATATATTTATTTTCCTTTTTTAATTTTCATAGATGATAACATCACTCATATATTCACTTTGAGCTAGGTCTAATGGTTTGTGTTGTACTTTCATGGATTTTTCTAATCTAATGGATGCTTTTTCTACATACGTATCTTTCTCTATTTATTTATTTTTATACATGCTCCCTTATCCATTTCCTTTTCTTTTTCCTACTTTAGATTTAAATATGACATGACTAGGTTATTTTGGATTACTTTTTCCTATTTCCTACTTCAACATCTTCCCAAAATGGCACGTGCTTATAGATAGATTTAAGTAACTATTTCATGTTTATTTACCTATCTCTCCTAAGTGAAAAGCACTAATAAAAAAAGCACTAATCAATATGTCACTTATGATAGTTCCATATCTACAAAATTTAATGTTCTTACCAAGGATAGTATTGGTTGGAAGTTCCATAAAGATTCTATAGAGGACTATAAGGCTATCTACTAACATGATATTTCCTAATAAAAGAAACACAAATTAAAAAAAACAATTATAAGAACTATATTTTTCTAAGAGTTGTACCTAGTTTGATCATTTAAATCTTTAAAAGAACTCAAATGTTATGATATTTTCTACCTCGTAATAAAATTAACTATACATAGTATGATTACAAACTTCTACATTAATAAAAGATATATAATTATCTAGTACTACTTAGTTGTAATATTTAAGAAGATATTTTTTCTATATTATCAAAAAGAGTAAAATATTCTAAAGACCATAGAACAGGTGGTAAGAACTTGATGAATGAATAGGAATTCCTATAGTCTTATAGCACTCTAGATATAATCACAAGGTAAAATTTGTCCCAAAGTGATTTAGAAGATATATGCAATAAAAAACACCACAAGAACCTCAAAACCCTATAGATATAAACTTTAATGCCAAATTGGATCAAATGAAAGGTAAATTAATTTTTTTTTAAAATGATTTGTTTATGTTGGTGAGTTATGGTTCACCTCACTTATCAACTAAAGCAATCCTACAACATAAAGTGATGAAAGGAACCCTCAATCTTTAGTGAAAATGGGCATTACTTGGACCACAAATTTGATACCCTATATGTTATAGCTATGAATGTTCTAATATATCATGTAAGAATTTATAATAGGGTAGATTATCTAAAGATTTTGATATCAAGAGTGACTATTATAATAGAAGCATAATTACAATTGATGATTAGAGAATAAAATATGTTTGTAGTTCCAAAATATATAATAAAATAAAAGCAATGGAACTACTATATAGTGGATGTTCAAGAGTGAACTTTTGGTGGGTATATATATAATATTCTATTGAGTGAGATGTCCTCATTACTAATATGTGGTAAATTATACCTAGTAAACTTCTACAATACATCTCCAAGAAACATGGAAATTTAAATCATGATGACTGAATGCATGAATTTTTTACCAATTTATCTTAAAAACTACATCACTTTATACACTAGTAATTGCATTAGGAACACATGGCTGAAAATGAGTTCAAACTAAAGTTAAAAGGTGCAAGGTGTGGAATTTTAATTTCTTCAATAGACATTTAGCTTTGCAATTAGATTTTTTTTATCATTAGAGATTTATTTAATGACATAAAAAATCAATTTGAATTCAATATCCTTAACAGGTTATTTAATTTTGGGCTTGACATTACATCAATATAAAAATTGTTTCAAATATAACAATTTTTAAGTAGAGCATTTTATTTTCATAAAAAAACTCAAGATGCTTCATAAATTATAATTAATCAAAATGTTTCTAATAGTGGGAATTAGGAAGGACTAATGTTCTAATTAAATCTTTTTTGTGGAGTAATGGATGGTTCTCATGTAATTAAAATGAGCTAGTATTTTCATGAAATGTAAATTTATTTAAGCATTTTTTTGCATCATTAGAAGGCCCATTTCTACCATTAGAAAGTCAATAAACTAACTTCAAATAGCTTTTCCACATGACACAAAAGCACAAATAAATATTTACTTAAATTCACACACAACATAGAGAGTGATACAAGGTAATATATTTAGTTAATTATTATGAAGAAATAAGATGAAAGACTCTACATTTAATAGAAAATTATATATTTAATAAAAAGCAATAATTTAATAAATTTGAACCCATTTAATATGCTACTACAATGTGAAGATCATTTCTTCTACTTTTTTCAATTAGAGATTTAAAAAATGTTTAAAAATATTTTACACACTACACTTGGGAATCCAACAACCATGTGTTCCAAATGGTATTTCATAAGGAAACTTTGCACGAGCAATTTCTATAAAGGTAGATGCATCCAGAATTACTGTGAACCTGCCACCATGATTATCACTCACTAATGATATCAACACACCTAAAAAACAACATGGTATAAAATAACATGAATTGTAATTCTGACTAGTAGACAAAACAATTGTCCACAATTACTAGATTTATGAGTTCAGTGTTAGTCTTCTCACCATCATCTTTTGTCTTAGCTCCAGGTTGAGCTACAAAGAAAAGTTCAGATGGAATGCCCCCGTCAATGTACCAATGTTTTGTTGCTTTCATGTTCAAATCAATCTGTATCATTAATGAACAAAATATAAAATTTTAGAAGTTCGTGGCATTAATTACAAAAGTAAAATATAAAGCTAAACAAACGAGTTGGATAAATAGAACATAATATATGATGACCTTTGTAAGAGTATTGGGAAAATTGCAAGGGCGTCGTGTCGTACAGCCATATATAAAACGATACATCTTCCGAATGTATTTTGGATTTATGGTGCACACGTCTATTCCTCCACCGTGTTTCTCTGGAGGCATCACAACATCTAGTTGTCCTGTTGCAGTTCCATCTAGGGGTATCATGAAGCGTCCTATTCTGATCACAAAAACCAATATCTATGAAGCTCCTGTATTATCTCACTAAATATGCAAATGAAAGCAATGCCATTTGAATTGATAATCCAGTTTTGAAATGAGTTGAGTTCTGTTGACATGAATTATATACTGAAATAACATATGGTAAAAATCGGTTACCTTGTATTGAAAAGAGCGTCTTCACCAGCGAAGGATCTCAACTCTTGTAGTTTTAATAAATCTAAGATGGAGGGATCGGCGTCATATTCACAACAATCAACTATTATTGACGACTTCTTGCCAAGCTCTTCTCTTTCTTCATAAGCATTGATGAAGTGAACTGTTAGAAACGATACTTCAACAGATGTAACCTGTCATAATCATTTAATTAGTTTAGCACATGAATATTTTTATCCATTATTGAAGCAAACATGTACTTCTACTTACCATCTCTCCAGTAAGTCTAGAAACTACATGCATGAATGCCTTAGTCTCTGGCTGCCATTTGAAAACCTCCCCTCCGAAGAGACAATCTAGTGTGTATTTCATAGGCATTTCAGGAATAACGATGTATTTCTCTGTCACTGCAAAAGAATGCACCCAACCTGGAGCATGACCTCCTCTCCAATTTACCTAAATAATTTTCCAAAATAAATTATATTATCACTTTATTTCTTTATGTGCTTGGTTAAACAATTCCCAATTTCAAGCAGCCTTTGAATAAATTATTAAACAAGCGGTTTGCAAAATTTGATCACACCCTTCGAATTAAAGTTCTTTCATTAGTTCCAGCAAGCATGCGGACAACCTTGTAGCCGGGATTGAAGATATCTGGAAGGATTGTGATGAGTTCGTGCTCAAATATAATAGAGTGTGCAGACTGGTTCGGATTCATACCCTGCCAAGCATATAACAAGTTGATGTATTGGAAACATAACGTTTTCCTTCAAATTTATGATAACCGTATTGAATATCACAATTGTGCAATGAAATTACATACTTCCAGATTATCGTTGTAGTTGAATCTACTGATTGTTTCGAGTATGTTGAGGTCGATTTCGATAGATCCCCTCGTAGTTTCTGTCAGAGCTATAACTCGTCCGTCACCTAGGCTATCAAAGCCATATGATATATATATATATTTGGTGAAACACTGCAACTAAAATGACTAATTTTAGCTTCCACAATGTTGGTGAGAAAAGGTAAACAACCTAACGACTGTTACATTAGCATTGTCAGTGACTGCGGCACCAGAAATCATGCCCCCCAAGTACCCAATGAAGGATAATATATTTGACAGCTTTGGAGATTCTGAAAATTCACGATGACAAATTCAGTTGTTTCTCTTGGCCGCTTTGTAAGCCTCCGACTGTAACTGTGCATGCCCACCATGTTGATTTTTATGTAGCTTGGACAGGTGTCTCCATTCCGAAGTAGTGCTTATTTAATTATTTAATTATTTTCTAGAGACTTTCAGAAAGGGCTGAGTTGTCTAGATAATTATGTAATTAAATAAATTGATTCCCCTAGAGACTTCTAGAATCCAGTTAGTTAGGGTTGTTAGAGTCTATTTAATATTAGCCATTGATTGAGATTAAATCATGGCCATTGGTTTTCCAATGAGAAAAGTATAAAAGGGGATCAATGGGCATTTGGAGAACACACAAGTATAGAGTTGAGAAAGAACTTGCAGTGATAGCAAGTAAATTTGCAGTGAGAGCAAATAGTCTTGCAGTGTTAGCAAGGGCGCAGTATTAGCGTTGGGGATAGCAGCTGTGAAATTTCAGCAGGAGAAATTGAGGGAAGAATTTCCGGAGGTTATTGCCAGAGCTCTGCCAGTAAAAGGCAAGCAGTTTTTGTATTCCTTAATTTGCTGAAGTTTAATATAATTCCTCATCTGTAGTAGTGGTTTTCCCTTCGGGGTTTTTCCACGGACAATTTGTCCAAAAATATTGTGTTCATTATTGTGAATGTTTTTTCTTTATTCCCGTGAGTTTTTATTGGTGAAGTTGCAGCTTGTTATTTTGAGATATTTGCTGAGAATTAATTTTTCAGAGTCAAATAATCTATGTATTAGATAGGAGATTAATAATCAGTAACTGCAATAGAATTTTCACATGGTATCAGAGCTGATCTGAGGGCAGATAAGGCTCAACACAGGAAGGAAAGATCCTGCCTCTTCAGAATTATTATTATTTATTTTCTTTTATCTTTTGAGATGGCCTCAGCAGGTTTAAGAGATCAAGACAGATTGGATGGAGCCTCAAATTTTGGTGTCTGGAAAACCATAATTTCTTTGTTGCTGGAAGAGAATGGGATCAAAGAATATGTGACTAGTGTTGCACCTGTACCTACAGATCCAACACAGCTCTTAGCATATAAGAAGGAAGATGCCAAGGCGAGGAGGATGATTCTTGATGGTGTTAAGGATCATATTGTTCCACATGTCGCAGAGTTAGATACAACGAAGAAGATTTGGGATGCTATTCTGAATCTGTACCAGAATGCTACCACTAATCGGAAGCTGATTCTCAGAGAAAAGTTGAGGAATACTCAGATGAATAAGGGAGAGGACGTGACAAGTTACCTCACCAGACTCAGACTTGTCAAGGATGAGTTGGCTGCTGTTGGAGATAATCTAGGTGATGACGAGCTAGTGCGGATAGCCCTAAATGGGTTTACTAAGCAGTGGGATGTCTTTGTTCAAGTTATTAATGGACGAGACACCTTGCCGAGTTGGGATCGACTTTGGAGTGACTTCACTCAAGAGGAGCTTAGACTAAGTCTTGTCAGTAGGACCAGTAGCAAGAGTCAGCAAAGTGAGGCGGAACAGGAGAACGTTGCCCTTGCAGGAAAAGGGAAAGCAAAGAAGGGGTCAAGCAAAGGATCAAATTCACAAGGTGAGAAGAAGAAGGACTTATCTAAAGTCAAGTGCTATGGCTGTCACGAGTTTGGCCACTATGTCAGTGATTGCCCGCAAAGGAAGAAAGGCAAGAAGCAGACAGCAGCTTCAGCAAGTGCAGATGAACTCTCTAGTAGAATGGAGGATGAGTTCGCTCTTATAGCTTGTATGGCTAGCTCAACCTCACAGGGTGTTTGATATATAGACAGTGGGGCATCATTTCATATGACAGGAGTTAGAGAGTACTTCTCCAGCTATAAGGAGGAGGACATTAGAATGCAGATTTCTATGGGGAACATGTCCAAACTCAATCCAGTTGGGAAAGAGACTGTTCTATTTCAGAGGGAGAATGGTAAGCGGATTCTCATTCATGATGTGTTGCATGTGCCAGGCTTGGGTATGAATTTGATTTCCATATCTATCCTTCAGGATAAAGGTTACAATGTACTCTTTAGAGGGGCGAATGTGTTAATCAAGCACAAGGATTGGAAATCACCCATAGCTATTGGAGTTAGGAGCGGCCGGCTTTACAGGTTGCAGTTTGATACTCATAAGGCACTAATGAGCAGCAGTAATTCTAGAGATCAAGGAGAGCTATGGAATAGGAGGATGGGCCATATATATCATGGAGCACTTAAAATGCTTCGTGAGGCTGTGACAGGTGTTCCTGAGGTGAGCACAGAGCATGATGATGTATGTAAGGGATGTGTGTTGGGGAAGTTTGCGAAAGCAACTTTTCCAAGGAGTGACACTAGATCCAAGGGTGTTCTTGATCTAGTACATTCAGACATATGTGGACCAATGTCGACGAAGTCTCTCAGAGGATATGAGTACTTTGTTACTTTTATTGATGATTTCTCCAGGAAGACCTGGATATACTTCTTGAAGACCAAGGATGAGGTTTTCAGTCGCCCAAGAGTTCAAAGCTCTTGTGGAGAATTCGACAGGGAGGAAGATAAAGGTTCTTCGGTCAGATAAATGGAGGCAGTACAAAGGGAAAGAGTTCCAAGAGTTCTGTACCAGGGAAGGAATCAAGAGAGAGTGGACTGTTCCTTACAACCCACAGCAGAATGGGGTTGCTAAGAGGAAGAATCGGTCTATATCAGAGCAAGGGCTATGCTGTATGACCAGGATATGCCACGTTACTTATGGGCAGAGGCATGCAGTACAGCAGTGTACATACAAAACAGGGTTCCACATAAGGTATTGGGTAAGATGACACCAGAGAAGGCGTTTCTCGGGAAGAAGCCAGATGTCAGCCACTTCAGATATTTGAGAGTTTGGCATATTGTCACATTCCAGGTGCGACACGTTCCAAGTTAGATCTGCAGAGAGAGGGTACTTTGTGGGGTACAGTGAAACCTCAAAGGCATATCGGATATTTATTCCAGGGACCAAGAGGACTATAGTTAGGCGTGATGTCAAGTTCATGGAGGACAAGGCATTCAGGAGGTCCAGAGATTTGCCAGCAGATGATCAGAGTGAGCAACTAGTGGAAGCTCTAAGGATCATCAACCAGAGCACAGCAAGCTCGAGTACGCTTACTAGTACATGCACAAGTTCAGGTGCTGAGAATTCGCAGAGTATGGAGCAAGAGATGCAGCAGATCCAAGAGATGCATCAGGGTGATATGGAGGTTGATACTCATCCTCTACAGTTGGTAGCAAGAACCAAAAATACAAAGTATACTCAGGAGTTTGTGGGAGCTCCTAGGATGAGTAGTAGACAGCGGAGACAACCAGCCAGGTATGATGACTATATGGCATTAGTTAGTCAGTTGGTAGATAGTGAACCTTCTAGCTATCAAGAGGCTGCACAGCAGCAAGTGTGGCAAGATGCAATGGTTGAGGAGTATACCTCAATAGTGCAGAACGATGTGTGGGAGGTTGTGCCTAGACCAACAGATAGGGCGTGGTTGGATCACCGGGATCTATAAGATCAAGCACGGCGTATGGTAGCATCGAGAAATACAAGGCAAGGTTTGTGGGCCAAGGGGTTTTCGTATGAGGGAATTGACTATGAGGAGACATTTGCTCCAGTGGCTAGGTATACTTCTATACGAGTCGTGATCTCTCTTGCAGCATAGATGGGATGGCAGATCCATCAGATGGAAGTCAAGACGGCGCTTCTTAATGGTGAATTGAAAGAGGAGGTATACATAGAACAACCAGAGGGCTTTGTAGCACACAGCAGTACAACCCACGTGTGCAGACTGAAGAAAGCTTTGTACGGACTCAAGCAGGCTCCCAGGGCGTGGTATGAGCGCATTGATAGATACTTGCAGGGAATGGGCTTTGTGAAGAGTGAAGCGGATGCTAACCTCTACTACTTGGTGGTTGGGGGTGAGGTTCTCATTCTTGTTCTTTATGTGGATGACTTGTTTTTAACAGGTTCACTAGGGCTCATAGAGGAAAGCAAGAGGGACCTTGCAGCAGAGTTCGAGATGAAGGATTTGGGGCTTATGCACTACTTTCTAGGCATGGAGGTATGGCAGACAGATGGAGATATTTTCCTTGGACAAGGGAAATACTGCATCGAAATCTTGAGGAGGTTCGAGATGGAGGATTGCAGAGCCATGTCTACTCCTATGATCACGAATTGGAAGAAGGTAGAGACATCCAGAGAGGAGGATGTAGACCCCACCTTATACAGGCAGTTGATTGGGTCTCTCATGTATTTGGTCAACACCAGGCCAGATATATCCTTTGCAGTAAACTCTCTTAGTCAGTTCATGGTCGAGCCAAAGAGAGTGCATTGGACAGCGGCAAAGCATGTGTTGCGGTATTTGCGTGGTACAATTGAGTATGGAATCAAATATGCTCGAGGTGATGGTATCAGGTTGATAGGCTATACTGACGCAGATTGGGCAGGCAGTACAACGGACAGGAAAAACACTTCAGGGTGTTGCTTTAGCTTGGGATCAGGAGTTGTCTCTTGGTACAGCAGGAAGCAGAGGTCTGTGGCTTTAAGTTCTGCAGAGGCAGAATACATAGCAGCTAGCATGGCGACGTGTGAGGCGATATGGCTTCAGAAGTTGCTAGTGGACTTGTTTGGTCAGAGGGTTGAGACTACGATGATACACTGCGACAATCAGAGTTGCATCAAGTTGTCTGAGAATCCAGTGTTTCATGATAGGTCTAAGCATATAGACATCAGATATCATTTCATCAGAGATTGTGTACAGCGCGGGATTGTTCAGCTACAGTATATACCTACAGATCAGCAGGTAGCAGACATTTTGACTAAGGCATTAGGGAAGAGGAAATTCATCTTCTTCAGAGATAAGTTGGGTGTCATGCAGAACACCTTCCTCACTAAGAGGGAGTGTTGATTTTTATGTAGCTTGGACAGGTGTCTCCATTCCCAAGTAGTGCTTATTTAATTATTTAATTATTTTCTAGAGACTTTCAGAAAGGGCTGAGTTGTCTAGATAATTATGTAATTAAATAAATTGATTCCCCTAGAGACTTCTAGAATCCAGTTAGTTAGGGTTGTTAGAGTCTATTTAATCTTAGCCATTGATTGAGATTAAATCATGGCCATTGGTTTTCCAATGAGAAAAGTATAAAAGGGGATCAATGGGCATTTGGAGAACACACAAGTATAGAGTTGAGAAAGACTTGGAGTGATAGCAAGTAAATTTGTAGTGAGAGCAAATAGTCTTGCAGTGTTAGCGTTGGGGATAGCAGCTGTGAAATTTCAGCAAGAGAAATTGAGGGAAGAATTTCCGGAGAAGGTTATTGCCGGAGCTCTGCCAGTAAGAGGCAAGCAGTTTTTGTATTCCTTAATTTGCTGAAGTTTAATATAATTCCTCATTTGCAGTAGTGGTTTTCCCTTCGGGGTTTTTTCACGGACAATTTGTCCAAAAATATTGTGTTCATTATTGTAAATGTTTTTTTCTCTATTCCTGTGAGTTTTTATTGGTGAAGTTGCAGTTGTGTTATTTTTCGATATTTGCTGAGAATTAATTTTTCAGAGTCAAATAATCTATATATTAGATAGGAGATTAATAATCAGTAACTGCAATAGAATTTTCACACACCATTCACTTTGCCATTGTCAAACTAAACACGGACCAGGGTTGCATATCTGTGAGATAGAACACCATTAGACGCCTAATAGAAGGCAAGCATTCAGCTACTTAGAATTTATATGTCTATAAAACGGAGTGTATTTCATGTATACAAATGATCAAATGCGCCGCAAGATTGTAAAGTATCATCTAGAATGAAATTGGCGAAGGGAGTAATTATAGAAAAGAAATCTACCTATCGAAAAGGTGGTTGACATTGTAATTGCCTATATGAAATACTCCCGGTCCGTTTCGCAGGTAGGTACCATTCTGCATACAACCCATGCGGAATCCCGGCAGAGATGAATCAGCCAGTTAAATTTAAACAAACTAACTTTTAATTTTACTCTCTTTGGAAAAAGAATGAGAATAGTTTTTGTTAGAATTTCCTGTAATTCTCCCACGAATTCTTCCAGTGAAATAACTGTGATTATTTCTATTTTTAACATGATGTTATTTTTAGAAAGCTAACTGTAGTTTCCAGATTTCATCGCATGATTCAAGACCTCTATTTATTGAGGCCTGATGTAACTGTTCATTGCAAGTTGAATGAAATAAACATTGCTGTAGCAAACCTGTGCGTATGGTTTTGCTCTGTTTTTCTGTATCTTTCTCCCTGCAAAAGTGGTATCAGAGCGCAAGTGAGAGCAAAGTTGAGAAGATAATCTCGCAGGAAGATTTGAAGATTAGGAGATTACTGTCATTCCAGAGAACAAGTCGTTGCCGGATCAAAGCTATCAAAAGTATTTGTGGAAACAAAGAGACCACTTAAGATCTTACAGCCGTAGCTGCTAAAAGAGGAGAAATTACAGTCTCTTTCTGCTGCTAAAGGAAGCCGCCCGAAATAAAGGAGAAGTCGTCAGTCAAAAAAAAGAGATCGAATTGGATGTTGCAGTACCATAAGAGTCACGAACTGGAAAAGTTAAAAGTCCAGCCGCCTGAGATATGATAAAAAGGTCGAAAGGTCTTTTTGTTTGAAGATGCCACTTTTCAAAGGAAAACACAGTTAAAAGGAATAAGATCGGTGTTGCAGACAATTTTGCAGACATGGCTATAAACAATGGACACACTAAGCCTCAAATTCCAATTTTTACTGGTAAAATTTATTCTGTTCACAAAATATTTGGGATTTATTTCAAAATGGATTTGTAGATCCCATATATCAAGCTTCCTTTCAGGCTTCCACACAAGTAGAAAGAGATCAATTAAAGGAGAATATAAAAAAATATGCTGAATCTATATTTCCTAGCATTCCAGCAGCAACTAAGCTTAAGAGAGCTTGGGATATTTTTGAAACAACATATCAAAGCATCAATGGATGAATCTATATTTATTCGACAAACAATGGATGAATCTATATTTCCTAGCATTCCAGCAGCAACTAAGTTTAAGAGAGGTTGTGATATTTTTGAAACAACATATCAAGGCATCAATAAGGTAAAAGAGGCTAAACTCCAATTTCTTAGGAGAAATTTTGAAAATTTGCAAATGAAGGACTTAGAGTTTTTATATCATTTTATGAATCAAGTTATGAATATTGTGAATCAAATTAGTTCTAATGAAGAAGAAATAATAAACTAGAAGATTATAAAAAAGATTAACAAGAGTTTTTGATGTTATAGTTGTAGCAATTGACAAATCCAAGGATTTGACACAATTATCAGTAAATGAATTATTGGGATCTTTATTAACACATGAATCTAGAATGAATAGAAATAACAATACTTCTTTTGATAATGTGTTCAAGTCTTAGATATCATCTGGCAGAGGAAAAGGAAGGTCAAGCTTTAGAGGAAGAGGTAGAGGCAAAGATGGAAGGAGCAATTCAGATCAAGGTGAAAAGAATAATTAGAACTACAACAATAGAGGACATGGAAACAATCATTCTCAACAACACTGATAGAGGTTCGATGAATTTAACATTCAATGTTATTATTGCAAAAAATATGAACAACATGCATATGAGTGTAGAAAGAAACAAAAAGATGTGGATAAGCATAATGCTAATTATACAAATGAATCTAGATCCAATTCTAAAATTTCATTCATCATATGTCATGTTGCTTAAGAGAGTAATAGAAATATTTTGCTTTTGGATGGTGGATGTAGTAATCATATGACAAGGAATAAAGACTTGTTGAACATAGTTTTGATGATTATATAAATTCAGAAGTAAAATTAGGGAATGATAATAAAGTGGTTGTAATAGGTAAAGGAGTAATAAATGTTTCGATAAAAAAATATTTTAAGATGATTTATTTCTAATTTTTATTTTGCACCTAGATTAGAAAACATAATCTTATGAGTGTTGGATAGTTAGCACAAACAATATACATGACATCTTTTATAGATAATGTTTTTGCTATACTAGATAGATTTCCAAATTACAAGTTGATTGCAAGAGTGGAGATGACTAAGAATCAAATGTTCCCTCTTCAAATTCAAAGCACCTAGGGAGAAGAGGAAGCCAATTTCAAAATTATGTATTTAGACCAATCATGGTTAGGGCATTTAAGGTATAGACATTTAAGTATTGGAGGTTTGAGTTTGTTATAGAATAAATAGATGGTTAAAGTATTGCCACCAATAGAGCAACTACATAGTTCATGTGAGAGTTGCATTTTGGTAAAATAACATAGAGAGAGACTTCCAATGGGAGTTGTTGAAGTGATTGTTACACACACAATAACATCCATATAATGTTTTTATATTTGAATAACATAACCTATCTATCTTGAAAGAATCGACAAATTTTGACTAGAAGATTTGGCTATCCCAAGGCTTGGGAGTGTCAGGTCTTAACACACTAGGTTAACTCAATGTTCGTTGTGCAATTATTGTCTTACATAGGAGGCCTGCTAGTATTCAAAGTTTCCTTTGTTGAACAATCAAGATTACAAACAAGTGATGATAAAATACAAACACAATATTATTTGCATCACTTCTAGATCTCAAATACTTCTCAAATATTTAAACATAAACTTCTTGAAAAATAAAAGAAAGAAATAAAATCTAATTACTTAATTTTCTCCTAGTTATTACACATGTATGCATAGAGAAATTCATAAACCAAAGCATTAACTATTTCATACTACACTAGATTGCTTCATAGTTTCATATAAAATATTGCAAGAGTTCAAAGGAAAAGCATTGCTCACCACTGAGATAAGGACAAAATGTATCCAAAAATGGCACAACAAATTGATTACATCAGCAAGATGAACAAGAAACAATCACACATGATTTACGATTGTGTATGAACTTTGTTTCCTTTAGCATTATAAAATCCTAATAGTACATACAAGTCTTTAATTTGGAATTGAACAAAAAACATGAAATAAAATAAAACTTGGTGTAAACTCAATTTATGTTCCAATGTCTCAACAACTTTTGATCCTCTAAAAAGAACAAATCCTTGCCTTTTATAAACATATTTAAATCAACAATGAAGAATTAATTTGAGATGAAAAATTTAAGATTGATGAAGTATTTTTTGAGCATTGAAGTTGTTTAATCAAATAAGAGAATTTTTATTAATCAATCAAATTCCACAAACAATGTGTTAGAAATGTTTAAGATGTTGAATTTTAATCCAACATTGACAACAGTTGTAATAGGGACTAAAATTAACAAAAAAGACAAAGGGCCTAATGTTGATTCAATAGTATTCAAAAGATTAATTGAAAATTTGATGTATTTTACAAGTACACTACTAGATATAATGTATGGGGTTAGTCTAATTTCAAAATTTATGGAGTCATCAAAAGATTCACATTGGTAAGTTGGAAAGATAATATTGAGATATGTGATAGGATTAATAAGATATGGAGTTTTATTTTCACAACTAATGATTTTTGTTTGATTGATTGCATTGATAGTGATTTTATAGGTAGCAATGATGATAGGAAGAGTACTTCTAGGTATGTCTTTCAGAATGAGACAAGTGTACTCTCATAGCAATCAAAGAAACAACCCATAGTGACACTTCCATTAGCTAAAGCAAAATATGTAGCAACCACATTAATAACATGTCAAATAGTTTGGATGAGGGAAGTATTGACAAATTTATTGCAAGCATAGGAGGACCTGACACTAATCTTTTGTGACAACAAATCAACAATTGCATTGTCAAAAAATCATGTCTTTTACAAGAGGAACAAACACATTGATACAAGATACCATTCCATCAGAGAGTAAATGAATAATGATGAAATTCATCTGAAATTTTACAGATTTGAAGAACTATTAATAGATATATTTACCAAGGCATTAGCAAAGAAGATCTTTGAACATTTAAGACAAAGTTTAGGCATTGTAAATAAAGAAACAATTAATGGTATAATAAGGAGTATTGAAATTTCCTATAATTTCTCCAACAAAGCATTGAATAAACTAGAGTTAGGATCGAATAATCTCCCAAATCAAACTGGAAATAAAGATGAAATAAACTAAAATCCAGTTAGGATTCTTCCAGTGAAGTAGCATGTGATTATCTCTATTCTTAGCATGTTGTTATTTTTAGAAAACTAATTATAGTTTCCAGTTCTCATCGCATGATTCAAAGACCTCTATTTATTGAGGCTCTGAAATAAAGATCGCTGTAGCAATTATGTGCGTAGGGTTTTGCTCTTCTTTTCTGTCTCTTTCTCCCTGCACTTTTCAGAGGCCGGCCGCTAAGATATTCTGGGACAATTAGAAAAAATAAAAAATAATACTTTCACAGCGAGCACCATATCCTATCAACGCTAAGTTTTTTTTGTCATTTGCCAGATAGGAGAATACAGGATGATTAATTTCGTATTTTTTATTTTATCGTCTTTTTCTAAGGTTTTCGCGATAGCGTCAACAAGATAAAATTATTCGAGATGTTTTTGTTTGCTTTACATTGTCCGATATAACAACAGCGGCTCTAAGACACTGTAAACATGAAACCAGCGTTATTCTCTTGTTGTGTTGTGTTGGATGACTTAGGGGGGTCTACACTGGAGACCAATTCGATAAAGGAATTTTTTCATGTAATTGGCAATAATTAGAAATTTTTTGTTAAATATAGAAAAGAAGCAGCATAAATTGGGTTGCAGAATTTTACGAGACGTAATATTTAAATGACGAGGAGAGTTCAAAACTGTTTTTTGTGTATGGTTTTCCAGAGATTTCAAACGACAGGCATAGTATGGATGTAGCAAGCAAAATTGGAAAAGTTAGTGTAAAAGCATATATGATATGTTAAATAAGTCATTTCAATATGATTGGTATTTCACAAGGCAAACAAGTGTCCACAAATGACGACATACTAACCAACCAGTTTGGAATGTTGCCATCGACTTGGAGTTCACCCTCACATCGCTCCTCTTTCACACTTTGCCATGCCACATGGTATTTGATGGCGTTTGCGCTATCCATCGGTTTTTGGTCGGCAAAAGGGAGCATACTCGCAGTCAACTTTAACCCAGGGATTCTAGGTCTGGCACAGAAGTTTGTCAGTACACTAAGGCATCCAATGCCATTTGTTCCACGCGCTAACAAATATTTTGAACTTCGAACTGCCAAGACTTGAGAATCAACCAAAGCCATTAAAGGACATATGTGGCACCCTAGAGAAAACTCCAGATTATGTGATTGCATTTTCATGGAAGACTGTATATAATAGATAAGAGAGGGAGAATGGATCAAGGAAAGTCAAGTCTAACTGATAAGGTTATTGATTGTGATATTTCATCCACCTCATATAATTGGAGGAGATTCATTCAAAGTTGTTGATTGTGATATTTCAGGTACCTAAATAATTGGACGAGATTCATTCAAAGTTCCTTGTTCTTCGTTTCAAATGAGTCAAAGGAGAAAGAACGTGGGAGGCGAAGTGATGGCGGATTTAATAATCACATTGAGCTGGACAGACATTGTAGGGGCCGGCTAACTCCTAGACAAAACGTACCTATGTACATAAAAAACCAATAAAAACATACATAGAAACATGGCAAAGGCTATGCAGGGGACAATTTGCACCGGGCATGGATGCATGGGCATGGATGTGGCTGCCTCGTTTCTTTCGCCCACCGTATTTTACGTGCAACCTCTGTCCTTCCTCGTTCCATTTAAAATTACTGTGAGCGTGAAACAAAATAATATTTAAACAAAATGTTCTTACATAAACGTTAATGCTTATTTTGAACAATAAAAGAATAAATCTTATTTTTTAATAAAAAAAGCAATAAAACTAAATCTTATTTAAGTGAAGGCGGTGCAGCATATCCCAACGCATTCTCAGCATGCTGCCCTTTACTGTTTTATTAGTAGGTCCGTAGCATGTCAGCTGCTTTAATTTTCAGACCTACAGGAATGTCACACGCTGTCAGGGGGATAGATAAGGACAGCAGGCTGCTACAAGATGTCTGACAGACCGTTAACGTAGGTCATCGCATGACAGCCCATCAGATGGTCATCCGATTTTGTAGGCTGCATAGCCAGCTCCCCATTACTGTACCTCTTTTATGGGCATTCATTGAATGTCGTACTTCTCACCTTGGAGGCAGTACTGGCTATCCAGCCCTAGGAATGCACCCTACATGGATGCATGGGTATGGATGCTCCCTCTCTTGTTTTTATCGCTATCCGTATTTTTCTACATCCTGTATTTAATAGTAACTGTGCATTGTACGTGTTTCTGTGTCCCGTATTTAGTGGTAACTGTGCATTGTACGTGCATTTTATTAGTGGCAAGCTACTCGCTGCTGCATAGTTTCCTACTTTGTTGTGCGTTGTGTTTTTTTTTTAAAAAATTATCTTCTTTAAATTTCATTTTTAACATTTAGTTTGATTGATTAATAATTAAGATTTAAGTTAATGTTAATTTTTTTTATAATAGTTATTATTTTAAAATTTGTTTTTTAAATTATTTTATTTTATTTAAAGAGTATTTTTATTTATTTAATTTATTTTTTTATTATTATTTTATATTTCTTTAAAGAATTATTTTTATTTATTTTTTTAGTTTTAGTCCTTAGATGAATCTTAAATCTAAGATATACATTTTTAAAAATAATTAATTATATTTATACAATATCAATTTATTTTTAATATTTTATATAATGAAAATTTATTTTTTTAAATATTATATTTGTTATATATTATATTTATATAAAAAATTACCAAATGAAAATATAATGTAATATATAATTAATATAAAATATATATTATCATATATTTTATTTAATAATAAAAATTATTAAATATAAATATTAAATTATTATAATTAATAATTAATATTTTTTATATAATACAAATTAATTTAATGCAACACACACACACACACACATATATAAATTATAATAGTATTATATAATAAAATTTGAGAGGGAAAATACTAATTTAAGAAATTTGAAACATAATTGTTAAAAAGGATGGAAAATATGATTGCACTTATTATTTTCAAAAAATAGCATTTATATTTTAAAAAAAATAAATATATTTACTATATGTTATATTTATGTAATGTCAAATTATTTTTTAATATTTTATATAATGTAAATAAAATTTTTAAAATATTATTATTATTATATTTATATATATTTTTTAT
Organism: Sequoia sempervirens; assembly: GCA_007258455.2. Lineage (NCBI taxonomy): Eukaryota > Viridiplantae > Streptophyta > Pinopsida > Cupressales > Cupressaceae > Sequoia > Sequoia sempervirens. Next base: position 615,642,203 of record VDFB02271358.1, read on the forward strand.
ATAAATTTTTTAAACGTTATTATTATTATTCTTTTTATATATTATATTTTATATTACAAATTATTAAATAAAAATTAATTTAAATAATTAATAAAAAATATATATTATAGTTTATATTAAAATTATTAAATACAAATATAAAATTATTATAATTAATAAATAATATATTTTTTATATAATACAAATTAAATTAATGTATTAATATAATGCAATACATAATAATACATATAGTAATTATATATTGCATTATATTTATATATTAATTTAATTTGTATTATTTAAAAATATATTATGTATTTTATCTAGAAATATATTATAGAGGTATATGTATCATTTTAAATATCTATTATATTTATTTCACATTAAGCATAGATAATACCTTCATTCTATTATACATATACCTACATTAGAGAACAAATATATCTTTCATTTCTAATATTTTCTTATATCACCTTTTAAATAAATAAAAATAGTTATTTAAATCCATAATCTAGTATAATTCTAATTTATAATTATTGCATGATACATTTCTAAAATTATGAAATTATACATAATAATTTTAGTCTAGTAGTATAATGTGAGAATTAGTTTAAGTACTCTAATGTTGAATAACCTCTTGTTGAAATAATATTCTAATAATTTAAATAAATAAAAATAACTCTTTAAATAAAATAAAATATTTTAAAAGGTTAAAGTTTATGTATTGCATATAATAAATTGTATTTTTATTGATAATAGTAATATATTAAACATTAATTATAATAGTAATATAAAACTATTATAACTAGATTTATAAAGTAAAAGGATAAATTCAATTAAATATTCCTACATCATTTTTTTGAATGGTATGAAAATTATAATATAGTGATTTTATTTTATTGTTTCTAAAAAAGAAATAAATAGTTTTCATACACATTTGAAAAAAAATATTTAAGAAATAATGAAAAATATCAAACCTCTTTTACATTTTTTTTTTTTCTAAAAAGAATATCTTAATTTTAACATTTACCTAAGAATTGAAACAAAAAATGAAATAAAATAAAATAAATAGAAATTATTATTTAAAAAATATAAAATAACAAAAATAAAATAACCTTTAAATAAATAAAAATACTCTTTAATTAAAATAAAATAAAATAATTTAAAAGATTAAAATCTATGTAAATTATATGTAATAAATAAAATAATTAAGATATTTCTACAATCTATATTAATTATATATATATATATATATATACAAAATAAAATTTAAAACATTATTAAAAAAACAATAATTAAAAAAAATAACTATTATAAAAAAAATTAACATAAGCTAAATTTTCAATTATTAATTAATTAGTCAAACTAAATGTTAAAAATGAAATTTAAAGAAGATAAAAAAGATTTAAAAAAGACATAACCCACGGGAAAGTATGCACAAAACGTAGATTGCCACTAATAAAATGCACGAGTTACCACTCAATACCGGATTGCCACTAATAAAATGCACGAGTTACCACTCAATACCGGATTGCCACTAATAAAATGCACGAGTTACCACTAAATACCGGAGGCAGAAAAATATGGACAGCGATAAAAACAAGAGAGGCAGCATCCATACCCATGAAAGCATTATGGGTGCATTCCTGGGCTGGATAGCCAGCGCCCTATCCACCATGGTATGCATGTTTCTAGGGCATGGATGCGGCAGCCTCGTTTCTTTCACCCACCGTATTTTACGTGCAACCTTTGTCCTTGTTTCTTTCGCCCACCGTATTTTACGTGCAACCTCTGTCCTTCGTAAATTCTGCACATTCTGCCATCCATATTTAATGGTAACTGGGCCCATTTTTATTCCCTTTACTTTCTTGTTTCCTACCTTATGTTTTTTTTATCCTCTTTAAATTTCATTTTTAACATTATTGTTATTATATTAAATTTGATTCATTAATAATTGAAGATTTAGTTAATGTTAATTTTTTTTATAATAGTTGTTTTATTTAAATAATTATTTTTTTAATAATGTTTAAATTTTATTTTGTATATAAAAAATAAAGAAAAATTAATATAGAATGTACAAATATTTTAAGCATTTTATTTATTATATATAATACATAAATTTTAACCTTTTAAATTATTTTATTTAAAGAATATTTTTATTTATTTAAAAGTTTTTTTTTGTTATTTTATATTTCTTTAAAGAACTATTATTTATTTATTTTATTTTATTTACTTGTTTTAGTTTTAATAATTAGGTAAATGTTAAAACTAACATAAAATATAAATTATTTTTTAATATTTTATATAATGTAAATTAAATCTTTAAAATGTTATTATTATTATATTTATTATATATTATAGTTTAGATTAAAATTATTAAATACAAATATAAAATTACTATAATTAATAAATAAATTATATTAAATATTAATTAATATATATAGTATATTAATAGTTAGTATACTTATTATTTAATAACTTTTATATATATATATATATATATATATATATATACTAGTTATTATACTTATTAAAATATAGTTTTTAAATTCAATATACTTAATTTAAATATTACTGTGAATTTAATGATAAATAAATATACTTATAATTAAATATACTTACAAATGTTGATTCTAACCCTAACGTAAATGTTGGTTAAGGTTAAAGGTTTCATTTTGGGTTAGGAATAGGGTTCACTTAGGATTAGGGTTAGGTTTTAATTAAGGTTCAATTAGTGTTATGTTTTGATTAGGGTTACATATAATAAAATTGATAAACGACAGGGTTATGTATGGAGTTTATTTTTCATGTTATAAAAATTATATAATGGGAACTTAATTAGGACTATGATTCTATTAGCATTAAATTAGCATTAGGGTTAGGGCTAAGATTAAGATTTAGTTATAGTGAGGGTTCAATTAGGATTAGCTATAGGATTAAATTAACATTATTGTTAGGGTTAGGGTTTTAATAAGGTTAGGGTTAAATTAGGGCCAGGGTACAAATATGATTAGGGTTAGGGTTAAATTTCAATTAGTGTTAAGTTTAGGGTCCAATTATAGTAAGATGTAGGGTTCAATTAAGGTTATTATTAGGGATAGATTATTATTAGGGTTAGGATTAAATAAATAAAAATATTCTTTAAATAAAATAAAATAATTTAAAAGGTTAAAATTTATGTATTATATATAATAAATAAAATGCTTAAAATATTTGTACATTCTATATTAATTTTTCTTTATTTTTTATATACAAAATGAAATTTAAACATCATTAAAAAAAATTACTTAAATAAAACAACTATTATAAAAAAAATTAAATTTAATATAAAAACAATAATGTTAAAAATGAAATTTAAAGAAGATAAAAAAAAAACATAAGATAGGAAACAACAGAGTAAAGGGAATAAAAATGGGCGCAGTTACCATTAAATACGGATGGCAGAATGTGCAGAATTTACGAAGGACGTAAAATAGGCCGGCGAAAGAAACGAGGAAGGACAGAGGTTGCACGTAAAATACGGTGGGCAAAAGAAACGAGGCAACCGCATCCATGCCCATGCATCCATGCCCAGTGCAAATTGTCACCTGCATAGCCTTTGCCCAGTAATGGGACGTGGTCCGTATTTGTCTTGTCGGGAGTCTCGGCATTTGTTAAATTTGACGCCAACACTGGTGAAAATGTGTGTGAACACAAAAAAATTTAAGGGAGGTCACTTTGTAAATTTACCATAGCTATTACTTAAGTGAAAATTGTATTTCACTTTTTCATATGATTGAAAATGCACAATATAATTGGAGCTCGGAAAACACAATGTTATATATCATGTAGTTCATTGTGCTTGTTCAAAGCTTAAGGGCAAAGAGGTTGGGGAGTATTTGTAGGTGGGGAATACACAAAACTAACAAAATTGAGCTAAGGGCTAACTAACCAGCAGGGTATTTATGTGTAGAGGGTTTTACAACAATACATGGGTTGTAAGTTTCAAACACGCAATGTTTTCCAAGCTGCAATTTTACAAAAGAGTAAGAATGTAATGAAAAACTTTTGTTATTTACATAGTAGGAATGCAATGAAATTCACCTTCAAAATTTATAACAATTCTTATTTAGAGTAAAAATTGTGTTTCAATTTCTTCATATGTTCGAAAAATAATTGCAAGATATAATTACATGTTGGAAAACATAGTGGGCCAAATGAGTAGCTAGTTTATTAAGCCTGCAACCAATACAGTATTTATCTCATTCACTTTGGTTTGCATCTTTTCAACTGCTTTTAGAGTAGATTCCTTTTTAATTTCATACATTCTACTGCCTACACAAAATAGTTACATGTTGGAAAACACAATGTTGATTGTCCATTATTTCATTTCACATGTTCAAATTTAAACAATGGAGAGTATGGGGAGGAGTTGCATTTTGGGGATAAATAAAAATAACCAAATTGAGCTGAGGAGAGACCAACCATAGTCTCAATATACTTCCTCTAGTTTAACCATAATTTCTTATTATTTATATTTCTATGTATTTATATACCAAGGATGAATCTTATAGCACCTACATCTTTCATCTCAAACCGATAATCCAACTAAACCTTGACTTCTCTAATTAAAACTTCATTTTTCCTAATGATCAATATATCATCAATATGTAAAACTATGATTAACTTATCTCAATTCCTTGCAAAACCAAATTCTAATGCATATGGATCAAATTTTTTGATACAACATAAATGGAGACTACTTTAATGCATACAAAGACCCTTATAAATTACAATCCAAATATTTTATACCCCTTATCTGAAATTATGTACCCTTTTAAGCCATCTCTTATTTACAAAACTAATTTTCTTGTATGACACACAATTTGAGTCAAGGATCTTGTATCTCCCCTTAAGCCATCCTCTTAGGATCCCTTAATTCATTTTCTTAGCTACCCTAAATTCATCCTTTTGCATCCGCTTAAGTCACTCTCTCAACTCCCCTTAAGCCATCCTCTTAGGACCCCTTAAGTCATTGTGTTATAGCTACCCTAAATCCATCCTCTTGCATCCCATAAAGTAATTATCTTAACTCCCCTTAAGTCATCCTCTTAGGACCCCTTAATTTATCCCCTTAGCTACCGTATCATCCTCCATCTATATAATATTCATCTATTCTTTTATTTCATTATGAACTACTACTTCATCTTTCTTCAATTTCTTCATTATAAGGCCTTACAACACCATCTTTATGTATCTCTTTGGATTAATTTGTCATCATCATTGCATTAATCCATTAGATTAAACCTTAAACCCTAAACCCTAAACCTATCTTCCATCACCATTGCGTTAATCCATTAGGTTCATTTTAGTCTAATATAAATTTATTAATCTAAGCATCTTTCGTCCATCATAGTCCTTTCATTATCCATGCATATTTCCATCCTAATCATTACATATCTCCCATCTAATTAACCAAATAATCTTGAATCCAAAAGCTTTATTTTGGATGGAAATGATTATTGTACCTATTCAACCATATTATTTTGATCTTTAAATGGAATAAAAGGAAAGCTTCACTTGTATGATGATATCTATAGATAAGGTGGATGTGCCTCAACATAGTAGCTTGAAAAAGTACTTAATTAACATCTTTTTTAGATATTTTAAAGACATCTTGGATTAATGCGTACATTTTTTTGTGATAAGTATTACACCCATTTTATTAGAGATAGGGTCCTCTAGTTACACATTACTTTAGATAAATAAGTTCTTCCAAACTATATTGAATTCTTTTTTTGTAACTCTTAATAAATAATTTGTAAAGGATAAAAATGGAGGGGATTTTCATATGGAATCATATCTCATTAATGCAACCATTTCTTTCATGAAATTCTCACCTCCCCTAAAAACTAAAGGCTATGTACATGGTTCTAGTGCATGTTATTCTCCACTCTAAGATCACCACCTACTATCCTAATTACCTCCCTCTTTCTCTCCCTTACTCATTCTACCTACTGATAGGGGATAGTAAGTGGGATAGAGGGAGGTAATTGGAACCTAGGTATAAGGTTCTAGTGCATGTTATTCCCCTCACTCTCTCTACCTACCTCTCCCTCTATTCATGTAGCCTTACCTCTCTCTACCTACCTCCCCATATCTCCCTCGTTTCCTCTTGCTCCCTTTATCCCTCCCATGCCATCTCTGTAGACCTCTCCCTCCCCCATACCTCTATACTTCTATCTCTCATCTCTCACCATCCCTCCTAACCTTTCTCTCCCTTTCTCCCTCTTTCCCCCCTCTCTCTTTATAGCTACCCCTTCCTTTATCTCTCACTCCCTCCCATCTCTCTCTCTCCCTCTATCCATGCCTCCCACCCCATATCTCCCTCACTCTACCTACCCCCCTCTCTCTACCTCTCCCTCCCCTCCTCTCTCCCTATCTCACACACCACCTCTCTTTGCCTCTCCCACCCTACATAGATCCCTATCTATACCCACCTCTATTATTTTTACCTTACCTCTCTCTACCTACCTCTCCATATCTCTCTCCTCCCCCCTCTCTCTCCCTCCTTCCGACACAACCTCTCTCCACCTACCCCTCCCTCCCTCCCTACTTCCCTATCTCACTCTATCTATACCTACATGTATGGTCTTACCCCCCTCTCTCTCTCCCATTTACACACACAACCTCTCTCCACCTATCTCTCCCATTATCCCTCCCTCCCTCCTTCACTCTCTCACTCTCTCCCACCCTACTACTTCCTATAAGAAATAAGTTTTGAGAACATCAAGATCAAATAGAATCTATGAAATATTAAAGAAAAAAGTGATAGAGCAATTAGGTCAATTTGATTAGTTTTAGTGCAAGAGAAGGTACATAAGGAGCTCATGGTGAAGAGGAATACAATATAAAAATAAATAAACTCAAATAAAGTAAGTTATTTGATTGATAGAACTAACTACTATATAAGTACTCATCATGGTTGAAGGTACTCTCATTGGTCATCATATCTTACCTATCTACATGTGCTCCCTAGATTGCCAACTATGAAATGTATTTTCAATTTTTTGGTTCAATTGATTTTATTTTGTGTCAAATAAAGATATAAAGATCCCTATCAATCCATCCAAAATCATGGGATAAACTTATAACTTTATGTAAATTTCAAATATTGGAGATATAACTAGATCTTTTAGTTTTGATAAATTACCATAAATATGTTACAACCAATAGGGTAAAATTAGAATTTTAATCCTACAAAAGAATATTAAGAACAATTGATATAAACATGATAAAAAAAAAATATCATAATAATTATAATATATATGTGTTGTTCAATAAGAATCCATCTCTCTACCCACCTCTCTCTCTACATCTCCCTCCCCTCTCTCTCTCTCTCTCACACACACTAGATCTCTCTCTTTGTACCTCTCCCACTCTACCTTTGTATCTATCTTTACTTACATCACTCTTTATTTCTTACACCTTACCTCTCTCTACCTACACCTCTCTCCCTCCCTATTTACCTCCCTCTCGCTCTCCCTCCCTCCCTCTCCCTCTCAACCTAGCTTTCCCTCAATCCATCCCAACCAACCTATTTTTCTACAAAAATCATTTCCATCCAAAATAAAGCTTTGAAATTTAATATTATTTATTTAATGGGATGGGAGATATGTAATGATTAGGATGGAAAGATGCATGGATAGTGAAAGGAATATGATGGATGAAATATTCTTAGATTAATAAATTTATATTAGCCTAAAATGAACCTAATGGATTATTGCAATGATGATAGATGTTATGTTTAGGGTTTAGGGCTTAAGACTTAACCTAATGAATTAATACAATGATGGTGATAGATTAATCCAAAGATAATGTGAGAGAGGTTGTGTGTGTGTGAGGGAGGGAGGGAGGGAGAGAGAGAGAGAGAGAGAGAGAGAGAGAGAGAGAACTTGAGGTATGGAGAGAGAGGTAGAAGTAAGGTGGGATATGTAGGTTTAGAGAGAGTGAGAGAGGGAATTAGGGAGTGAGGAATGGAGAGAGGTTGTGTGGGAAGGAGGGAGAGAGAGGGAAGAGGGAGATAGTTAGAGGTAGTCAGAGAGAGGTAAGGTGAAAAAAATAGATATAGGTAGGTTGACAAAGGGATATATAGCTACAATGTGATAGGTAGAGAGATATGGTATGCGTGTGAGAGAGAGGGGGATTGAGAGGTAGAGAGAGAGGGGTAGGTAGAGTGAGGGATCTATGTGGGGTGGGAGGGATGGAGGGAGGGAGATAAAGGGAAGGAGGGAGTGGTTGATAAAGGGAGGGGTAGATGGAAAGAGAGAGAGGGGGGAAGATGGACAAGGGGAGGGATAGGAAGGTAAGGAGGGATGGTGAGAGAGGAGGTATAGAGAAAAGTATAGACGAATGGGGGGAGGTAGAGGTCTAGCGAGGTAGCATGGGAGGGATAAAGGGAGAGAGAGGAAATAAGGGAGACATGGAGAGGTAGGTAGAGAGATGTAAGGTTGAAGGAATAGAGGGAGAGTTAGGTAGAGAGAGTGAGAGAAGATAGGGAAAGTAGAGGAGGGGGAGGGAGAAGTATATAGAGAGGTGAAGTTGGGAAGGAGAGAGATGTAGGTAGAAAGAGAGGTGAAATGGGATGGATTAAGGGAAAGGTAGGTAGAGAGGGAGGGAGGGAGAGAGAGGGAAAGAGGGGGTGTAGGTAGAGAGGTAAGGGTGTGTGTGAGGGAGAGAGGGAAGGAGGGAGATAGGGAGTGGTAGGTTTGGAGGGATAGATGGACCTAGAAATAGACTTAGTATGAAGGGGATATGTGATGGTGGATTACGGGACATAGGCACTCAAATTGGATTTACAGTGTCGAGGAGGGATAAGGATAATTTTCTTGGGTTGGCATGATGGAGGAGGATGGTTAAAAATGGTTTGGAAGAATGATAATACATAATGTATTGCCTCAAGACACTCTTCCTTCTCTTGAGAAATTGAGGAAGGAGCATGTGCACTATCTGCAATGGGAAAATGGAAATGTATAACTTGAGGCAACATGTACTAGAATGTATAAAAGGAAAAAGGAATATGCTCTAAAAACACATTAAAAGAAGTAGAACAAAGTGAATGAGATAGATAATGTATTGAATGAAGAGATTCTTCTCATTCTTGAGAAGTTGAGGAAGGTGTGTGTAGTATATGCAATGGAAAAATGGCAATGTAAAAGTGGATAAACTCAAGAGGTTTTGTATTTCATATGAATTTATGTAAGAAAAGAAAGGGAGAGATGATTGTATAAGTGGAGTTGAACAAATGAAGTCAAAGATTCTTGAACATAATAATTTCACCAAAACAAATACAATTGGAAATAAATGATAAGGAAAAGGAAAAACTAGATCTAGGCACATAAAAAGAAATAGTTGGAAGTGTTGAAACTATAGCAAAACGATAGAAGAATAAAATTAACCACTTAGGAAGTGTGTAGTATGTGCAATAGGAAAATAGCAATGCAGAAGTGGATAAAGTTAACATACTACTCTTCCTTGCTGATTTAGTAATGCTCCTCCCACCCTACCACTACCTACCTCCCTCCTTCCCTCTCTCTCTCTCTCCCTCACACACATACACAACCTCTCTCCACTTATCCCTCCCTCTCTCCCTAACTCTCTCTATACCTATCTCTCTTAAATGTGATGATGATGTTGACTGATGAAATAAAATAAAAGTTTCACTTGTATGATGATTTCTAGAGATAAGGTGGATGTACCTCAGAATAGTAGGTTGAAAAAGTACTCAATTAACATATTTTGTTTGGTGGATGCAATCCTCTTGAAAAATTGTTTCCTATCCTTTGTTTGGTGGATGCAATCCTCCTCTCCAAATATATAGAAATCACTTTGGTCTACTTCTTTTCATTTGTTTTTAAGTAGATTCCTTTTTCATTTCATACATTCTAGTACATGTTGCCTCCAATTTTGTATTTCCATTTTCCCATTACTCTAGTCAATGATCACTACCTTCACCATCTAAGTGTGGTTGTCGATATATAGAGTGTGAGGGAATTAGGGAGGGAGGGAGGGAGGGGTAGGTGGAGAGAGGTAAGTAGGGAGGGGTAGGTGGAGAGAGGTTGTGTGTGTGTGAGAGAGAGAAGTAAGGTGGGACATGTAGGTATAGAGAGATTGAGAGAGGGAATTAAGGAGGGAGGGAGGGGTAGGTGGAGAGAGGTTGTACATGTGTGTGTGAGAGTGAGAGAGAGAAAAGTAAGGTGGGACATGTAGGTATAGAGATATTGAGAGATGGAAGTAGGGAGGGAGGAAGGTTGTGTGGGAAGGAGGGAGAGAGAGAGAGAGGGCAGGAAAGAGATAGAGAGAGGTAGGTAGAGTTAAGGTAAACATAATAGAGATACATAGAGAGAGGGATCTATGTAAGGTGGGAGATGTAGAGAGAGGTGGTGTGTGTGTGTGTGTGTGTGTGTGTGAGAGAGAGAGAGGAGGGGAAGAGGTAGAGAGAGGGGTAGGTAGAGTGAGGGAGATGTGGGGTGGGATGGAGGGAGGGAGGGAGAGGAAGGTTAGGAGGGATGGTGAGAGATGAGAGATGGAGAGAAGTATAGAGGTAGGGGAGGTAGGTAGAGAGAGGTAAGGTTGAGGGAATAGAGGGAGAGGTAGGTAGAGAGAGTTGATTAGAGAACTATAGTTTTAGTTGGTTGATGGGTTTAAGATGAAATATCTAGGAGCTATAAGACACATCCTTTCTATTCCATTGTTGATTTAAATTTGATGATTGAGATGTAGTTTCCTTAGAGAATTTCTAGTTAAGGATTCCTCAAAATTACTAATTTTGGCCATTTTTTAGCATAGATTATTACAATGTACATAAGAAAAGGTTTTCATTACAACAATTACAGGTTGGAAAACACTTGGTGTTATGAAACTTCCACATACTATTGTAAAAATCTCTACACATAACAACCCAATTGATTAGTCACCCCTTAGGTCAATTTGATTAGTTTTGTGTATCCCCACCTAAAAGTCCTCCCCAAGATCTCCGCCCTTGAGCTTAGAACAAGAAGAATTCAATCACTCACAACCCACTATGTTTTCCAACCTATGATTATTTTGTGCATTTATTTTTCATGTACATATGAGGAAATTAAAACACAATTTTTACTCTAAGTAAAATTTGTAAATTTTGAAAGTGCCTTTCATTACATTCATACTCTCTAAATAAGAAAAGGTTATCATTATAATAGTTGCAGCTTGGTAAACACTGTTTGTTATGAAACTCGCAACCCACATATTGTTGTAAAACCCTCTACACGTAACAACCCAATTGGTTAGTCACTCCTTAGGCCAATTTGATTAGTTTTATGTATCCCCCACCTAGAAATCCTCCCCAAGATCTCCACCCTTGAGCTTAGAATAAGAAGAATGCAATCACTCACAACCCACTGTGTTTTCTAACCTATAATTATTTATCAATCTCTCAGCTTCTCAAGAGTAGGAAAAATCTCTTCAGTCAATACATTATCTATCTCATTCACTTTGGTCTAATTATTTTCAAGTGTTTTTGGGTTCCTATGTCCCACAATCCACCAACACATATCCCCCTCATACTAAATCTATTTTGGGTCCTTCTATCACTCCCACCCTACCACTCCCTATTTCCGCCCTTCCCCCCCTCTCTCTCATAGAGAAAAAATTTTCATTACTATAATTGCATGTTGGAAAACACTAGGTGTTATGAAAAATGCAACCCACATACTATTTTAAAATCCTCAACACGTAACAACTCAATTGGATAGTCACCCCTTAGGCCACATTCACTTTCTTCATATAATTGGAACAAAAAAATGCTCATATTATTTGTAGTGTTGGAAAACACACTATCCCCTATCAATTATATCCTTATGAAAAGTTATTTGTTTTCTACACACCAAGAATGTACCTCTTTCCCTCTCTCTCCCCACTTTATCTCCCATCTTTCTCTTTCCATATAACCCTCCCTTTATTTTTCACTCCCTCCATCCCTCTCTCTCTCCCCTCTATCCCTCCCACCCACATCTCCCTCACCCTACCTAACCCTCTCTTTCTACATCTCCCTCGCCACCTCTCTCTCACTCACTCACAAACACCACCTCTCTTTATCTCTCCCACTCTACCTAGATCCTTCTATTTATACATACATACATACACAACCTCTCTCCACCTACCCCTCCCATTATCCCTTTATCCTTCCCTCCCCCCTTCCCTCTCTCTCACTCTCTCTATAAATACCTCTCCCACCCTACCACTCCCTAGATCCCTCCTTCCCTCCTCTATAAATACAATTTGAAATAGATGACAAGGGAAAGGAAAAATTAGATCTAAGTGCAAAAAAAGAGAATCAGTTGGGTGGAGACATGAAAGTCTTATCTAAAAAGGTAGACAAGTCTTGTAATGAACTTGATAAAAGAAACATCTACATTATCTAATCGTAAAGACACTCTCAAATATGAGAAAAAGGTGGCTAAAAAGCTACATAAAAGTATTCAAGACATTGAAAACTCTATCCAAGAAAGGGATGTCTCTATCCTAAGGATTGATGAGGGAGCAACTGATCTAAAGATTCAAGTAAAACATATGAAAAAAAAGTTAGAAGATCACGACAATGAATAGTAGGGGGTGTTAATAGGTAAGAGAAATGGAGATGAGGAAAAATTTGTGTTGCATCTTTTCCTCACTCTCTCTACCTACCTCTCCCTCTATTCCTTCAACCTTACCCCTCTCTACCTACCTCTCCATGTCTCCCTTATTTCCTCTCTCTCCCTTTATCTAATTTTTCCTAAATTCCTTATCATATAAAACCAAATTTGTCACCACTCCCTATCTCCCTCCTTTCCTCTTTATCTCCCTCCCTCTCTCTCGCACACACACACACAACCTCTCTCATCCTATCCCTCCCTCCCTAACTATCTCTATACCTATCCCTCCCAACCTTCCACTTCATAAATGCCTCCTCTCCCTCCCTCTATCCCTCCCACCCTACCACTCCCAATCTTGATCCTTCCATCTTTCTCTCCCTCCCTCTATCCCTCCCACCCTACCACTTCCTATCTCCCTCCTTCCCCCTCTCTCTCCCCCCCTCTCTCCTTCACACACACATACAACCTCTATCCACCTACCCCTCCCTTAATCCCTCCCAAACTCTCTTTGTACATATCCCTCTCACCCTGCCACTCCCTATCTCCCCCCTTCCCTCTTTCTCTCCTTTCTATGTTTTGAGTTTATATTTGTATATGTTGAGGATGATGCATAAAATTAAAAATAGAGGAGAGACGGATAAATAGAGATGGAGGATATAAATATATAGAGAGGGATAGAAAGGGAGATAGATGGATGGATAGATAGAGGGATACATGTCTAGAGATAAAGGGGGAGAGAGGAAAATAGAGGTAGAGATAAAGATAGAGCAAGAGAGGAAAAGGGAGACAAATAGATAGATAGATAGATAGATATAGGTAGAGGGAGATATAAGTACAGAGAGAGATAGGGAGATAGAGAGGGATATATAAAGAGGAGAAGATATAGAGATATATAGGAAGAGGGAGAGGGAGAGATAGAGAGATATAGATGGTGAGAAAAAATGATAGAGAGATAGAGATATAAAGAGATATAGAGAGAGGAGGTGAGGGAGAGAGACAAACAAAGATAATTAGAGATAGGTAAATAGAGATGGAGAGAGGGAGAGAGAAATGGGAGGAGATATAGAAAGGGGGAAAGAAGTAGGGGGGTAGAGATAGATGGGAAGAGAAAGAGAGAGATATAGATGGTGAGAAAAAATGATAGAGAGATAGAGATATAAAGAGATATAGAGAGAGGAGGTGAGGGAGAGAGACAAACAAAGATAATTAGAGATAGGTAAATAGAGATGGAGAGAGGGAGAGAGAAATGGGAGGAGATATAGAAAGGGGGAAAGAAGTAGGGGGGTAGAGATAGATGGGAAGAGAAAGAGAGAGATAGACATATATGGGAAGAGAAAAGGTGAGAAAGGTAGAGATAGAGAGATAGATAGAGGGGATAGGGAGGGAGTGAGCGAGGGAAAGATGTGGAGAGATAGAGAGAGAGGAAGATAAAGAGAGAGGGAGGGAGAGAAAGGGAGAGATATAAGTAGAGGAGGAGAGATAGAGAAGATGGGGAGAGAGGTTGAGAAATAGGTCTATGAGGAAGAGAGAGAAGAGTGGGAGAGGGAGAGAGATAAGTAGAAGAGGGAGAGAAAGAAGAGGGGGGAGAGGGGGAGAGGGGGAGAGAGGGAGAGATGGATCAATATATGTTGGTGATTTTTCCAATAGAACCAAGCAATTATATTAAAAGTACCCAACTCCTATGATGAAGAACTGTTGGGTTAGTGGCCAACACAAATAGCTGAGGATATTATGGTCCTTACTCCTTCACTTCAGGCTTTGTGAAACCTAGGAGGGTGATCCCAATTATGTTTTCATGAAGTATATTTGATTAGCAACACATTTATACAAAAATTGATTCCTAGTTATTGCAAATAAAATCCTCCTCACTAAAGATTTGGTAGATTTTCAAGTGAGTGACCAGCTATTTAATAGGAATTGGGGATAATCCCCACCTACACTATCCTTGAAAATATTTTATATTGAATATTTTTCATATCTTAAGTCTAGGGCCTGAAACACTATTTGTTCATTTTATGCAATATTTTCTGACAAAATGGCCAATGTCTCGTCAATTGGAGCAACAAAGTCAAATATATAAGGATCCTTAATTTACAAACTACTTAATTTAGAGATAGGAAGACTATTTTCAGAATGCTTTGCATTTATGAAAACTCTCTATGCCTGAAACATTTACTTCTTATGAATCCTAAGCAATTCCTTTCAAAGTTTATAATCCTATTCAAGCATTTTAATTAACTCCTTGAATTAAAGCTAAAAACATAGTAATACATTCAAATAGAATATCTGAAGATAAATGATAACACCATTAGGATTTTTCATTTATAACTTGTAAGGAACATACATAGGAGAGCATCTATTTCTAAACTAATATTTGTTTCGATATTAGTAATTTCTATAAAACTTATTTAAGATCACTACATACAGGATTTCATATCCAAGACAAACTACTAGCATATTATCAGTATTCTATTCAAAGTGCCTTTCCTGAACATAGCTTTCACCTAAAACCCTATTGAGACTTCAGAATCTGACCTTCGTAATAAGCCCTAAAATCCCTTTTGTAGAACAAGGGAGCAACAAGCGTCAAGCTTAATTACATTTACATATCATTCAATTTGCACTAGAATTTTGAGACATTCCTAGTTAGTTACATGCAAACCTTTAAGGAAAATGGAAGAGTAAAAGACCACATTCCATATTCCATGAATGAAGACACTCCAGCTCCTCAAAAAGAAAATTTTGTTGTAATCATGTTGAATCGTCATCCTTGTTGACCTAAGAATATTATTCAATAGTAGCTCCAAAATAAACTTTTATATTGTCCAAAAACAACATATACGTCACCAAAGTTAATTAGTCTTCCACTTCTCCTACATAGCAACCCGAAAACATTCCACATCAGCACTAAAAACAAGAAATCACATGAGTGTTGAATAGGACATTCCTAACAAAAGGGGCATCCAGTTTCATCAAAAAAAAAATAGGGCACAATCATCACTCTGAGTCATCAACCTCAAAGGATAATCGCCAATGTTTTGCTCATGGTGGGACTGGAGAAACTGTCACCACCTCCTTGTTAGAATCCCCTGATGGTACCATGGAGAGGGGATAATAATCACCCTCTCGATCAATGTCACCCTCACTATCTGAAGGGTTATTAGAAACCTCACATGGAGAATTACATCCTTCTGGATAAGCCTTACAATGCTCCCTCTCCCTCCTTGCCTTCTTTTCGTATTCCACCATCTACTTCTCTTTGTCTATAACCAATTATTCTAAAACAATTTGGCCCTGTAGATGGAAATCCTTCTTGGACCATCATACTTCTTGAATTTCCTAAATTTCATTCTATCTTTTGGCATATCAAGAGCTCCTTGTGTTTTAATCTTGTCCTCAGAAACACTTTCCTCAAACTCAAGCAAAATCAATTCTTTAGATTCTAGAACTGCCATGGTAGACCTAATTAACTAGGACAAGACTTCTACTCAGGAAAATTTAATACTCACACATTTCCTTACTAACCCATGGCTCCCATTCACTTTAGATTGAAATTTGATGAAAAAGAATAATAGGCAACTTGCATTAAATGGGAAAATTGAAGCATGCAAAATTAATGATCCAAGAGTTCTTCGTGCAAACGATTTGATCACTTAACAACTCAATTTTGAATCTAGGTCATTGATTTTAAAGCAGTTAAAAATTCATACGTGGTGATATGAGACTCATTTTTTATGCCTTTAGCAACTTTCTCATAGAAAACATCGATTCCAACTCAAGTGTTGTGATCTGTCAATCAACATGTATCGCCAACCTAATCCACACTTTTTCATTAATATTAGTGAAGTACACAAGAGCAGTTTGATGGAACTTCAAATTTTTGCTCCTCCTATTCCATTCCTACCTTGCCTTATGTTATTGGTCTTTCATGGTGTTGGAATTTTCCTAGGGTTGGGGGTTTTAGCTTTATTTTCATGTAAAACCCTTGTGTTATTTTATGCCTTGGTTGGGATCTTTGTTGTTGTTACCTTTTGAAAGGGTTTTAAAACAATTTATGTCTTATCATTTCATCTAGGCTGGGTCCCTTTGTCTTAATATTTTTATTCTTCTGCGGGTTTTATTTTCCTAAGTCTTAGTCGGCCTCATGTTTCATCATTTAAAAACAACTTCTGTCATTCACCATCTGCCTAGTGATGTTCCCTTGTCCTTTTAATAAATGTTCTATTTTGCAAAGGGATAAAATTTGTGTGACCATTGATCAACTGTCGTTTGATCTTAGCCATTCCCCACCATCCCGCGATGACCCCACCACATTTTTTTGGTTGATTGTAATATCACGGGAGAGCACCATGTGTCCCATCTGATGAAGCTGAAGGAATAAGGAAAAAACCTTGGTAAATTAATCCGGCCTTAATACATTAGACGACGAGTTACTAAAGTGTTCTTAAGTGCACATGTTTTAAATCAACGGATATGTTATAATCTTGGTAGGAAAGCTGCTTGATGGTTAATGATAAGGGTAGCGACTATGTTGAAAGAACTAGATCACCGATAATCAAGATCTACGGTTGCCCACCATCACGTGAACAAAATTTGCAAGATCTTTACTGATTGCGATATTGTGGGCAATCGCCACGTGGATTTCCTTGGTAGCGTATGGTATGGTGGGACCCTTATTACCATGTTGGCGATTGTGTCATCTTGTTTTGAAGGCGGTCGTTCGATGATTTGATCAAATTGAAGGATCGACAACTAGAATTTAAATCTGCATCAAATATGGTTGGAGTCATTCATGCAGCGCACGAGTGAGTTTTAATGGTGGATGAGACACTTGCTGGCATGAATTGATTGAATTAAAATCAATTCTCCTGGTTTTATTATATTACAAAGCATTCAAGTATTTTGTGAAATAGTCTTAGAGATGAAAGCGAAGTTGTGAGTCTTTGCAGCTAGAACTTGGGATTTCTACAAGCACAAAGTCGTGAGTTAATTTCTGTGTTTCCTGGTTACTCTACACTTGAATTTGGGAAAATATTTAGTATATTTTTCATAGGGTTTGTTGATAAATGCTTTAGGGCTATAGTTTAATTAAATTGTGAGAAATTGTAGTGTTTTGTTCTATAATTTCATATCTCTGGTTGGTCCTAGCTATTTGAAGTGTGAAGTTGTAAAGAGACCCTAGTTTGTCTAAAATGGCACCACCAAAACAACATTCTGGCCAAATTGTTTATTTAAATCAAAACCTATATGATGATTTCCTGGATCAATTACCCTTGTCAACAAATGATAGAAAGAAGGGACTGGTCCTTATGTGAGGAAAAATTCTGGGGGAAGGGTTAGTATATAATTGCTCCAACATAGCCAATGTTAGGGTTCCTCTCACAAGCTTGGAAATGTTCAGATTATGGTATGGAAAGAGGAATTTTCTTCACCCCTTTTCAAATGGCTGGATGTATGATTTGGGGAAGCTAATGGTGCCAAATGTGTTACTTGATATAGACTTGTTTAGAGCAGGGGCCGCAAGATATGACCCTCTCACAAGGGTAATCAGGGATAATGATGGAAGGGTTTTGTTAAGCATTAACAGAGATGAAATTCATCAGGTTTTTGACTTGAGTGAACCAAGTGAATATTTGGTTCCTATCAATCTTGAGGAAATGAAGCAAGAATATGTAAAGTTGAAGCCTCTTTTCAGAGCTAAGTTGCTTCCACCTCATCTGGCTAGGGCAGGAGGTTCAAGATTTTATATTAGCCCTAGTGACCAAGAACCTTTCAGATTAAACTTTTTTGCAAATCATTTCTTGGCCACATTTTATTCATTGTGTCAGATTTTGGGTTTCAATCCTGGTACTGGTGATGCCCATTGCAGACATGTTCATGGGGGTGCAAATACACTACCCCAATTTCTTTGTGATGTATGACTTTGCTTCTTTCTTGGCTGAGAGGATACATGAAGGGCTGTCAAAATTGTAGAAAAATGATATTGCACTCAATTCTTTTGGTATTCTATGTTGATGTATATGTTCTTGTGCAAGAATGTTGATTTCTTCTCTGAAGAGATGGAATTAAGGAAATCGGTTGATGGAGAAACATTGTCAGTAAAATTATGTAATATAGATTTATCTTGCAATAAGGAAGTCACCAATTATGTGCAATTTGATAATTTCTTTGCTTCCAGATTGAGGGCTACATTGATGGTAAATATACACAGGATCCCTGAGGAATTGTATGATTTATGTAGACAAAAGGGGAGGAAGCTAGAGCTGAATGTTTGTCATAAGTGGGGTGACATTATCCCATACCCAGTCAGTATTGTTTTGAGGGCATATGGTTCTCAAGGATCCCCCCATATACTACCATACAATGTGCCACCAAGAGTGAGGTTTGCAGAAGTTATGTGGAAAATAGGTTACAAGTATCCATGAGGACAACCTCATTGGGAGGGGTAAGGGAATATTTTTCCCAGATTATACAATGGTGTCTAATTTTTCCTTTTCAAAAGGAGGCTGGGTGCATTTTGGGAAATTCTTTGATTATTATCATTTGAGGTGTGGTCCAAAATGATAGCATGATCTAGAGGGTTTCTTTTCCCTTTTCAGACAAATAATAAAGGGTGGCAAGTTTGTGCATGAGTTCAACTTTCCTGAGGACCTGATTAGAAACAAATTCGATTTAAATAGGCAGGATTTTAACAAGGAGAAATGGGTAGCTTATGATAAGCTATTAAATATTGTGCACAAAATGAATCCAAAGTATCCATTGTTGGAGTTCAGTCCACACCAAAAGAAAATTGGTTTTTTGATGGGGAACTTCAAAGAGATTATGGGCACCTTGAGAACCAAGAAGATAAACTTAGAATTGAATCTAGGTGTACAAAAACATGCTGCCAGGCCAATTGAAACAAGGCCAACATATCAACCTACAAAAAGGTGGCCCATTTACAGGAGGAAAAGGGATGACAAATTTGATGAAGAAGAAGTATACAGAAAAGGAAAGAAAATAATGAAGTTTCCTTCACAGCCAGGTCCAAAATTCAAATTGCCTAGGGAAATTAAAATCATTGATTTAGAATCATGTCACCAGAAGATAGTCCCTCATCACCACCATCTAATCCAAGCCCTAAAAGGCAAAGAGTTGATCATCCACAGGAGGATCTGATGGAAGAAATTGTTGTTACTGATCATGACATGCAAGTTGGTATGCCTTCCCCTCCTAGGCCAACTGAATTGGTTTTATCCGATTTGGATATGAAAGGAAAATGTGTACAAGATGCAAGGATGGAAGCATGTAAGGATTTTCTAGATGACAATGCATTTGTGAAAACTCCTGTATTCTTGCAATTGGTATGGAGGATGAAATTTCAAGAATATCAAGATAAATGTCTGAAGAGAAGAGAACTAAGACCTGACAGGTCAGACCAGGAGAATGATGAGGAAGTGAAAGCTGAATTGATGGAAGAATTCAAGAGCATCACTTCTGAGGAAGGGGGAAAACTGGTGAGTCAAGCTGGTGTATTGATTTTTCCTGAATGGGACATTGCAGATGCAATAACCTTTAATGCTATTTTGAAGTTCAAGCATCCCTTGCAAGATTCTGAAGAAGAGGTCAAGGAAGCACTGCAAGAATCTGCCTTAAGTGAAGAGTATGAAACCTTGGCAATTTGGGAATTGGCCACACAAGGAGAAAGCTAGATGTTTCTGAGATCAACCCAAATTTAAGAGGAGGGCTAATAATAAAGAGAGCTTTAGAGACCACCAGCACCGAGGCCACTAATTTGACTATGAATGTGGCAAAATTGGCCCAAAAGACTGTTGAAAGGGAGGAAGCCGAAAAGAGGAGCCTAATAGAGAAGTATAACCTTTTGATTGAGGAATACTACAAGATGCAGTAGAAGAATGTTGAGTTGTAGACTGAGGTGGAAAGGTTAAGGTATAAACAGATTGGGGAGACATCAAGTGCTACAGGAATCAGGTCATTGCCTTCGACATTATGGTCAGTGCCTCCTGCTTCTCCAATTGTTTCCACACCAAGGTCTCCCAGTCAGAGTCCTTCCTTCACCCCTTCTTTAGAGGAAATTGATGAAGAAATAAAATGCTCTATGGATCCTACAAAGAAGTAGCTCATGCACAAAATTGATGAATTATAGGAATCTTTGAAGGTAAGTGAGGAAAGATCCCTTTCAAAGAAAAAGGAGATTGTTACTGGTGTCTTGAGACATTTAAACAAGAGGGTTGATAATAAATTTCCATCTATACATTCTTTATATTCTTTATTATTAGATGCAATAAAAAATATTGATAGGGATCATGAGGTAGTGATACCATTGACTGGAAATTGGATCCCTAGGGCCAGTGAATTAGATGTAATGTATAAGACCTCAAGGTTTGATACAAATAATAGGCTCCAATCATTAAGGACTACTCAAGTATTAGTAAAATCATTGCAAAGTTTTTAGACCCTACCAGATGACTTGAGTAGGAATTTCAGGGAATTGGTAAAGAATTTTAATAATTGGGGTAACACATTGTTACTTGATATAATTGATGAGCAGGGGAAAATTAGGTCACTCCAACAATGGTAGGATCAAGCAAGTGAGGTCATTGGTGATAAAATTAAATTAATTTGTGATGACTCAGATTACATATGATTTGTTGGTGAGCTGTATGGATAAAATCATTAGCACCAGCTCATTTTTGGAATCTTTTGAAAGAGATGCAAATCAGGGAGTGATAAAATACACACCTTATAGTACTAAGGTGAATGAGGTAATTAATTTTGACTGGCCGACCGATGAAGAATACCAGAAATGGGTAACTAAATATTTAACTGAGGAAGAGTAAAAAGAATGAGTTGCTAACAGGTAGTAGATTAGATGTTGCAGTTACAAAAGTTTCCAGTCTTGCTTTGGTGGTAGTCTTGATGCGGGATTCTTATGGTTTTTTGTTGCTACATGAACTTTTCCCAATAGGCACGATGAACAAGAATATTCTCCAAGGTGATGATTGTTGTAACAATTTTTGGAATATCACTAGGTGTTGCAATTGGCTGGTGACATGTGTACTTTCTGGCCCAATGCTTGTTTGCTCCTTCATTTTCTATAAGAAGATTTCAAGGCCAGGAGTATGGGTTAGCAAGTTAGATAATTTTGGGTCGAGTCTAGGTGAGGTTGCAGAGAAAATTGTAAAGTTCAATGGTTTTAGAGAAATGTAATTTAGGTCCTGAGTCAGTCTGTAATAGGTTTTGAATTCATGGGATTTAATGTTGTATAACAGTACTAGCATTTGAGTTGAAATGATAAATTCAAGCTCATGTCTCTCCATTGTACATGCATATATGAACTTTGAATAAGATAACTAAAGGTTGTTCCATTCACCTCACTATTGTGGTGTGTATGATTCTATTTTAGCTTTAATTCAAGGAATTAATTAAAATGCTTGAATGGGATTATAGGCAGATATGTTTTGTATAAGGATTTGATAAGTAGTATTGGGTTAGAATGCATGCTGATGAAATTGTAATGCAATGTTATCAGAGATCTTATATGTTACGTGTTAAATCTATCTTATACCCTTAGATGCTTATGAATTTGACTCCTGCAATGGATAAATGGCAATGATCTAAGTTGTATTTATCCGTACATGATTCAGTATTTTTTTGTTTTTCCTAGATCTTGCTACAAATTACAAATCAATGACTATCTTATACTGTGGTTTGTGTTGTAGTTATCTCATGCTCCAATTAGTTGATATGATCGATGAACAACCACTTATATTCAATATTATCCTATTGTGTTGAGTTATTGAGTGAGA
Source organism: Sequoia sempervirens (assembly GCA_007258455.2). Lineage (NCBI taxonomy): Eukaryota > Viridiplantae > Streptophyta > Pinopsida > Cupressales > Cupressaceae > Sequoia > Sequoia sempervirens. The sequence continues at coordinate 615,664,641 of VDFB02271358.1, forward strand.
TTATCTGTTGTTGTTAATGTTGTTTATAATAATGGTGTAGAGGTTGTAAACAAATTAAGGGATCACCATCCCGAGTCTTGCAAAGCCTGAAGTGTAGGAGGATTTTTAAAGTCCTCATCAGTTGGTCCAGGTCCTTCGATCTACCCTTGATTGGAATTGGAAATTCCATAGGTAGATTAGAAGACCAACCTGGTTAGTGGTAAAAAACAAAACCAACAAAATGGTGACTCTACTGGGGAGCTAATTTTAATATTTCTTGTTAGTGTGTCGGTTGTCCATTTTTCATAGAGTTTTCATAGTGTTTCTGTCATTTGAAGGTTGAGCCTATAATTATGTGTTATTTTTGTCCACTTCTTCTATTTTCATATATGTAAAGAGTTATGTTGTAAAGCACTTTTGTGTGTTGTCAGTACAAGGTTCCAAAAGTCTTTATATTCTATCACGTGTCTTTAGGTATTTGGTATTCCCAAGATAATTTGGTGGCGACTCTAAAGTCTCTGCATTAGTGTGCATTTTATTTTGAAAGGTTTATTATAAGCGGAAAGAACTTTTGGACAAGTACAAAGAATAAAGAACACCAGGTCATTCATGAAGAATCTTCCAGAATAGAAATTGGAAGGTGAACTTCCCAAAATGAAGAAGAAAGACTAGATAAAGAAAAGACCAGAATCTAGTAATGCTACTCGTGCATCATAGAACCCTGTACACCAAGGTACAAGTAAACCTTTACACCCTATCCTTGAAAATCCTGAAGAGGTGTCTAGAAATTCAAAGTCAGATAGTTGTGGATTTTTTGATGCATTATTTAATACACCAGTTCAAGAAGATGTGACATGCCAAAGTAAAGGGCTTGTTAGTGTCAAATATGTTGAAAAGAGGAGAGGCAGGAGTAGGAGTCAAAGCCATCATAGAGAATGCACTAGTGATGTGCCTCCTCCTCCTACTGAAAATGATGTAAACCCTTTATTGTCTGAACATGTACTAGAAGGGTCAATCTAATAGACCTAAGTGATACATCAAGTTCTGATATGACTTTTCCTGACCCTTACGATGTTTTTTGAGATATTAATTCCTTGAAGCGGGAAATCTAAGAACAAGCTGAGCTCAAAATGAAAATAGAAAAAGAGAGGGAAACAGAGTTGAGGAATGTTGTGATTGAAAGGGATAGGTTGATGAGACAGTTGGCAACAATGAGGTTCCTGAACCAAGAAGAACCTAAAACAAGTGTCGAGGATCTGGTTTGTTTAGAAGATTGTTAATAAGGAAACAAAGCATATGTCTAAAGAGAACCTAGTAGGCTACATTGATGTCCAACCTAGACCTGTAGACCCAAAACCTTTAAATCATGTTAAGTCTCAACTGAGTAATACAAACCTTAAGCCTATTTTGGATAAGGAAAAGCAAAAGGCTGAGGGGATTAAAATAAATGAGAAGGTGACTCCCCATTTCACTCAACAAGATCTCCCACCACATGTTTCCTTTCAAACATAATCTTCTTTAGAAAAGGCTAGAAGGGAGAGTGAGGCTCTGGCAAAAGAGTTGGAGAGAACAAAGATTGAGGCTGCAAATGCAGAAATGAAGAGAAAAATAAGTTTCCTAAAGATGTCAAGCATGGATGAGGCTACACAAGCTACAACCTTATCAAATCATCAAGATGCCTTAAAGGACGGTCCTAAAATTAATCCAGATCCCACCATAAATAATTTTGGCCTGAAGATTCATGTAACTAGGTTTATAAATCCAAATCAGGATGGTCCTAGAGTACAAAATTTAGGGTCTGGTGTTGATTCTTAGAATAATCAAGGATTATTTCAACAATGACCTATACAGTTGGAAAGGTATAGGCCATTTTTCATTGATGGTATTCCTGGTTATCTAAATTCCATCCCTGCTGACTTGAGAGAAAAGACGAGTAAGTTTGCTAGCAATAATGTTGTGACAACAGAGGAACACTTGAAAGCTTTTATGGATATAATATGCTAAATGATTATGAGGTAGAACATGAAGATGTTGTAATGAAATTGTTTGTACAATCTCTAGTAGAGGATGCGAGGGATTAGTATAGAGGTCTACCTAATGCTAGTATTGGTTCATGGGATGAGTTTGAAAAGTGTTTCAAAGAGTAGTATGGTGATAAAACTAATGCTAGTTTCATGCTAAATGAATTTAATAACATCAAGAAGTCATTGAATGAGCCTGTGACAGAGTTTAATTTAAGATTTCAAAAAGCAATGTATAAGTTGTTTTAGGTTTCGAGGCTTGATGAAATTTTTTGTTTAACTACATATTTCAATGCTTTTGATGCTAAAATGGCATATCTCCTTAGAGATAAGGACCCTCAGAATATGAAGGATGCATTTAGGGTGGCTATAAATATTGAGAGTAATAGAAGAGCTTCTGGGAAATATGGTAGGAGAGAAGAACCCACACTTTTAAAGAATCCTAAGAATAAGACTGAGAAGGTTTATGCTACAAAGCCTAAAGATGATGAAAAGTGGGAAAAGGTTTACAGTTCTTTGAAAGACAAAGAAAATTGTTGCCAAGCAAGAGAAGGGTATAGGAAATGAAAGGAAACCATATAATAAAAATGATAGGCCTCCCAGATTGGAAAATTATCCTTATAATATGAATTTGAAAGATGGGAAACAAATCTTACCTAGCCAAAAATCTTAAAATGATCAGCATATGCCAGACCCCTTGGAGAAGCATGCGGTGAATCTAGTATCAGATAGACCATGGTGTGAAGTGTGTGAACATCCACATGATCAAAATCATTGTGGTATTGCTCAATTTCTTGTTGTTGAGGAAGTAGAAGAGGATGGTCATGAGCAAACATTAGAATATGAGCAGGATGATGTAGATGTTTGTATGGATAGATCATACATAAATGAGGTAGAATGTTCCTCTGATGATGAAATACAGGAAGCTAATGTGGATAATCAAAGGCAGAGAAGTGAGATGTACCATCAACAAATTTTTTCTAATGAGTAAGGTGATTTTGATCATAATGCTTGCAATATGGAGTAGGCTGAAGGTTCAGTGTCCTTAAGGAGACCATCAGAAGAAGAGATTGCAAGATTGACCAAGGAAATGGCTGCTCAAATGAAAAGTTCACTTCAACTGAGAAATAGAATTGTGGGTGGTGAACAGGGTGAACCTGCTGGCCTGTTTATTAAAGAACAAAAGGACAAAAACAAAGGTATTAAGGTTGACAAAAAAAATGATGCTGTAAAAGTCAAAGAGGTTAAGAATGATAAGGTTTGGACAAAAAATAAGTAAAGCCCGAAGCCTCAAGAAGATGTGACTTCATCATTGGTGAAGACCAAGGTGATTACAAAGTTAGTTGAACCTGTTGCAGAGGATAAGAAGCAAAAGAAGCTAGGAGGAAGTAATTAACTAGAGAAAAGGGAAAATGATGAAGGTATGATGTCTAATCTACCTAAATATACACTTGTAGATATGTTTCATGTGCTTTCTCAGGTTAAAGTAACTGTACCTTTGCTAGAAATGATGAGAATAAATGAACACAAAGAAAAGACAATAGCCTTGATCACATATGTTGCTGGTAATAAGACTAAACACAGAAGTGGTAAAGAAGCAGAAGATACAGAGAAAGAAAAAGAAGTGGAGGGAATTGTATCACAAATTCCCCCTATATATTTGGGAAATTCTATTAACATGTGCCTTGAAAACATAACCCATTTTTTTTTAAGTGTGGTTATAAATGGGAAAACTTTAAGGAATTGTATGATAGATTCAGGGGCATCAAATAATGTTATGCCAGTCAAAATAATGGATGCAATGGGCTTGAGAGTAGATATTGCTCAGGGTAAATGTTATGCTATGGATTCAAGAGAAGTGCGAGTTGTTGGAACTATCAGAGCATTGCCTTATAAATTGACTCAGTACCCTGACAAGGATTTAGTCATGACAGTATTAGTTGCAGACATCCCACCTCATTTTGGAATGCTTTTGTCAAGAAAATGGAGTGCATCAATGGGGGGTAACATGCAATGTGATTTTCCATTTTCTACTTTCTCCATTGATGGTAAGGATGTAAAAATTGAAAGAGAATCAAAAGTACCTCATATGATTAAGCATGGCCCAATTGAGAATATGACATGTTTTATTGACTTGATGGTATAGATAAATTTAGGGTTGAGGAATTCCCTAGCAATTGTCATAAGCCTACTGCACTGATTGATACAGAAGTAAAACAATTGTTAGAGTCTGATGACTTGTGGACTATGTACTTCAATGGTGCAAGTTCAAAAGAAGGGTCTAGTGCAGGTGTTTTGTTATGATCACCAAGTGGGAAGACATTCAGGTTCTCTTTTACTCTGTTATTTGAATGCACAAATAATATGGAAGAGTATGAAGCCTTGCTATTAGGGTTGAGACTGGCTGAAAAACATGGGATCAAGAAGCTCAAGGCAATTGGGGATTCTGAGTTCATGGTCTCCCAAGTTAGATCCAAGTATGTATCAAAGAACAAGAGGTTGAAACAGTATAGGAATGTTGTTTGAGATGAATTGGAGAGATTTGATGCATTTGGCATAGGATGGATGGAGAGAGGTCAAAATAAAGTGGCAAATTTATTAGCCAATATTGCAGTAAAACCAGATGATATGACTTATGTTGGAATTTCAAAGGTTGAGGTGCAAACCAGGCCATCCGTCCCTGACAACATAAAAAGTTGGCAAGTTTTTGAATTGTGTAGGTGAATATGAAAATCAAGAAATTGATTTTGGAGTTTTTGTTGAAAATGTTGATGGTAAGGATACTATATTTGGAAATGATATCATTTAGTTAAAGACTAACACAATTCCCAATTGTCTAGTTGTACTAGAAAGAGTATTTGATAATCAAGATAAGACAAAGGCTAATCATATTGTTTCCTATCCTGATGACTTGGAAGAAATAAATCTTGGAACAAAAGCATCCCCAAAGAAGGTGTATATTAGAAAGAAAATGTCACCAAAAGTGAGAAGGATGCTAATTGATTTATTAAGGAAGTTTAGGCATGCATTTGCATGGTCCTATGATGATCTTAAGGCATATAGGGAGGATTTTTTCCAACATGAGATTCCTTTGCGTGATGATGCCAAGCCATTTAGACAAAAGCAAAGGCCTATTAATCCCACCTTGGCCCCCAAAATGCAAGAAGAATTAATGAAACTAAGGGATGCAAGGATCATCAAGCCAATTAGACATTCATCTTGGGTATCAAACTTGGTACCAGTAAGGAAGAAAAATGGAGACATCAGGTTATGTGTAGATTTCATAAATTTGAATGTGTCTTCATTAAAAGAAAATTATCCATTACCCAATATGGAAGCCATGTTGCAAAGGGTGACAGGATGTGAATTGATGTCTATGATAGATGGTTTCTCTGGTTACAACCAACTCATGGTCAAAGAGTCAGAGCAGTTTACAACAAATTTCACTACACCATGGGGAACATATATTTATGTAAGAATGCCATTTGGTCTAACAAATGTAGGGGTTACTTTTCAGAGAGCCATGGATGTGGCATTCTCATATTTCATTAACTTGTTTTTGGTGATCTACCAAGATGACTTGATAACATATTCAAAAAAGGAAGAGGATCATTGTGAGCATCTAGAGAAGATATTCATTAGAGCTTTAGAGTATGGTATTTCTTTGAAGCCAAAGAAATGTGTGTTTGGAGTACTAGAGGGAAAATTATTGGAACATATCGTTTCCAAAGATGGAGTAAAAATTGATCTAGAGAGGGTAATTGCGACAGATAAAGTTCCACAACCCTAAAATGTCAAAGGAATACAATATTTCTTTGGAAAAATAAATTTCTTAAGGAGGTTTGTGACAAATTTTGCTAAGACAGTTCACCCTATTTCCAAAATTCTCAAGAAAGGAGCCAAGGTTGAATGGGATGAGGAGTCTATGCAAGCTTTCTAGGCCATTAAGCAAGCAATAAAGGAGGCTCTTGTGTTAAGAAGCCCTGATTTTTCCAAACCTTTATAGTTTTTTTTCATTTTCTTCTTTCCACACAATTGCAGCTGTGTTGTTGCAAAAGAATGCAGAAGCTTTTGAACAACCTCTAGCCTTTTTCAACAAATCTTTACAAGCTGCAGAACTTAAGTATGATATAAATGAAAAGCCGGCATATGCACTGGTAAAAGCAGTAAAATCTTTTAGGCCTTATTTGATGGGAGCTATTGTAGTTGCATATGTGCCTAGTGCTACTGTTAAGGAAATTTTCACACAACAAGAAGTGTCAGGAAGAAGGTATAGGTAGATAAATCGGATCCAGGAATTGAATATTGCGGTCTAGATTACTAAATTGGTGAGAGGACAAGGATTGGCCAAGCTTATGGTCCAAAGTAATCTAGAAGCCAATCAGATTAATTTTCTAGAAGAGGAAAATAGATCACACATATGTGATATGGAGCATTCTGAATGGTATAAAGATGTGGTATATTATTTGCAAAGAATGAAATGTCCTGACAATTTGAGTGAAAATGAGAAAAGGACATTGAAGTTACATGCTATCAAATGTGCTATCATAGCTAGAAAGCTCTAGTGGAGAAATGGAGAAGGTGTCATGTTGAAGTGTGTTGACCAGGATCAAGTACAAGAACTTTTGAGTGAGATGCATGGTGGAGTTTGTGGAGGGCATTATATGGCTAAAACAACTACACATAAGATAATGAGGGTTGGATTTTTGTGGCCTACAATTTTTAAGGATGCACACCAACTAGTGAAGACATGTGATGCTTGTCAACGTTTCTCTAGTAAGTTAAAGTTTTCTGGTAACTTGCCTCTAAAACTAGTTATAGTGCAGGCCCCATTCCAACAGTGGGGTATTGATTTTGTAGGAGAGATAACATGTAAATCTAGTGGAGGCCACTCATGGATATTGGTGGCTACTGATTATTTTACCAAGTGGGTGGAAGAAATTCCAACAAAGAAAACCACTAGTAAAGTGGTAATTGACTTCCTGATGAGCAATATATTGACTAGATTTGGATGTCTAGAAAGGATTGTGTCAAACAATGCAATGTGTTTTAGATCTGAGGAGTACATAGAATTTTGTGAGAACAATGGCATCCAAATTTCTAATTCCTCACCACATCACCCACAGGGAAATGGACAGGAAGAATCAAGCAATAAAAGCTTGATGAAGATCATTAAGAGAATCATGGATTGAAATAAAAGGGCTTGGGATTTTAAGTTGCGATTAGCAGTCTAGGAAAATAGGGTAACTATGAGGAAGGCAATAGGTTGTGCCTCATTTGACTTGGTTTATGGGATAAATTCCAAGTTGCCCCAAAATAACTTAATGGAAATGTATAAGTTTGTCCAGATCTATGATAATGAAATTGATGATGAGATGCAATTGAGAGTGGAAACTCTTATAGAATTAGATGAAACCAAGAGGGAAGCTCAAAAGAGAAATGCAAAGTTGTAGTTGTAAGTAAAGAATTTGTATGACAAGAGGGCAACTGCAAGGAGTTTCAAAGATGGAGATTTGATTTTAATGTGGAATGCCATATTAGAAGATAAAAGGAAACATGGGAAATTTGATGCAATCTAGTTGTGTCCATTTTTATTAATGGTAAGTGGGGTGAAGATTTGTACTTCCTCCAAAATATGACAGGGGATATTCTTGAACTGCCAGTTCATGGACAATTCTTGAAGTTATACTTCACTTGAAGTGTTCTTTTCCATGAACAATAGTTTAGGTTTGTATGTTTTGTATATATTAGGGTGATCCCACAATAGTGGTTTACAATTTTTGGCCAAACTGGACACTGATATTTTTTTTTAACACAATCTCCACATTCGGGCACCTATAGCGATTAAACGGTAAGGAATTTGAAGATGATGCAAACTAAAGTCTTGTCATATTTTGTCTGTAGATTCTAGAAGTATTTTTTTTCAATTTTTTTTGGAATCAGATTGCACTTCTTTTTCCATCTCCCATGAAAATTGGTTTTTTTCAAAAAACAACATTTTTAAAAAGTGACGCACACCGTATAATGCATAACTTTTTTTCCTTGAAAGTTAAAATTCCAATTCTTTCAAATTTAGATTTATAACTCTGATATCTAGTGCTTCCACTTGGTTAGATAGTTTTTTATTGAATATTTTTTCTTTAATCAAGTTTCAAAGTCAAATCAATTACAATTCATACATAACACGACCGTATAACACATAACTTTTACTGTATGTATCGAAATTCTTTTTTTTTTTTTGTTGGATCAAGGACTCCAATATCTAATGCACTCATATTTAAATTTTTTTTTTTTGATAATCTTCTATTTTTCCACTTGTGCAGAACAGAGAGTTTTGTTTTAAGTGAAAAACCTATATTTAATCAAACTTAAAAAACATATAGATAATATAATCAAAACATACTAAAATTATATTCGTTGGATAGCTTGTTTTGAGGGGAACCTAATACTAGTTGGGTTTTTTTAGATCTCCTCCATTTTCATTCTCAAATCGAGCTTCGAAGCACAAAATTTTCAGCAATTTTGGTGCCTTAGGAAGCAAGGATGAAAAAAGATGGGTTTGGCCGAACAAGTGTTCGGTCGAAGAAATTAGAAATGTTTGGTCAAACAGGGGTTTGACCGAACCCATGTTCGACTGAACCACCCACACATGGAATAAAAAAAAGAATTTAAATGGGTTCGACCGAACATTCTAAATATGTTCGGTCGAACACCTTGTTTTTAATATTAATATAGATATTATTTATATTATTTTTAAATGATAACTTAAATTTGATGCCATATGACAGTATTTAAAGATTTTTGTTGTAGAATACAATCAAAATTTTAAGAAGATTGTAAAAGGAGATATTTTGGATAAACTGTGAAAATTTATATAGAATAATAATGATATATATATTTGATTTATATATAATTTTACATACACTAATGTATATCATAATGTTTTAAGGGCACCCTTGAATAGATAACCGTAATTAAAAAATTTGTTGAAAGTTAAATTCGACCATTAAATTTAATCCTTGGTAGGAGGGAGATACCTCAAAGAGAGAGGGGGGCGAGTGGGAGAGAGATAAAGGGTAGGGGGTCCTGGGGTTTAAGGGTTAAGGGTAGAGGAGCTCGAGACGGAGAGTGGGTAGGAGGGATAGACTTTTTAGAGAGAGAGGGGAGGAGAGAGATAAAGGGTAGGGGGTGTACAAGGGTTAAGGGTAGAGGGGAGAGGAGGAGAGGGAGTAGGAGGGAGAGACTTGAGAAAGAGAGGGGGGGAGTGGGAGAGAGATTAAGGGTAGGGGTGTGGGTGCTGTCATAATAGTGATTTACAATTCCTGAGAGGAATGAATTTTAGCTAAAATTACATATTTTTAGAAAATATAATGATTTAAGCCTTAAAAAGTTCCATTTTAAGGATTTCAATTGAAGAGGGTTTGATCAAATCACCTTAGATCAAACCCCCTTGGATAGAACCTCGCTAGTTTTAAACCATACCTATAAATGCGTCTCCTTACACCTATCAAAATGTCATAAAATCACTTTTGATTTAGCTTTTGGGGGATCAAATTAATTCATTTAAAATTTATTTCAAATGATTATGGCATTCCTCAGAACAAGCTATCCAATGAATATAATTTTAATATGTTTTGGTTTTGTTATGTATTTGTTTTTTAAGTTTTATTAAACATAGGTTTTTCATCGAAAATGAATTTCTTTGTTCTTCACATGTGGAAAACAGAAGATTATCAAAAAAAAAAATAAAAAATATGAGTGCACCAGATATTGAAGTCCTTGATCCA
>VDFB02271358.1:615675048-615727298 GCA_007258455.2 Sequoia sempervirens
GGAGAGGGGGTAGGAGGGAGAGACTTGAGAGAGAGAGGGAGAGAGATCCTATGTTGCATTTTTTTATGTTTTATTAATGTGTACAATAATTTTATAATTATATAATACTTAATTTTAAAATTTACATAGTTTCCCATGGAACAATTCGATGGAACAAATTATATAAGTTGTATATAAGTGGATATAATTCTTGAACTTAAGAATTCCATGAAACAAATATAAGTTGTATATAATTGTAATTTAGGCAAAATGATTTTTTTTAAAAATCACTACATTTCAAATAAGGATTGAAAGCATATAATATGGGTTTACATGCAACCAAAAAAAGTGAGAGATGATGCTATCAAACATTCATGAACTTAAGAATTTTCCATGGAACAAATATGTACATATAATTGTAGTTTACACAAAATAATTTACAACTATGTACAAGTTACTATATGTTCTCATTTGAACATGTATAGGGTTACAAGTGAACTTGAAAACCATGGATATAATCTAAGTCAAAGATTCTAGTTCAGCCCACTCTTTAATAACATGTAGAATTTTTTGATGATCATCACTATCTAGTCTCCATTTTCTTCGGCCACGTGCATGTGGAACTGTATGGAGATGTAGAGTGGAAGCAATTATTAAGTGACTATATTGATATACCTTGTTATCAGGTTGATAGTCAACAAAATGAATCCCATGCTGAACAAATTTGACTTGCTTTAGATATGTCCCTTGTACTACAAAGAACCTGCATGGTAAACATGAACCTAAGGTAAGACATATGAACGTGTGTGCAATATTTTCGTGCACAAGGTTTGTACAATATATATTTAATGTTTATAATGTAATGTGCACATGTGAATACAATGTATATAAAATTTTAAATTCAAAATCACCTATGGGAAAAGACATTCCATCACTTGTTGCAGGTTGTGTTAGCTTATTCCTCTCTTCTATGCAACACAATAAATAATAGCTAACACCTTCGATGTTTTCAGGTTCTGCTATGACTGCAAAAACATCTCCTATACACCAAATTTACACAAAAAATCTAAAAAAATTAGAAATGTCTCTAAAGATCATTAACTAGATACATATAATAATTAAATTACTGAAAACTTACATGTGTACCTTTTCTAACCAATCATGAAATATGGTCATAATCAATTGAAATCAAAGGAATGTCTTCAAATCTTTCTTCCTCATCTTCATCATATGTTTTTGAAACAAGTAGTGGCACTGTATCCCATTTAGCAACATATCAAAGTTCTTGATTGTTGCATGCATAATCAGAGTTTCCCTCAATGCACTCAGTGCAAAAACAAGAGTAATCCCTTGTGTCTAATATCCATCCATGGCGACTATCTGAACTCAACTACCGAGATCTTGTTTTTTCTATCCTCTTGCATCCATGCATCGATCTTCTATCCACACCTAGATACATATGTACAACAAAAAACTTATGTGAACAAATATGTATATATATATATTTTAAATTTAAATAAATTCAAATTTTTGATTTAATGTAATTTATACATACCTGATATCTCCCAAAACACTATATGTGGAATGTGTCGGTTTGTTCTTGAAGATGTGCCGACCACATTTGATGCAAAGTGTTTCTTGCACCATTCAACAACATCATGTGCATTGTCTAGATGATCTTCTAGATAACTCATTTGATGCTTTCTTAAAAGCTTCGTTTGATGCAAAGCTCCTGCTCATCATGCCTTTCATGCCCACTCTAAAGAAAAACTCCAAACATGTGGTATTTGTAGATTTTATGATATCCACAAAGTGCATAGAATAAGCGTGAAGATTTGAATTGTCGCACATCCATCTGACCATACAAAATGATTTTCAAATTTGACACCCCTTCTTCTCAAATTCTCAAAAAATATTGTAAAACAATGTTGGACAAAAGTGTGTCATGCTCTTTATCATCACTAATATAAAAGTGATATTCTTTTTTAATGGCTCGTTCTTCATCTGTACTCTCAACACCATCCAATTCTGATTGTGCATGTAGATAACACACATGAACCATAATAGTGATCTGCTTTGAAAAGTAATACTCTGATTGAATCTCCTTTTGATGTACAAAGGAGTAATTTTCTGCAAAGTCAACTACTGATAGAACTATTCCATGTGGGAAAGTATCTCTCAATGTTTGGAATTGTTGTGCTTGCCACTTAGCAAAAAATGAATAATGTATGTATGGTCGTATCAATTTTTGAAAATCTTCCATAAATTTTCCAATGGGAATCTCCTCTTCTACATAGTTCAACCTTGTGGATTCTTTCCCAAAATTTGTTTGCAACTTTACATACTTGTACCTGTGTCAGTAAAATATGTGAATAAATAATAAACCACACTTGATCAATGAAACATTACATCAAAGAGAATCCAAATAACTTGATCTATGAGAAATTGAAACAAATAAACTCTCTAAAAATAGTACTTACCTCTTGCAATTTACTGTCTTTGTTAGGTCAGTATCCTCAATTCTTGAAGGAAATTTAGCCAAATTTCCACATGTCTCACAAATTCTTTTTATGCAATTTATTTGAGGTCCATTTTCATGATCACATAATGTAGACTTTATGAACAAACTTGCCTATTTAGGAGGTGCATTTTAAAACCTGCATCTTTCTTCTCTCATCTTTTGAAACACCTAATAGTGGAGATCAAATTCAATATGATAATGACAACAACAAGTTTCAAAAAACTTGTTTATCTTCACATAATATGGATTTAACCTTTGAAACATTGTTTTCCCAATCTTTATATGAGGATATGCATTACAAAAGTTCATATACATCTCAAATTGTGTTATGTCTAGCCAATGTTTGATATGATTTTCATAAATACTAGGTCCAATCTTGTATCTCATAACATCTCTAGTATTTGATGATGGACGAGTCTGATCATGCCAAAACTTGAGACCAAGTTCCTAACAATATCTTCAATCCTGTCAGAACGGGGAGCTCTACACATAATTGCCCAATTTCCTTCTAAATCTCCTTGGCTTTTCTTTTTTCTCATATTTTATCAATGTGGTTCTACTATAACCAATTTCGGTTGAAGATGTGACATTTTTCTTTTTCTTGCTATATCTTGATGTACAATAGATGTCAACATCACCCTTCTTGTAGTGGCCTTATCCATAGTTCAAGATCCTTTCCCAATGGAATCTAAACCCTTTTTAACATTTTGAACAATATCCTTTTGTAATCCCATGTGTTTCTTCTTATTTGATGTCGAATGTACACCCAACAATTGTAATGACTCTTTGAGCTCATCACGAAGAAGTAAACGTGATAACAATTGGGTTTTTTCAAGTGTATCAAGATAATTGAAATGATGATTGATCATTCCATTTACAGATTTAGTCATTGACCTCTTTCTCTTATTATAAGGCTGGTTGGCATAATATTTGAGTTTCTCCATATCCATTTCAAGTAAATGATCTAAATTTCTATGATAAATATGTTTACCCACCTTCTCAACTAGTTTTATATGCTCATCCATACCTGGAGTAGGAGGAAGTGATCCCGACCCCTCTCCAACATGCATTGTTTCAACTTGTGCCTCCTCCCTATCTTCAAGGACCATGCATTCTTGAGCGGATTCATTTGATCCAATGTCTACATTTGGCTCGACTTGAGCATGAAAACTTCCTACTTGTTGAGTCCTTCCTACGTGCATGTGTCACAAAATATTTTGCAAATAAAAGTGAGAGATGATGTTAAATATATAAGTGAAGTTTATGTATGCAAGCAAACAAATTGATAAAACATGATGAGCTATAAGTGAGAAAAGTTTGTGCTATTTTTATATGCTCATCCATACCAGTAGAAGGAAGTGATCTTGACCCCTCTCCAACAAGCATTGTTTGAACTTGGGTCTCCTCCCTAACTTCAAGGTCCATGTGTTCTTCAACGGATTCGTTTGATCCAATATCTAGATTTGGCTCGACTCCTACTTGAGGAATCCCTAGAGCATAAAACATAAAAATAATTTGAGAACATTGAAGTGATGAAAATAAAATATGAAAGACACAAAACACAAATATTGAAACAAAAAGAATTGGCTTAAGGAATTGGAGTCAAGGATCATATAAACATTGCAACTTGCATGACCAAGATGACTTGAGGATATTTAGAAGTATTTATACTCATTTAAGTGCAATGATGGTTAGAAACCTTCAAGGTAAAAGTACTAAACACACACTTGAGAGTGAGAGAGAGAAGAAACAAGCATGTACCTTGTTTCTTTCTATGATAATTTTCCAAGTTTTGATCACACCTCTTTTGTTCTTCTTCTTTTGACAATTTTCGTTGAGATGCATTTTTTCTTTTTCTTTGTTGTCCCATTTTCTTCTTCAACTTAAAGATGACTCTAAACAAGTCCTCTACCAACTTAGTTAAATTATCCTCCAAATTTTCCTTGATTAATAAAAATGAAAAGTTGTCGAGCTCCAATATTTGCCTCCTTGATAAATGTGCAAAAACTTCTCCAAAATCTAAGCCCAAGTGAATCAAAATTATTCATGTAGATGGAATAACTAGATCCTAGTTTAAATGAATCAAGTAGTAAACAAACAAGTTATTTCATTGTGGAGTTTTTGTTATTTAATTCATAGGTATGCACAACATATCTAGTAATTTTAGAATTTTGTAAAGTGTCAAAAAATGTATAAATATTAAAGGTATAATTTGAATTGAATTTTCTTAATTATATTTGAATTGGAATTTCAAGTTGGTTGTCAAAATGTATAATAGAGGTATAATTTGAATTAAATTTTCTTAATTAAATATTTGAATTGAATTTCAAGTTACTTGTCAAAAGATTATATCTTGTTCTCAACTCAATGGTTCATGTTGCTTAAGTCATTTTAAAAAATATTTACGTGATCAACATGAATGAACTTAATTATAAATGGCATTGATTTCCCTAAAATTCTACTAGAGATCAAATGTATATTGAATATAAGGAAATGTAAGTTGTAAGTGATCATAAAATAAGAAACATGTATGTATATTGAATATTTAAAGCAATGCATACATATATTTATAAACATGTTTAAACCATAAGCAAACACATGTACATATATGTAAAGGGATTCAATACATATAAACATAACACATATTATAAACAAAGAGGGCAAATGTATGTATATATCATATAAGAAAATATATGTACATATATCATAATAGCAAAATGTAAATTAAAGATCATCTAATGTTGAATACTAAAGATCAAAAAAAGCAAATATATGTATATCCTATAAGAAAGTGTAAGTTGAGATCATCAAATATCAAATACTATTTTAAAGATCATCATATAATCAAATACACATGTGATAAAGATCATAAATCTAGAATGCATGGCCTAATAAGAATGTCTACTCCTAGACGAATGGCCATCTGAATGAGAATAGTCCTGCTCTGATGGATGTGTTGAGCCCTACAAATAAAATTGTGTACAAGATGTGTTAAATACATATAATTTTTATTAAATAAATTTTATGAAAGTTATTTTTAAATAAACTTGTATTTTTAAATATCAATCTACAACTTGTATTTATCTATGCATACATAAATATATATTTTATGAAAACTCACATGGCCACTGATAGTAGATTCATCCACAGAGTCACATCGATCATGCACATGATTTAGACCAAGGCTAGGAGTGATATGAGGTATGTCCACCTGAACAATATATATACACATATATATCAACTTAAATGAATATCTAGTTAAAAAGAAATTTAAAAAATAATGAAAAAGAATTGAAACATGCACATGCACACATACATGTACATCATCTGATATAGATGACCTAAGTCCTCTGAAACATTCACCTCCACCATATGGACCAAACGATCAAGTGACGAATCAATATTTGCATCCATCTGATCTATCCCATGTTGTGCCATAAATGATGAATGTAGAGGACTATGAAGGTGAGATGGAATCGGTGATGATGAACTAGAACCAATCAACATATCAATAAAACCCATAGTCTGTGCAGCTACCATATGAACTGTAGGTGGATTCCTGATGCGCACTAGTGCTTAGCCGAGAGTGATGGGATCCTGGAGCTAAACGACCTCTATGTCTCAAATGATCTCTAACATGCTCTATATTGATCCCATTGTCTGATGCAATGTGGGCATATGCCTCCAATAGGTCCTCAGCCAAACAATGTAGAGTCATGTGTGACATATCTCCTGTAAGTGCATCAAGCTGTGTAGGAGTAGGGATGCGGTCATTGTAAAAGGATCCATGGTGGTCCACTGTCTAAAAATGGTGTGGATCGGGAATGTCTAGATATCAAATACTGACCTACATGATCATCAAATATCCTAGTGGTGGCAGCCGCAATGTCACCTATAGTGTCAATTGCTTCCTTTTGGGAAGCAACAACAACCTCATCTGCTATGGGGGCTAGAGCTAGGGTGAGAGCAGGAGACCTGTCACCAACCATTACCCTAAACATTGGGGGTAGTCTATTTGCTTGACGATAGGTGGGCCTATCAGCAATCCTACCATGCCCCTGACCAACATATGGTGGAATGTCCAGGTAGTTAACTTTGAGGCCCAAATGGACCTCAGCATACAACTGCTAAACAAAATACAATGGAATTTGGTCATTGTTTGGGTATAGACCATGTGCTGCTAGAAATCATGGGTAGATCAATGAGGCCATAGCATGATCAACACATCTAGTGACCTGTATCCCCTAACCTTACGCACATTTTGATAAAATGGGAAACAAGTGGATTTTATCATTTCTTTGGTGACACTATCTTGTATTTGTTTAAGGGGAATGCCATGTACTTCTTCCCGCATGGAAAGAATAACAGTCACTTTGTCCGGGAATATGCACTAGTCCTCTCAAGTTCAGCTTTTTAGTTTTTTAGACTATGCAATATTAACATGCATGGTTCACTATATATCCCCGGGTTTGCACCCTGTGCTAATGAATCTCTCAATTTTTTAATCTCATTACTAGTATTTGCAAACAAAGAATCTGGCACAGGTGGAACATGATCTGCATTTTCCATGTTTTATATATATATATATATATATATATATATATATATATATATATAGACACACCTAAAAACAATGAGACTTTGCGTAAATAATATATCTAGATAAAAGAATACAAATCTAAAATAGAAGTTGTAATAATTCATCTACTCATCAATAATATTTTCATACTATTAACTTGATTTAAAAGAATTGGAAGAACAACTATAATCTATAACATAGCATCCTTAAATGGTTCAAATTTTAAATGAAATGATGAAAGAAAGAATAAGAATACAAAGATTAAAGTATAAAATCATTTGAAAATAATTGGGGATAAAATATTTAATCTAATAGTTGTTAACATAAATGAACTTCAATTATATAGCCTTGAGAACATCAAAAAATTATAGATTGGAAAGCAAAATAAATATGTCATATTACTTGAATCAAATCTAATAAAGTTTGACTTCATTGCATACTTGTTATAAATATCTCACATGAACCAATGAAACTCAATGTGTCTCCAAATTACATAAGAGAGAACCTAAATGTGAAAAAGAAATTCAAAATCCATCTTTTTGTAATGAGTTTGTTAAAATTTAAAAACATTCAAGAACCCCAAATGGTTTGAAATTGATGAGCATAATAGAAATTCTTGAAGGCAAGAGGTCATCACAAACCATTCAGTTGTGGGCTTCAAAAAATTTCAATGAATGGTTTTCCAATAAGATGTATTAACCAAAATATTCCAAATTTTTATACAATTACTAAAGATGTACAAAATGAGACCTTTACTAAATAAATTTCAAAATGCATCATTAAATGTATATTAACATCATCCACACTCTAATTAAGAACATTAAAAACAACACGGAACACAAAGAGATAAAATTAAAAAGTTCCAACTAATGATGTTATAATAATCCTCCCCAAGTTGATCCTCTCATCCCAATCATCATACTTAATGTTTTGGTACTTGAATCATGTTTATTATATTATGTGCTCCTCAACACTATGTAAATTAGAACTCTTAATAAACATGTTTTTTAAGAGGAAGCATTTTCTCTTTCTATTACCATAACGATTATTCTTGTTTTTGTAACTTGGTATTTCTACTTGTAGATTTTCAACTTTTTATTATGTAAATCATTCTTTGATACCCAAGTAGTTTAAAGGTTTGCCTGAATCTTATTTAGTTTTTAGATTTAAGTGCTTTCTCATTGTCTAATTTCTTAATCAAATCTAAACATTGTTCGATCCTTATTTCCTTCTAATACACAAAACCATCCTCTTTTCCTAACTATAAGAAGTCATAGTTCAATCCCACCATGGTTGTGAATCAAGCTAAAATTGGTATGATTGGGAATATGCATGATACTAAATTTATGATAATGGAGAAGAATCATTTGACCATAAGGCCCTTGTTGAGAAAATGGTAATCAAGATATAGCTTTGATGCACACAACCTTTCTTTGGATCTTGCAAATTTGGCTAGTAATATTAATCCTAGTACAATGATTGATCTCCTTCATATACTATGTTGATTAATAAGCCATGTGGAAAGAAAGTACTTAAAGTTAAAAGGTAAAAGGATAAGCTCAACAATCCCTTTGAGTGATGTGCCATTTTCCCTCCATCCCAAGCTTCTTCTTCATGTATTCCTCCTTATTGTTTTACTCCTATCTATCTTATGCAATTTATTTCTCCTTCCACCAAATCTCCCCAAATTTATCCTCTCCTTTTTCCTAGATCTCATCTCATGCTTACTTATTATGATGCACATAGTTCTCTTGTCTCCACATTAGTTCTCATTAGTTTTGTTTACACTTCCCATGTTCCCCTCACTGTGATATTCCTACGCAAGTCTTTGTCACTCAACACTCATTTATTATGTCACTACAAATTTATAAAACACCTTCCATTTCTCATCTTGCCACTTTCATTCATGTTCTTAATCCTAGTGTGCCTCTATCTACCCTTGACATTAATTTTTAAGGGCTTGTTGAGATGCACAATGTTAAAGGAGATCCCATGACACATTCAAGGTTCTTTAGTGCTACATATTTGGATTTTGTGTATGATGATAAGTTATTGGCTAAGTTCTTCCCATGAAATTTAATAGTATTATCTTCCATTTGGGTCTATTTTTTAATATTGAAATTGGTCAATGCAAATATTGGGAATGTTGGATTGAAGTTTATTATTTTAGATTTTTTGACTGTAAACAAGGATCTACAAAGTATATACATTCTTAACATTTGCATGTGCAAGTGAGATGAATGTTAAGAACTAAAGTTGTTAGAGGCTACCACACTTAATTATGGATCTTCTAATGCTTCATCTACATCATCCACCCTTGTAAATTTGAAAAGAAAAATTATTTCCAAAAGGATAGTAAAAAATAATGGAAATGACCATTGTACAAACTATACATTATAAATGTTTCTAATATAATTATGACTCTAAAGCCTCCAACTTTTTCCTTTGTAATGTGCTTCAAAATTTACTTAGTGCTTGCATGATTACACTTCTCCTATTAGGCCATTAGATAAATCTAAAGTTATTCCCAAAATATATAATGAGAAAGAATTTTGTTATTAAATTGTAGAGTTAATTGTAATTATACTCAACATTTTATGGGATTAAGGAATAATTGATTAAGGATTTGATTGATAAAAAAAAATTAGGTTGAGGGGTTAATATTGGGGTCAATCCTTCAATTGTTCCTCCTAATGAAAATTTAAATATTTTACACTAAATAAATCTAATAAAATGGTTTTATATGAGGGTCATGAGATTGAGGTACATATACATGTTGACGAGCTTGAAATCATTGATTCACCTATGTATGTGAGGAATGATAATTTGTTGGTATTAATAAAAATTATAAGGGTACTTATTCTTCTTCTTATGTACTAGTGATTGAATTTTATAGAAATTTCTATGGACTAACCAGTATTCAAACTTAGGACCTCCCATTTGGTGTTAGGATGCTCTACTATTGAGCTAATGGCTCACATTGTGATGAGTCCTTTTATGGCTTAGGTGTGTATCATTTCTCCAACACACTCCCTTGAGCCACAACATAGGTGTCAAATGCACCTAGCTTGGCTCTAATACCATGTTGAAATTTCAATGAACTAGCTAGGATGCAAATCTCCACCACTAAGCTACCCACCCCTTTATGACAAGTCAATTTACGATTTAGGTATGCTAATTTTTTCGACACCTTTTTCACATTGTGAGATATTACCAAATAATTATAATGGTCCTTTGGTTTTGTGTGGATCATGAACCATGTAAGGGTGTGTTTATTGATCTTACTCAACAATAAAATGTATGCATTGAATAGTTTTTGTTTTATCATCATTTTATAAACAAGCATATGCATATTTGAGGGTTTATTTAAAATTGACTAATGATATGTTGATTGAAACTATAGGATACATTATTTTACCTTAATTTTTTGGTCTAAAAGATGAGGGAAGTTCTTATTCTATGTCATATTATTTCTTCTTTAGATGTATCTCATATTTTACTTGGGTATCCATGGATAAAGCAATATCAAGCAACATCATCTATGTCATGCCATCAAGGTATCAAATATGTTTGAACACTAGTAAAGAGGTTACAATTGCAAGAGATCCATATATGCCTTTATTTTAGATTAAGTCATTTAACCTTAAATAATTTTAAGAACATACCTAAGGATCCTCTATATAAGTGCAAGGATTCTTTGCCTAATTTGTAAAAAATTCAAAAGGAATAACAATGGTGGGAAAATCAAGACAAGATGCAATAATTTAGAATTCCTAAAGGGTTTACAATTATTAGAGCCAAAGTAGGTTATATGTAGGTTTTATATTATAAAATGATTCAAGAATCTATAAGGCCAAAAGAACCATAAGCATTGCAAACTTTAGTTTAGAAGCATAAGGGATTGGATATTTTCATTCCTAAACATGGTTTTCATAAAAAAAATTACTCATGTAGCAAGCACACTATAGAATTGACAAAGAAGGTTAGGGTTTTTAGCTTCATTTGTTATATGGAGATATTTTATTGTAATGTACATAATCAATGATATGATTCTTGATTTTTTATAAGATTTAATATTATGACACCTTAACAAACCAAGCTATGACTTTCATGGTTCACTCCTACATGTATGAAATTTACATTTTCATCTACAAGTTTGACCCTAAATTTGTAGTTTTAAAATTATTTTATGACCTTGACCCCTACACTTCTAGTCTTTAGGAATTTATTTATCTCCATTTTTTAGACTATGTTGAGAGCCATTATAATGTTTTTTTGCACTAACTTTGGGAGGAAACTCATTTTTCCTTACTCAAACCCTTGGATTGATTTTAAAAAATTGAACAAGTTAAAATACATGCCAAATATAAATGCAAGTTCAATGGGTGTAGTTTTGAATTATAGACCTCTCATCCTCTAATAGATAGTTGATAGTTTTGATATTCATTTTTCTCTTGAAAGGTGTTTAACAAGACAAAAATATATGCAAAACGGGGAAGCAAAATACTATATTGAAAATGCTTTAAAAACTTTCAAACAAGTGCAATTTGAATTCAACAAATTTTAAAAAAATTGCATTTAGGGTTTTGAAATTAAACAAATACATGCATTTTGAACTCTAAAAAAATTGAATTTTAAATACCTAGTGCTCAATAGTGCTCGATATGCAAACTGGAATGATGAACTTTGAAGAGAGGAACGGAAATTTGCTTTCGCCAGAGAGAGAAACCTTGTTTGGTCGCCATCACGGACTCTGTTCGCCGTGTACACTAGGGAGACAGTGACTGGTAAAAGAACACAGTAAAAGTGTGAAAATGAAACATTTTTTTTTGTTTTTATCATATTGAAGGGGTTCGGTCGAACCCATGTTCGACCAAACCCACTTGGATATGATTTTTTAATTCGGGCATTCATTGGTTCGGCCGAACCCAATGGTTCGATCGAACCAATGAAATGGTTCGGTCGAACCCATTTGATTTGGGGAATGGAAAAAATCTGAATTTTCCTTCCTCTTAGAAAGTGTAAACCACTATTCTAAGGTAACCCTATATTTTATACAAAGTTTGGGTTATTTTTTCCAAATAATCCCTTTTGGGTCGTCTCTGCCTCTTGGTCTACTCTACCTGAGATGAACTAAATTCTCACTTCATTCTAGTGGAATGAACATCCCCAACTGGACCCACTGATAGAACTTCAAATTTTTTCTCTTCATGTTCCATTCCTACCTTGCCTTATGTTACTAGTTTTTCATGGTGTTGGAATTTTCCTAGGGTTGGGCGTTTTAGCTTTATTTTCATGTAAAACCCTTGTGTTATTTTACACCTTGGTTGGGATCTTTTTCACTGTTACCTTTTGAAAGGGTTTTGAAATGACTTATGTCCTATCATTTTGTCTTGGTTGGGTCCTTTTGTCTTAATATTTATTTTCCTCTGCAGGTTTTATTTTCCTAAGTCTTGGTCGGCGCCGTGTTTTATAATTTAAAAACAACTTATGTCATTCACCATCTACCTAGTGATGTCCCCTTGTCCTTTTAATAAATGTTCTATTTTGCAGAGGGATAAAATTTGCATTACCATTGATCAACTATCGTTTGATCTCAGTCGTTTCCCGCCATCCCACGATGACCCCACCACATTGCTTTGGTTGATCGCAATGTCACGGGCGGGCACCACGTGTCCCATTTGATGAAGCCGAAGGACTAAGGAAAAAAACCTTGGTAAATTAATCTAGCCTTAATACATTAGACGACGGGTTACTAAAGTGTTCTTAAGATGCACATGTTTTAAATCAACAGATATGTTATAATCTTGGCGGGAAAGTTGCTTGATGGATAATGATAAGGTTGGTGACTATGTTGAAAGAACTAGATCACCAATAATCAAGATCTACGGTTGCCTGCCATCGCGTGGTCAAAAGTTGCAAGGTCTTTACTGATTGTGATATCACGAGCGACCACCATGTGGATTTCCTTAGCAGCGTATTGTATGGTGGACCCCTTATTTCCATGTTGGTAATTGTGTCAGCTTGTTTTGAAGGTGATCGTTTGATGATTTGATCAAACTAAACGATCGACGACTAGAATTTAAATCTGCATCAAATATGGTTGGAGTCGTTCATCTAGCACATGAGAGAGATTTAATGGTGGATGAGACACTTGTTGGCATGATTTGATCGAATTAAAATCAATTCTCCTACTTTTATTGTATCACAAAGCATTCAAGTATTTTGCGAAGTAGTCTCAGAGCCAAAAGTGAAGTTGCGAGTCTTTGCAACCAGAATTTGGATTTCTGCAAGCACAAAGCCGTGAGTTAATTTATGTGTTTCCTGGTTACCCTGCACTTGAATTTGGGAAAATATTTACTGTACTTGTCATAGGGTTTTTTGATAAACGTTTTA
Source organism: Sequoia sempervirens (assembly GCA_007258455.2). Lineage (NCBI taxonomy): Eukaryota > Viridiplantae > Streptophyta > Pinopsida > Cupressales > Cupressaceae > Sequoia > Sequoia sempervirens. The sequence continues at coordinate 615,688,524 of VDFB02271358.1, forward strand.
GGGCTATAGTTTGTGAGAAATTGCATTGTTTTGTTCTGTAATTTCATATCTCTGGTTAGTCCTAGCTGTTTGAAGTGTGAAGTTGTAAAGAGACCCTAGTTTGTCCAAAATGGCACCACCAAAGCAACATTCTAGCCAAATTGACTATTTAAATAGAAACTTGTATGATGATTTCCTAGATCAATTTCCCCTGTCAACAAATGATAGAAAAAATGGATTGGTCCTAATGGGAGGAAAAATCCTGGGGGAAGGGTTAGTATATAATTTCTCCAACACAGCTAATGCTAGGGTTCCTCTCACAAGCTTGGAAATGTTCAAATTGTGGTATGGACAAAGGAATTTTCTTCACCCCTTTTCAAATGGCTGGATGTATGATTTGGGAAAGCTAGTGGTGCCAAACATGTTCCCTGATATAGACTTGTTTAGAGCAGTGGCCGCAAGATATGACCCTGTCACACAGGTAATAATGGATAATGATGGAAGGATTTTGTTAAGCATTAGCAGAGATGAAATTCATTAGGTTTTTGACTTGAGTGAACCAAGTGAATATTTGGTTCCTATCAATCTTGAGGAAATGAAGCAGGAATATGCAAAGTTGAAGTCTCTTTTTAGAGCTAGGTTGCTTCCACCTCATCTGGCTAGGGCAGGAGGTTCAAGATTTTATATTAGCCCCAACAACCAAGAACCTTTCAGATGAAACTATTTTGCAAATCATTTCTTGGCCACTTTTTATTCATTGTGTCAGATTTTAGGTTTCAATCTTGGTACGGTGATGCCCATTGCATACATGTTCATGAGGGTGCAAATACAACACCTCAATTTCTCTGTGACGTATGAATTTTCTTATTTCTTGGCTAAGAGGATATATGAAGGGATGTCAAAGTTGCAGAAAAATGATACCAACACTCAATTATTTTGGTATTCTATGTTGATGTATATGTTCTTGTGCAACAATGTCAATTTCTTCTTTGAAAAGATGGAATTAAGGCAATTAGATGATGGAGAAATATTGCTAGTACAATTATGAAGTGCAGATTTATCTTGCAATAAGGAAGGCACCAGTTATGTGAAATTTGATAATTTCTTTGCTTCTAGATTGAGGGCTAGATTGATGGTAAATATACCCAGGATCCCTGAGGAATTGCATGATTTCCTCATACCAAAGTGGGGGAAGCTAGAGCTGAATGTCTGCCATAACTGGGGTGACATTATCCCATACCCAGTCAGTACTGTTTTGAGGGTATATGGTTTTCAAGGAGTGCCCCCTATACTACCATACAATGTGCCACCAAGAGTGTGGTTTGTAGAAGTTGTGTGGAAAATAGGTTGTATCCATGAGGACAACCTCACTAGGAGGGATCAATGAACTTTTTTCCCAGATTATATAGTGGTGTCTGATTTTTCCTTTTCAAAAGGAGGCTGGGTGCATTTTAGGAAGTTCTTTGATGATTATCATTTGAGGTGTGGTCCAAAATGGCAACATGATCCAGAGGGTTTCTTTGCCCTTTTCAGACAAAGAATAAAGGGTGGCAAGTTTGTGCATGAGTTCAACTTTCCCAAGGACCTGATTAGAAATGAATTTGATTTAAATAGGTAGGAGTTGAACAAGGAGAAATGGGTAGCTTATGATAAGCTATTAGATATTGTGCACAAAATTGATCCAAAGTACGATCCATTGTTGGAGTTTAGTCCACACCATAAGAAAATTGAGTTTCTGATGGGGAACTTCAAAGAGATTATGTGCACCTTGAGAACCAAGAAGATAAACTTCTAGAATTGAATCTAGGTGTACAGGAACAAGGTGCCAAGCCAATTGAAACAAGGCCAACATATCAGCCTATGGAAAGGTGGCCCATTTACAAGAGGAAAAGGGATGACAACAGTGATGAAGAAGTGTATAGAAAAGGAAAGTAGATAATGAAGTTTCCTTCACAGCCAAGTCCAAAATTCAAAGTGCCTAGGGCAATTAAAATCATTGATCTAGAATCATCACCATAAGATAGTCCCTCATCACCACCATTTGAGCCAAGCCCTAAAAGGCAGAGAGTTGATCGACCACAAGAAGATCTGATGAATGAAATTGTTGTTATTGATCATGACATGCAGGTTGGTATGCCTTCCCCTCCTAGGCCAACTAAATTGGTTTTATCTAATTTGGATATGAAAGGAAAATGTGTACAAGATGCAAGGATGGAAGCATGCAAGGAGTTTCTAGATGACAATTTATTTGTGAAAACTCATGTATTCTTGTAATTGGTATGGAGGATGAAATTTGAAGAATATCAAGATAAATGTTAGAAGAGAAGAGAACTAAGACCTAATAGGTCAGACCAAGAGAATGATGAGGAAGCGAAAGTTGAATTGATGGAAGAATTCAAGAACATCACTCCTGAGGAAGGGAGAAAACTAGTGAGTTAGGCTGGTGTATTGATTTTTCTTGAATGGGACATTGCAGATGAAGTAGCCTTTAATGCTATTTTGAAGTCCAAGCATCCCTTGCAAGATTCTGAAGAAGAGGTCAAGGTAGCACTGCAAGACTTTGCCTTCAGTGAGGAGTACGAAATGTTGGAAATTTGGGAATTGGCCCCACAAGGGAGAAAGCCAAATGTTTTTTATATCAACCCAAATTTAAGAGAATGGCTAATAATAAAGAGAGCTTCAGAGATCTCCACCACTGAGGCCACTAATTTGACTGTGAATATGGCTAAATTGGCCCAAAAGACTGCTAAAAGGGAGGAAGACGAAAAGAGGATCCTAATGGAGAAGTATAACCTTTTGATTGAGGAATATAGCAAGATGTAGCAGAAGAATGTTGAGTTGCAGACTGAGGTGGAAAGATTAAGGTATAAATAGATTGGGGAGACATCAAGTGCTCTAGGAATCAGTTCATTTCCTTCCACATCAAGGTCAGTGCCTCTTGCTTCTCCAATTGTTTCCACACCAAGGTCTCCTAGTTAGAATCCTTTCTTCACCCCTTCTTTAGAGGAAATTGATGAAGATATAGAATGCTCTATGGATCCTACAAAGAAGAAGCTCATGCACAAAATTGATGAATTACATGCATCTTTGAAGGTAAGTGAGGAAGGATCCCTTTCAAAGAAAAAGGGGATTGTTACTAGTGTCTTGAGACATTTAAATGAGAGGGTTGATAATAAATTTCCATCTATACATTCTTTATATTATTTATTATTAGATACAATAAAAAATATTGAGAGGGATCAGGAAGTAGTGATACCATTAGCTGAAAATTGGATCCCTAGGGCTAGTGAATTAGATGTAATGTATAAGACCTCAAGGTTTGATACAAATAATAGGCCCCAATCATTAAGTACTACTCAAGTATTAGTTGAATCATTGCGAGGTTTTTAGACCCTACTCGATGACTTGAGTAGGAAGATCAGGGAATTGGTAAAGAATTTTAATGATTTGGGTAACACATTGTTACCTGATATAATTGACGATCAGGGGAAAATCAGGTCACTCCAATAATGGCAGGATCAAGCAAGTGAGGTCATCAGTGATCAAATTAAATTAATTTGTGATAACTCAGATTATGATTTGTTGGTGAGCTGTATGGATAAAATCATTAGCACCAGCTCATGTTTGGAATCTTTTGAAAGAGATGTAAATCAATTAGTGGTAAAATACACACCTTATAGTACCAAGGTGAATGAGGTGATTAATTTTGACTGGCCGACTGATGAAGAATACCAGAAATGGGTAACTAAATATTTAACTGAGGAAGAGTAAAAAGAATGAGTTGCTAACGGGTAGTAGATTGGATGTTGCAGTTACAACAGTTTCCAGTCTTGCTTTGGTGGCAGTCTTGGTGCGGTATTCTTATCATTTTTTGTTGCTACATGAACTTTTCCCAACGGGCACAATGAACAAGAATATTCTCTAGGGTGATGGCTATTGTAACAATTTTTGGAATATCACCAAGTGTGCCAATTTGTTGGTGACATGTGTAATTTTTGGTGTGATGCTTGTGTGCTCCTTCATTTTCTATAAGAAGGATTTCAAGGCTAGAAGTACAAGTTAGAAAGTTAGATAATTTTGGGTCTAGTCTAGGTGAAGTTGCAGAGAAAATTGTAAAGTTCGATAGTTTTAGAGAAATGCAATTTAGGTCATGAGTCAGTCTGAAATAGATTTTGAATTCATGGGGATGTAATGTTGTATAACAGTACTAGCATTTGAGTTGAAATGATAAATTCAAGCTCATGTCTCTCCATTGTACATGCATATCTAAACTTTGAATAAAATAACTAAGGGTTGTTTCATTCATCTCACTGATGTGGTGTGTATGATTCTATTTTAGCTTTAATTCAAGGAATTAATTAAAATGCTTGAATGGGATTATAGGTAGATATGTTCTATATAAGGATTTGATAAGTAGTATTGGGTTAGAATGCATGTTGATGAAATTGTAATGCAATGTTATCAGGGATCTTATATGTTATGTGTTAAATCTGTCATAAACCCTTAGATGCTTATGAATTTGACTCCTAAAATGGATATATGGCAATGATCTAAGTTGTATTTATCCGTATGATTCATATTTGTTTGTTTTTGCCTAGAGTTTGCTACAAATTGCTAATCAATGACTATCTTATACTGTGGATTGTGTTGTAGTTATCTCATGCTCCAATTAGTTGATATTATTGATGAACAACCAATTCTATTTGATATTATCCTATTGTGTTGAGCTATTGAGTGAGATTATCTATTGTTGTTAATGTTGTTTATAATGATGGTGCAGAGGTTGTAAACACATTAAGGGATCACCCTCCTGGGTCTTGCAGAGCCCGAAGTGTAGGAGGCTTTTTAAAGTCCTCATCAGTTGGTCTAGGTCCTTTGAGCTTCCCTTGATTAGAATTGGAAATTCCATAGGTAGATTAGAAGACCAACTTGGTTAGTAGTAAAAAACAAAACCAACACAGTTCTTCTTAGAGAGAAAATTTCCTTATATGCTTCATCACTCATCGTTGATCTTCCCCAAATTTTAGGGTGCAATTAGCGATGAAATTATTCATGCAATGATTTTTAGTCCATTGGATTATCCTATTTTACAACTCCATCAATGGTTCTCCAGTCTTTTGCTGCTTTCCTTTTTTTCTTTACGCAAAATCTGTAGGATCCTACCACGTTGCCTGCTCTACCAATAGTCATCTCCAATCATCGATGCATCTCATTCTTCATCGGCATCATCAAGGATGTAAACATCCCTACAATGAAACTTCAGCCCTAATTTTTGTAGCCTATTCCTTTGATCACGCTCGTTCCTCCATCGCACATCGTTAATTTAAACTTTGCACCTCAACTCCTATCAATGACAAGAATGTAGTGAAGGCATCAGATTTAAACATGTATACCTACATAAAAATCAATGGAACAAAATACATCACTCATAAGATCTCATCATATAGGTGAAAGAAAACCTTTTAGAGAATACCATCACTCGTCGATAATTTGGAACTCAAGCTTTGAAATGAATTCGTGATGAGTGATAAAACATAAGGCCATCGCTCATCGCTAATTCTCTTCATACAATTTGTAAGCAATTAGTGAAGAGAGGATTTACAATGTACATCGTGCATAGCTAATGTGACTTAACATTTAAAACATATCCGTGATCACATGATATAAAGGAAATTACATCATATCACTCATCTTTGATCTAAATTTATCATTTTATGACCATCCGCAATGAATGATAAGAATAAAAGGCTAGAGCATTGCTTATCACTGTTATAGATTTGAAGGCTCAAAAGCCATTAGTAATGAGCGATGTTAGAGAAAATACCATTCCATCACTCATCGCCAATTCAAAATATGTACCTATGAATAAATCAACGATGAGAAATATAGTATGAGGGCCATCGAGACTTAAGTGGAAACTTTGAGCACATGCACTTATGTTGTTCTAATGAGGGAGATCCCCTAGGATGACATGAGAATAGTAGGATCAATAACTTCTAAGTCACGAAATGCAAAGAATATAAAGGCCAAAAGATCCTTTATTTAACCTTATAAGAAAAGGGCGATTTAGATCTAGACACAAGAGGGGCAAGTCACTAGATGATAGTGAATAACATAAAACATAACTTAGGCAACCAAAAATTGGGAATACACATCATTGCACTAATACAATTGATCAAGGGTTGTAGTATTTGTAAATCATTTATGCAAGGTTTTGATCAACATAAAAATCCTAATGCAATGATGGAGACACAACCATATATCAGAAACAAGGACCTAAGCCAAAATTTCATAGACTTAAGATGGAACAAGGAAATTTTTTGAGGGGTTCCATAAGTGGCTATAGTTGGAGACACATGCCTCCTATAGGCATGGTGAGATCCCAGAATTTTAGGTGAAGTAGACTAGGCACAAGAATAAAAAACAAAAGAAACAACATATGTACAAGATTTACACAGGCTAAAAAGATTTGAAGATGGAGATCCAATCTCCACCCAACCAACTTGAAAATTTCTTTAGAGGTACAATTTGTAGTGTGTACTCTTCAATCTAATTAGGCTTTATTTCCTGATTGGTGGCACTAGACCACAAAAACCTCAAGTAAAGTCCCACCTCTGTAAAAAACCAACCTTTTAAAAGAACTGATGTCCTTCCATCCACATTTTTTCCTATTATACCACTGCAATAAGAGTGATTTAATTTCTATCAAAATAAAAGTTAGGCCTCTTCTGAACAAGTCAGAGTCTGCCTAATTACAATCATTGCCATTAACATCTCTCACAACCTTTCTGAGCATAACATTGCCAATGTAATCTTTGTTATTCTTTATTGTATAATTAGGCATAAACTAAAGAATCTCATTCTCACATGACACATATGTGTTATTTTTGTAGACACACAAAATATGCATTCATTTCAATTCACCATTTTAATTGAATAACCTTTATTTAATTAAATCTAGCATTTTATCCTCTAATTAAATAAATTCACTTTATTTAATTAAATCATTAGCTCATTTGATTAAATAAATCATCTTGTAAGTTCATCTCCTTTAAATAAATTAACCTTTATCTTACATCAACCTTTTAATTAAATAAACCAAACTTTATTTAATTAAATCTCAAATTCATATTCCTCCCTTTTGATTTAAATAAATCAAAGTATCTAAGTCAAATGGGTCAAAATCGCCTAAATCCTTCACTAAATTAATTTAATCACCCATCACATCCTCTAACTTTTCCCACTTGCACAAATAAATCAATTAATTCATTTATTAAATCCTCATTTTCCCTCAACAAGGCATCTTTGGGGAATATTCCCTCAAGTTTTAATTTCAAAACAAGTTGACTTGTCCCTTCCAACATGACATTAACTCCCCTCTTACATGTCCCGCACTTGGCATTTAAGTCCCTTTTTGTCCCTCCAACAAGACAAATTTGAATTTGAAAAGGCCAACTAATCTCATTTATTGACACATTGAGCAAAACTTGCACAACCTCCATCCACTCACAAGGTGACAAGTGGCTCCTTCTTATTGGCTAAATCTTTATCCCACATTGCTCACTTTTGGGTACTCTTTCAACTTGACATTCTATAAATAGAAATCTCATTCTTCAACAATCCATCCACAATCTTCATGCAAAGTTACTCTCTCCATATTGAGAGCTAATTTTTCCCATTATCATCTTCATCATTGGATTATTAGGGATTGGGAAAGGGCTTCTTTCCACAGAAGCACCAATCCACTGTGAGATAGGATTTACTTCATGTTTTCTTGTATGCTTTCAATTATTTTATCTAATTCTTTGTTGTTTTGATTTCATTATGAGGCATGTTGAGTTATTTCATAGGGATGTTGACTATTTGCTTTGTTTTAAAATACTAATTATTCTTTGTATGTTAGGATTTTAGCCATTTGTAGATTTCACATCCACAATTTCTATTATATGAAGCATATGTGTACTAAAAATAACATTCCTTGTTATTTATCTCATTGTCATGCTTCATAAAAATACCTTCCAGTTGAACTGGAAACTAAAAGTATTCATACTCCAAGTAGTTGGCATCATGATACTCAACCTTGTTTGTAAAATCTGTATTAAATGTAAAACATTCATAAGCAATTCCCTCTAGGAGCTCATCAATGTGTTGCTTTGTTTGCATAAGTCCACACTCTAACTCTATTTTGAAATGCATCATTAGAATCCTCAGCAAAGAGTGGATTATCCCTGCACCCATAAGGATCATCATTTTTATCAACTGATGAAGATGGAGGCTCACCAAATAAGGGGTTTTTTGTTACATTCTTTTTTGACATAAGAACCTCAACCTCCTCAACATGAAGATCACAATTCTTCATATCATCACTATATTTTGAAACACCACAATCAGTGTCCTCTTCATACCTAGAATAATCACAATCAACCTTGAACTCATAGCAACCAATACTATCCTTCATTTCATCCTCTGATTGTTTAGCACACATGCTTGAAATTTTTGTCACGTTCACACAATTTGAGATATCGGGTTCAAGAAAATGTTCAAGCTCTATAGCACTATCACCTAAAAATGGTGGCATCCTATTACTCAAATTCTCATCACAATACATAACCTGATCATTTGAGAGTGCACTCATATCATTATCACTCTCATCACCAAAAAAATTATTAAATTTACTTGAACCATGAGACTTGAAATTGACCTTATTTGCGACCTCATCATTTGAATAGCTAATAGTTCCATTAAAAGGTGTGATATGCCAAATATCTGAAATTGTTTGCATCTCTTTATCAGCTATGCTATGTAGTGCATTTGAAACTTCATGAATGCAATCCACAGGTGCATACATGACATCATTTGAATCATAGCTCATATCAGGGATATTGTGATCAACATTATGAAATGATGTATAAGATGAAACACTAGGAGTGTAAGTGCTCTGATATTCATTTTTAACTTCTGACTTACACCATTTATCAACATTTGGTGTCTTATGGTAGCAAATAATTGTATACATATAACTTCCTTGCACTGCATACTTCAAGTTATTTTCAATGTTCATGGCTATCCCATATGCTTGATGCAAGATTTTGGGGTCTTTATCTCTTAGTAGATAGCTCATCTTATTATCAAAAGCTCTCAAATAAACAACCAAAGACACTGCATCACTTAGTCCCAAAGTCTCAAGAATGTCCCTTAATGTTTTATCAAACTTTTGGTTAAATGCTAGGACTAGCTCATCCTCCTCTTTCTCAATGTTCATAAATTTATTTAGCAATGAACTAGCACTAATCCTTTCACCAAATTGCTCCATGAACACTACCTTGAACTCTTCCCAAGAAAAAATAGAGTATGTTGGTAAATCAAAGAATCAATCTCTTGTATCTCCTTTCAAAGATTGGACAAACAACCTCATGATTACATCCTCATGATCTACCTCAAAGTCATCCATTAAATTGTTGAGTTGTTGCAAATGCTTACTGGCTGATTCACACTTTGTACCATTGAATTTTTGTAGCTCATTTCTAATTTCAGATGGAATAACATTTGGGTAGCCATAAATGCCATCAAAATTTATGGTTCTATATCTTTCATTGTTGAAAATTCTCTTATTACATGACAAAACCTAAGCACTATGCATTGTTACATTTGGGTCCACACAAGGATGCATAGGTTGATGATACATTTTCTTACACCTTTACAAGCCTTTTAGTATCAAATTTTTAGTTACACAAGGCAGCTCAGACTTCTTTTACAACTTGGTCTTAAGCTTTTACAATGCTAATTTTCTCTACTTGCTTAAGACCTTCAAAATGGGTTTCCTCAAGAACATTGCATACATCCCTCATAATAGATACTAAAATCTAGTAATACAAAAGTATGCAAGCCTACCACTACTATTTCCCTTTCTTAGTGCTTAATCACTCAATAGGGAATCAAAATTTTCAAGTCTTACAAATATGGTTTTCATATACAAGTTTATCCTTCATGAAAACCAAAACATGGAGAATACTTGGATGTGTTGCAGTTGCTATAGGTTTTTCGTATTGACTGGAAATCTTGGTAGAACTGAAACTTCTCTTCACATCTTCATCAGTTTCTTTTGACAGAGTCACCATCTCTCTTCACAGAAGATTGAACTTCAAGCAATATGAAGCTCCTTCAACAATGAATTTCCTTTTGAGTCTTCTGCCTAGTAGAGAACCACATATCATGCAACATTCAAGTTCACTACAATAATTTCACCTCCAGGTCTGAAAACTTTTCCATATGAACTAGATGTTCAAATTCAACAAAAATCCTTGACTCTGTGATGTAACAGTCTGCAACTGGAGATTCAAATTTCTCCCTATTGGAGTCGCCATTTTTGTTGGTGATTTTTCTAGTAGAACTAAGCAATTCTCTAAAAAGTAGCCAACTCCTATGATGAAGAACTATTGGGTTAGTGGCCAACACAATGAGCATAGGATATTATGGTCCTTACTCCTTCACTTCAAGCTCTGTGAAACTTGGGAGGGTGATCCCAATTGTATTTTTGTGAAGTATATTTGATTAGCAACACATTTATACACAAATTGATTCCTAGTTATTGCAAATAAAATCCTCCTCACTAAAGATTTGGTGTATTTTCAAGTGAGTGACCAGCTATTCACTAGGAATTGGGGATAATACCCACATACACTATCCTTGAAAATATTTTTAATTGAATATTGTCTTATCTTAAGTCTAGGGCCCAAAACACTATTTGTTCATTTTATGCAATATTTTTTGACAAAATGACCAGTGTCTCATCAATTGGAGCAACAAAGTCAAATATGTAAGGATCAATAATTTACAAACTACTCAATTTAGAGATAGGCTGACTATTTTCATAATTCTTTGCATTTATGAAAACTCTTGGTGCCTAAAACATTTACTTCTTATGAATCCTAAGCAATTCCTTAAAAATTTTATAACCCTATTCAAGTATTTTAATTAACTCCTTGAATTAAAGCTAAAAATAGAGTAATACATTCAAATAGAATATCTAAAGATAAATGATAACACCATTATTATTTCTCATTTATAACTTGTAAGGAACATACATAGGAGAGTATATGCTTCTAGACTAATATTTGTTTCAATATCAGTAATTTATATAAAACTTATTTAAGATCGCTACATATAGGATTTCATATCCAAGACAAACTACTGGCCTATTATTAGTATTCTATTCAAAGTTCCTTTTCTGGACTTAGGTTTCACCTAAAACCCTATTGAGACTTCATAATTTGACCTCCATAATAAGCCACAAAATCCCTTTTATAGAAGAAGAGAGCAACAAGCATTAGACTTAACTACATTTGCATTTCGTTTCATTTGCACCAAAATTCGAGACTTTCCTAATTAGTTACATGTAATCATTTAAGGAAAATGGAAGAGTAAAAGACCACATTCCATATTCCTTGAATGAAGACATTTCAGCTCCTTAAAAGGAAAAGTTTGTTGCAACTGTGTTGAATCATCATCCTTGTTGACCAAAGAAGATTCTCCAATAATAGCTCTAACACAAACTTGTTTATCATCTGAAAACAACATACACACTGCCAAAGTTAATTAGTCTAGAACTTATCCTACACACCAGCCCAAAAACATTCCACATTAGCACTAGAAATAAGAAATCACATAAGTGATGAATAGGAAAATCCTAATAGAAGGGGAATGGTTTCATCAAAAACAGAAATAGGGCACAGTCATCACTTTGAGTCATCAACCTCAGAGGATACTCGCCCACGTTTTGCTTGTGGTTGGATTGGAGAAATTGTCACGACTTCCTTGTTAGAATCCCTTGATGGTACCATGGAGAGGGGATAATAATCACCCTCTGGATCAATTTCACCCTCACTATCTGAAGAGTTATTAGAAACCTCACATGGAGAATTACATCCTTCTAGATAAGCCTTACAATGTTCACTCTCCCTCCTTGACTTCTTTTTCACCATCCTCTTCTCTTTATCTTTAACCAATTCTTTTGAAACAATTTGGCCCTGTAGATGGAAATCCTTCTTGTCATCATACTTCTTGAATTTCTTGAATCCCATTCTACCTTTTGGTGTATTGAGAGCTCCTTGTGTTTCAATATTGTCCTCAGAAACATTTTCCTCAAACTCAAGCAAACTCAATTATTTAGATTCTAGAACCAACATGGCAGACCTAATCAACTAGGACAAGACTTCTACTCAAGAAAAATTTAATACTCACACATTTGCTTACTAACCCACGCCTCTCATTCATTGTAGACTAAAATTTGATGAAAAATAATAATAGGTAACCAACATTAAATAAAAAATTGAAGCATGCAGAATTAATAGCTTAGTTTTGAATGTAGGCTGTTGATTTTAAAGAATTTAAAACTTCATCTATGGTGATATGAGCCTCATTTTTTATGCCTTTAGAAACTTTCTCATAAAAAACAATGATGCCAACTCAAGTGTTGTGATTTGTCAATCAACATGTATCGCCAACCTAATCTGTACTTTTTCATTAATATTGGCAACTTAGTACACAAGAGCAGTTATTCTTAGAGAGAAAATTTCCTTATACGCTTCGTCGCTCATTGTTGATCTTCCCCAAATTTTAGGGTGCAATTAGCGATGAAAGTATTCATGCGATGATTTTTAGTCCATTGGATCATCATGTTTTAAGACTTCATCAATGGTTCTCTAGTCCTTTCACTGCTTTCCTTTTTTGCTTTACGCAAAATCCTCAGGATTCTCCCATTTTTCCCTCTCCATAAATAGTCATCTCATATCGTGGATACATCTCATCCTTCATTGGCGTCATCAGTGATGTAAACATCCCTACGATGAAACTTCAACCCTCAGTTCTAGGGCCTATTCCTTTGATCATGCTCATTCTTCCATCATGCATCGCTAATTTAAACTTTGCACCTAAGCCCTATCAGTGATGGGAGATGTAGTGAAGGCATCAAATTTAGACACATATACCTGCATAAAAATCAATGGCACAAAAGAAATCACTCATAAGATCTCATCATTTAGGTAAAAGAAAACCTTTTAGAGAACACCATCGTTTGTCAATAATTTGGAACTCAAGCTTTGAAATGAATTTGCGATGAGCAATAAAACATAAGTTTGTTGCTCATTTCTAATTCTCCTCATATAGTTTGCAAGTAGTTAACAATGAGAGGATTTACAATGTGCATCACATATCACTAATAAGAGACTTAGCATTTATAGCATATTTGCGATCATGCAATGTAAAGGAAATTACATCATATCGCTCATTACTGATCCAAATTTATCATTTTATGACCATCCGCGATGAACGATAAGAATAAAAGGCCAAAGCATCGTTTATCGCTGTTATAGATTTGAAGGTTGAAAAGCCATTAGTGATGAGTGATGTCAAAGAAAACACTATCCCATCACTCGTCACCAATTAAAAATATGTACCTATGAATAAATCATTGATGATCGATATAGTATGAGGGCCATCGAGACTTAAGAGGAAACTTTGAGCACATGCACTTAAGTTGTTCTAATGAGGGGGATCCCTTAGGATGACATGAGAATAGTAGGATCAATAACTTCTAAGTCATGAAATGAAAAGAATATAAAGGACAAAAGATTATTTATTCAACCTTATAAGAAAAGGGTGATTCAAACCCAAACATGAGAGGGGCAAGTCACTAGATGATAGTGAATAACATAAAACATAACTTAAGCAACCAAAAACTGGGAATACACGTCATTGCAATAATACAAGCGATCAAGAGTTTTAGCATTTGTAAATTATTTATGCAAGGTTTTGATCAACATAAAAACCCTAATTCAATGATGGAGACACAACCATATATCAGAAACAAGGACCTAATCCAAAATTTCACAGACTTAAGATGGAACCAAGATTTTTTTTTAAGGGTTTCATCAATATATATAGAGGGAGAGGAATAGACATAGAAATGGGGTGATATAGATAGATAAAGGGGGATAGTGAAAGAGATAGAGAGATAGTGATAGAGGTAGAGAAAGATATTTATTGAAAGAGATAGAGAGAGGAGTGAGAGGGAGATAAAGAGAGAAATGCAGATAGAGATGTAATGAATGAGAGAGGGGGGAGAGGGAGAGATATCTCGATAGATAGAGAGGGTAAGAGGGAGTGACATAGATGGTGGTAGATATGGAGAGATAGAGAGCAATAGGGAGAGATATATCAATCACAATCCCTATATATCTATCTATTCATTATCTATTTGTATATTTCTCATTATCTTCGTCTCTACATATATCTTTTCTTCCCTCTATTTATCTTTATCTCCCTATCTCTTTCTGCAACTTTATCTCTATCTATGTCTCTCTCCTCTTCTCTCTTATTCTTTTTCTATATCTATTTTTCTCTATCTCCATCACTATCTCTACCTCTTTCTTTGTCCCTCTTTATTCATCTCTCTATTTCTATTTATCTTTCTCTTTTTATCTCTATCTCTATATTTGTTTCTCTCTCTTCTCTCTTTTTTTCTCCTTATCCCTCTTTTTATCCCTTTATTTCTATCTTTGTTCCCCTCACACTATCTATCTTCATTTGTCTCATTTTCTCCCTCTCTTCCTCTCTTTCTCTTTTTTCTCTCTCCACCAATATATATATATATATATATATATATATATATATATATATATATATATATATATATATATATATATAATCTCTATCTCCCTCTCCATTTTCTCTTCCTTTATCTTTCTCTTTTTCTCTCTCTCTCTATGCTTTTTTCTTCTTAAGTGTGCAATGGATACATTAAAGAGGTCTTAAAAGTGAATTATCATATCCTTAATCAAATTACATGCTACCTTGAGCATAACTTCCCAAGGACACATGCCATCCTTTGATTGTTGACATGAAACAACTAATCAAAAGTTTGTTTCCCTTTTCTCTCTCTCTTTTCCTTTACATATCTCTTATATTTATCTCTCATGCTCTCTCTTTGTTTATTCCTCTCTCTTTCAATCTCTATCTCCATTTATCTCTATCTCTCTAAATTTTTCTTTTTCTCTCATTCTCTATCTTTTGAGTTTCGTTGTCTTTATTCTAGCCTATAGGCTACATATAGTGTGATAGTTGAGCCTAAACCAACTCTCACACCTGCAAACCACTATTGAGTTGTTAGAAAACAAGTTTCAACTACCATTTAATGGTAAACCAACTATAGCTTAATGGTACATTCCTCTAAAATATTAGGTAAAAGCCTCCAAAGTCCCACTTATCACATAAAAGCCCGATAAATATTGATTTGACAATTGGATGAGAACATTCTCTTTCCACTTGCAACATAATTTTTTTCAATTTTATGACAACTTTCTTTTTTCATTTGTATTGGTTAATGTTTGAAATATCTATGCAAATATCTCATAATAAGATAATACTTAATTTCTTTAAAGAAAAAATCTAGATTTGTCTAAAATTATTTCATTCAATTATTGACCACTTATTATTACTGCTTGCCATGAGGCGTAGTACTATTGCAATTAGTTCTTCAACTCATTTTGTTAATTAGTTCTTAATAAGTTGGTTTTGAACCAATTAAAAATTAGAATTTTATGCTCTTCAAATATAATTTAATTTTTTTAACTTAGTGAACATGTTAAATACTTAACTTTAAAAAGTGTAAAAAATATTTTTTTCAAACATAATTGGCTAAGAAGTTTGAGGTTTTATGAGAAAATTTATAGGGGAAGCAAGGTAAACTATTTTTTTAACATTTTTTAAATGATTTTTCATTTTTACTTGTAATACCCCTCATCTTACTAGTTGAACTCATTATTTTTCTATGCTTTTTTTTGATACTTTGAGACTATGTAGCACTATTTATTGTTTGGTTTGGTGGATTGGATAGTTAGATTGTTTGGTGATTATGCTACTTCATTTGAGGACATGGTTATTTGATATGACATTATGGTTTGGTGATGTTAATTTGATTTCAGTAATACATTGTGATGCAGTGATTTAGTAATTTATTTTATGATGTGATCAATTAGTTAAAAATGTTATTTAATAATTGATATTGTAATTGTTAGGATAGATGTGGTGAGAGGACAATGTAACACCACTCATTTACGAGTGCCCTGCTACACTGCAATTCCTTCTCACAATGTAATGCTTTGATTATATATATATAATGTACACGATCTTGTTTGTATGCAGGATATTGTTGGTATAGAGTCTCGATTCCACCTACTTCGGCAAGATAGGGCAAGCATCAAATTACCCAACGGGCATGATGTTGAAATAGAGATGACAAGGAAGTCACCCCATCCCATGTTTTGTCAGATTGTGTTGTCTAGTGGTATTGTGCGTCTTTTTTTTGTCATTTTTGCAATTTATTATAGTGGTTTGTGTGAGTGTATTGCTCACATTTATTTTACGTTGGTGTTTTGTATGTTGTGATTTATTTAATTAAATGATGTTAAAAAAATGTTTATTATAGTGTTGGAATAAATTTGTATTAAAATATAAAAGTTTTATTTTAAAAGTCATGTGATTTATTTAAAAGTGTAAATTAAAATATTTAAATTAGTATTTTGTGAATTTAATTAAATTAGCATGTTGAGGATAATTATGAAATAAAATAATTAAATAAATTAAATTGTGTGAATTGCAAGTAAAGCTTGCAAAATCAAAATTAAAAAAGAAAGTATTGTTAAATGGGAAAAAATCAATAAAAGAAAATAAAAGATAAAAATGACCAATGAGTATTGAGTTTGGCTGAAAAGCTGGAATTAAAATTAGAAAATTTCTTTTAATTTGGATTTTAGAGCTTTTGGAAAAGAAGAGATATATTTTTTTAATTTAATTGCAAAAGGGTGAGTTTTTTATTCACGGGAAAAATTTTGATAGAAGTTGCACAGAAATAATAGTTCTAAAATATTGGATCTTCTGAAGTTTTATGGGGAATTGTTTCATTTTCTTTCATAGTACTGGGGAGATTCTTCTAAATAGAATATTAGATTAGAAATTTGACCAAGGAAATCTGGAGAAGAGATTCTGAAGAAGGAATGAGAGCTCTTCAAAAAGGCTACCGAGATTAGGCAAAGCTTCATCCAAAATTTCAACAGCATAGGACTCCAGGTTCCATTTTCTTGTTTCTTCAATTTTCTAATTCAAAGAAAAATAAAAATAGATAAATTATATGATTTTTGTGAGAAAAGAAACTATGTGTGGTTTTAAAAAACTCTTTAGGAAGTAACAAAGAACAATATTCGTTTTATGAAAATGCCCAATTTGTCTATGACTTGATATGAAAGAATAAAATTTCATTCCTTCCAAAACAAATGAGTTTTCTTTGATATATATATATATATATATATCTTTGAAGGATATATATATATATGTGCATTTGAAATATTGCCAATTTTCTTACAAAAGAGTTTTGTTAAATAAATATATAATTATATGCATTTAAAATATTACCAGTTTTCTTACAAAAGAGTTGTTTTAAATAAATATATATATTTATATATATATGTATGTATATATACAAATATATATATATACACATTCCTATATATATAATTTATATATAACTATTTTTTTACATATCAAATTAGATTGAATTTTGAAGTGTCAAAATCTAAGCCGACAATACTATTGGCATTATTTTTGTTGTTGTGGGTAATATATTTTTTTATTGAGGGTTAGGGGGGACGACTGAGCCATACCCTCCCCCCTTCCCTGGGGGCTGTGGACTGGCCACAGTAGTCCATAGGACTGTTGCGTACAATAGTTGTATGGGCTGTTGCGCAACCCGTAGCGGCAACCTTTTGAGTTGGCTTTGTTTTATGTTATTTTTTAAAAAATTTATTTATATATATATAAATAAATAATTATCTATATATTTATTTTAATGTCTTTTTAATATATATTTTATAAAAAAATTATAAATAAAGATGATATTAGCACCAGCATGATTATATTCACAGTTTAGGATAATTAGAATAAAGTTGTATTTAATGTTTAGATATATATATATAATAAATATAACGATGTATTATTTTATGTTGTGAATTTCAATATGGCTATATGGTTATGGAAAAAGGTGAAATTGGCTATCATGGAAATTTCATTTCGAAACGGGTATGTGTAGGATCATCATGGAAAAAACATGTCTTTAAGTGGCAAAAAATTCAGAAAAATCAGAGCTAGGCAACTTGACATAAAAAATTCAATAAGTTATCTATATTATTTCAAAAAATATGTAAGAATAGAATTTGAAGCAAATTGAATGTAGTTTCTAAACTACTAGGTTTATTTTTTTTAAACAAAATCTATTTGGTGAAAATTTGAAATTTCAATGCAGTAGTACTTAAATTTTAGGGAAAAAATAAGTAGGTATTTGTTTGACCACCCTAACCACAATAAAATGATAATATTTTTTCATTAGATTTTATATATATAAGTAGAGGACTCATGTCCCAATGTGATGAATATTTTTTTGTAATTTTTTTCCAAGTAAATAATTAATTATGATTTTTTTATTACAACTTTTAAAAAATATAAAAACTCGTACTTCTAACCACCTTCACTTGGTCAAAACTTCATGAAATTCATTTTTTTTTTAATCCTCTAGTATATGAAGCATAGAATGTGATGCATGTTTCAGATTCAGAAAATGTGATACCGTTTAAGAGATATAGATGTTTTTCAATCAGCTTATCAATCAGGACTTTAGTTGTAATTCAAATAGAAAATGAATAATAATTATTTATTAAATTCAAAGTAAAGAATAATTTATATTGGTGGAAAGCTGAGAATCTCCTTTAAAAACCCTTTTTGTTTCATTAATTTTGGGTAAAAAAAATCGTCAGCCACATACCCTACGAATACCCATCATATCGCCACTTTTTGGCCCATCATGATCCTGCACATACCCAAACCTTATTTTGGAAATAAAAGATGTAGTAATGGAATAAAATGAATTGCCTATCTTTGGGTAAAATTATGTTCTTCTATATTCTAAATCAGCTTGACTCCTTTATTTCCTTGGGTCTTCATTTTAGCTTTTATTATGTGGGAACCCTAGTTTCTTTAGGAACTTGCTTAGGGTGTTGTAAATCTTAATTTTCCAGAGGCGTGTTGTTATCTTTGGATGTTTATCTTGGTTTATTATGCTCTTGATGTTGTAAATGATTAGTATTATTATTTTGAAAAGGGTTGTATGAGTTTGTTGAGATTTTGATTATGTGTGTTAGCGAGATGGGTAATGCCTCGCATGTCTTTGGTTGAGATATATGCTTTATTCCTATGGTACAACCCTTGCTTGATTTTGTTATGTTTTGGGGTCTCAGGGAGAGTGGCTCTTTGTGGGGGCTGACACCTCAAAAGGAGGAAGGGCTCAAGATAACCCACGTAAGAGTAGTTTAACAAGTGAAAACCTAATAATAGAACTTAGGGGGATGGGTAGTAAAAACAAATAAGATAATCTTGGATACCTCATCTATTCATTAGGGCTATCGTAGAGTAATAGTAGATTGAGAAGGTTGTGGTCAGCAAATTCGTAACCTCATCCTCATGAGAGGTTGACAGCTCTGCATGAGCTACCCTATGGGGCCAGTGCCTCAAGTAGGAGGAAGGGCCAGGATAACTATAGATGGGGACTGACACCTCATGTTGGAGGAAGGGCTAGGATAACCCATGTAGGCTATGCAATGACACTCTCCACTAGACACCCTTATGTCTTATTTCCTTGGTTGCTCTAGAATTGTGTTCTCATTGTTGTTTCAGATTCAATTCGAGATGTTTTATGATTGTTCCTTTGGTTACTTGGTTAATGGTTATTGCTTTGGTTTGTTTATGATGATATTTATGGCTTTATGTATATTATGTTGACTCATGGAAGTTGTTGTTTATGTTCTTTGTAATCCTTGATGTTGTATTTGGAATTATTCTACTATGTTGTCCTTTATTGGAGTTGTCTTATGGCTTTCATGGTCATGATTACTTCCTTGTCAACTCTAAGCATGGGGGGTGGGTTATTTATAACCCATGTGGCTGGGTGGAACGTGCTCCGCACCCGTTGGGTTCCCCATCAATGTTCATTCTTCTCAGAATTCTTTAGTTGGAGCTTGTACCAGTTGTTTATTTTGTAATTCAGACATTATTTGTACTATGTATTTATCCCACATGTATGGGAGATTTCACTGTATTCATTATTGATCATGTAATGTATAAAATACAATGTATTGTATATGAACCTTTGTAAACATTATTGTATGAGATTCATTATAGTTGTATCACATGATGTTATTATACTTTTACTTATGGTTCATGGATGTACTTTTGTAAATGGTTATTGTAATGTTATGATGAATGTAAATTTAGATAAGTTATTTAGTTTTATCTTTTATCTTTTCGTTATGAGTTTGTTATATGATGTGACCTCACGTGCCCCAGAGAAATTGACATTATGATGATTAATGTGCAATGCAAATATGTTTTAATGTTTAATTGCATGTTTACTTTGTATTATTAAAAAACAAAAAATGTTTGCAATGTTTGTCCTTTGGGGTTTGCACAATGGGTGTTACATTACTTTATAAAGTCATTTCATTAAAACTTTCTAAAATAAATTAATGTTATTTTTACTTTTTTTCTTAGGAATGATTTTTTTAATGTATCTAATTTTTATTTTTTTATTAAAAAATTCTCACAAAAATTAATTAGCTATTTTATAGAGATTTGGATTACACTATTAAAATAATAAAATAAAACTTAAATAAAAGTGCATCCATAAATTATCATATAAAGATAATCTTCCTAGGGATTTGATTTTACATAATTAAAATAAAAATTTAAATTAAATCTTAAACTATTTGACATTGCCAAATTTTTTATTTTCTAAATTTTATTAACTCAAAACATACATAAATACAAATAAAATTAAATTAAAATAACTAAAATTATTATAATTATTAGTTAAATTATAATTTTAATCATATTAATATTAATTATTATAATCCTAAAAACATTATAATTAGGATTGGGATTAGAATTAAGAATAAGGTAAAAAATATGGTTATTACTATTCAAAAATTATAATAAATTAAAAATAAAATATTACTAATACAATGTACTAAAATATGATTAATAGATATAATGCTCCAAAATTTTATTCATCTAATATATTTATTCCAAAACTTATTCCCAATATTCATCGATAGATTTTTTTTTTGGTAATGTCACTCTACAATTCTTTACTTTTAGAGTTAGGGTTATGACCATAGTTATGGATAGTGTAATGCCCCACCAAGCAACCCCAAAGGATACTAATACATCTAACATTTATGGCACCAATTTTTTTTTTTAAAGTACTAACATACATCATAATAATCATATATCACATGAAATGAAACTAAGCATGAAATACATATAGCAAATCCCTCGGGGTATCAGAGCATAGGTTCATACACTGGGGTACTATGAGCCCATTGTGTTGACCTAGCTGCTCGTACTCGTAAGGGTGTGTCAGTCTATTTGTGTAGTCTGTACTTGGTTGCCCTAGTTTGTCTCTGGGTGATGTAGGTTCAATGGTGCAGAAATCCGGTGGAATGGATAGGACCCTCAGTGTAGTGCGCAATGCACCGATATCCTTCCTACTAGAAATGCATTTTGGAACTCTTGTGTTACCCTTGAGTTGCTTTGTGGTGTCTCTGGTGTGAAGTGAATTTGAGTGTGTATGCGGTGTATGTGTGTTAAATATGAAATTATGTGTGTTTTGAAGTGATAATTATATTTTTGTTTCTTAAAAGGCCATAAATTATGATCTTGTGACACATATATTGTGAGATTTTGCATTGAGTAATGAATAGAATGTAGTACATGATGTTTAAATGATGAAGTTTAACTAGAAATGTGTATCTTGGCAATGAATTAGCATGAATAACTGGTGCTAATGTGTTATATTTCCATCTTAGTTTATGATTTTCAAGTAGTCAGCTTCGAATCTTGATGATGAAGGTAATTAATTGGTTATGTTCAACATGTGGATTTAATACTATGGTTGCATTTGATTAGTAATTGTTATTGATGATTGTTTATGATGTATCACTAATTGTAGAGTGTTAGAAGGATGATGTTGTATCACTCATTCATGAGAGGCATACGACACGACAATTCCCTCTACACCAGGTTGATTTGATATATGTATGGTGTACACAATGTTTACTTTTATGCAGGATTGTAGGTAGTAAGCCTTGATTCCACCTGCTTTGGTAGGACTGGGCAAGCCTCATGAAACCCAATGGGAATAATGTGGAAAAATATAGTTGACAAGAAAGTTTCCCCAACCTTGCCATCATCCTTGACAAGGATGAGTACCTTCACCGTGTAATCCTGTCAGTATAGTTTTCATGTTTTGACAGTTGTTTTGTTGGATGATTTTCGTTAGTTGATTATGTCATGATGTTATTGTTGAAATTGATGTGGTTTTTGTTTGTGCACATGTTATTTAGCTTTGTGACTTCTAGGAGTAAGTCAAAGCCTTGGGGGGATGATGTAGTGTCCCTCCATCTATGTTGTCTTGTGTTACTTTTTGTCTCGCTGCGAAGTTGAGTGTTGTATGGTATGATTGCTAAGTTGATTTGGTTAGTTTGATTTGTGTTTTGATTGATCATTGCATCACAATAAAATTGTTAATTGATATAGGTATAGTAGTTAATAAACATGGTTATGGCATAATAATAATATAAAATAAAATCTAGTGAGAGGTTATAATTTAAAATAGTAAGAAATAAATAATATGGTAAATATGTTATAATGAAATATGTTAATATGTTGGTGGTTTTGGAAAGATCTAAATCGAGAAAAGGTTGAAACGGTTTTGTAACCATTTTGCATGAGTAAAGGCAATACTTATTGAAGTTTTTGTGATTGAAAGAAAGCTACACAGAGTGGTAGCTAAATTTAGTATTCTCTCAATGATACTAGGGGTGTTGTTTGAAGTTTGCGGAGATGTCTTTGAAAGCATGCATTCCATGTAACAAGAAGGGAATTATGGCAATCGGTAAAAACAGGGAGTTTTCTCTAGTTTTTGGGGAAAGGCGGTGGAAAAGAAAAATTCCTTGGGGTTTCTATAGAGATGGTAGGGAAATTTGAAGGGGGTGGGGAATTGCAAGCTAGAATAGGAGGTTTAGCACAACTCTTCCACTCAATTATTGGTTCATCCAGGTTCTGTTTCTTGAAATCCTTTCTCTATATTTTTTTTTAACAAGAGATTGTATGCTTCTATTATCTAGAAATAAATCATCTCTATGCTTATTTAGATACGAGCAATCAAAATTTGTGCCTTCTATAAATCATCAAACAAATTGTCTATGCTTACTTACTATGCTCGGTAATCCTTCTTACTCTCTGTAGTAGCCAGCTTGTGTGTACATTATATTTACTTTTGAATTATATAACTATCATCAAGCTTTAAGTACGAAGGAGGTTCGGTCCTCATTGAATCTAAACCATACTTGGATTATTTCTATCATTTCATCGCTATACTTTTCTTTTTTTATCTTTTAACTTATATACCTCACCCAGCCACGACTAGAATGTGCCAGTGTAAACGCCCATTGTGACAGACATGTTACCATTCTTTGAAATGGTTACACATAATGTTCTTGTTGACCAAGAGAAATAAGTGCCTGATTTCCCTTCGTTTACCTCAGCCTTAGTTTTCTATTTCACATTCTCACCTTCATCATCAGTGCTTAATGAGCATGTAACATCAGTGTAGACTTTGGAGCTAACCCCAGTGCAATTTCGAAGCTCTTTATTCTGAACAACCTCTATGATTCTATTGACAATCTATCACAATGGTAGCCCTTAGAAATAAAATATTGTCACCGTTTAATAACCTCCTTGATCCCATTAGCAACCTGTCACAACTGTCGCGCTTGTACATGGTAGGCTGTGTAGACTTAAATAAGCCCTTGATTTCCTTGGTTACCTGTCACAACTACAACACTCAAACATTGGAGGGGTGGACATTTGAATAAGTTTCCTAATTCCCTTTGCAACATGTCGCAGTGGCAGCAACACTTGAACGTAATAGGAAAGCCTAAAGGTTTAAATAATCTCTATGATTTCTTTGTCAACCTGTATTAGCTGCGGCACTTGAACATAATAGGAAGTTTAAGGATTTAAATATCCACTGTGATTCCATTGTCAATTTATCTCAGCCGTTCAATCTATATTGGTAATTTCTTACTACACACATAGGTCTCAATGTTTCACTTAACTGGACCTCACTTTATTTTATACTGTGGGTTTTTTTTTCCAAGTCAACTGAGATATATCCGTAGCATTTCTAGTTTATGCATGATTATTACTCTAATCCTCTAGACTTGAGTTAGATCTATGTTAGTAACTGTTAGTCGCTTGGGTTGCATGTAAATCCATTTAGATTGCAAGCTTATTAGTTCTCCTCGTGGTTGGATAGGTCACTTAAGCATGTCTGTGAGATTTCAGTACTCTCCTTAGCATCGATACTCTTCCATGGTAACACATAGTTCTTCTTGTTCTTCAATGAAATTTAGCCATAGGATTTCGGTGTTCTTCCATGTATTGGTTGTTTTCATTTTTTTAATGTAACTCTTGGACATAGATACTTACCCTGTGTCGTACGATCTATTAAGGAGCTATTTCCTAATGCAGCATGCTAGTGTATAAGTAATATGCTTTGTAAAATATTCTGAAGACCATAGAACAAGTGCTAAGAACTTGATGAATGAATAGTAATTCCTATAGTCTTATAGCAATCTAGCTATAATGACAAGGTAAAATTTGACCCAAAGTGATTTAGAAGATATATGCAATAAAAAACAGCACAAGAATCTCTCTACTCAAAACCCTATAGATATAAACTTTAATGCCAGATTGGATCAAATGAAAGGTAAAATTTTTTTTTTTAAAATGATTTGTTTATATTGGTGAGTTATGGTTCACCTCACTTATCAACTAAAGCAATCCTATAACATAAAGTGATGAAAGGAACCCTCAATCTTCAATGAAAATGGGCATTACTTGGACCACAAATTTAATACCCTATATGTTATAGTTATGAATGTTCTAATATATCATGAAAGAATTTATGATGGGGTAGATTATCTAAAGATGTTGATATCAAGAGTGACTATTATAATAGAAGCATAATTACAATTGATGATTAGAGAATAAAATATCCTTGCAGTTCCAAAATATATAATCAAATAAAAGCAATGAAACTACTACATAGTGGATGTTCAAGAGTGAACTTTAGGTGGGTATATATATGATATTCTATTGAGTAATATGTCCTCATTACTAATGTGGGGTAAATTATACCTAGTAAGCTTCTATAATACATCTCCAAGAAACATGGAAATTTCAATCATGATGACTAAATGCATGAATTTTTTACCAATTTTTATTAAAAACTACATCACTTTGTACAATAATAATTGCATTAGAAACATATGGCTGAAAATGAGTTCAAACTAAAGGGGAAAGGTGCAAGGTGTGCAATTTTAACTTCATCAATAGACATTTAATTTTGCAATTAGATATTTTTTTTTATCATTAGAGATGTATTTAATAACATAAGAATCAATTTGAATTCACTATCCTTAACAAGTTGTTTATTTTTGGACTTGCCATTACATAAATATAAATGTTGTTTCAAATATAACAATTTTAAGTAGAGCATTTTATTTTCATAATAAAAACTCAAGATGCTTCATAAATTATAATTAATCAAGATGTTTCTAATAGTGGGAGTTAGGAAGGACTAATGTTCTAATTAAATCTTTTTGTGGAGTAATGGATGGTCCTCATTTAATTAAAATGAGCTAGTATTTTCATGAAATGTAAATTTATTTAAGTATTTGTTTTGTATTATTAGAAGGCCCATTTCTATCATTAGAAAGTCAATAAACTAACTTCAAATAGCTTTTCCACATGACACAAAAGCACAAATAAATATTTACTTAAATTTACACACAACATAGAAAATGATACAAGGTAATATATTTAGTTAATTATTATGAAGAAATAAAATGAAAGACTACATTTAATAGAAAAGTATATATTTAATAAAAAGTAATAATTCAATAAATTTGAACCCATTTAATATGCTACTACAATGTGAAGATCATTTCCTCTTCTTTTTTCAATTAGAGATTTAAAAAATGTTCTAAAATATTTTCCACACTCTACTTGGGAATCCAACAACCATGTGTTCCAAATGGTAGTTCATAAGGAAACTTTGCACTGGCAATTTCTATAAACGTAGATGCATCCAGAATTACTGCGAACCCACCACCATGATTATCACTCACTAATGATATCACCACATCTAAAAAATGACATGATATAAGATAACATGAATTGCAATTCTTACTAGTAGACAAAACAATTATCCACAATTACTAAATTTATGAGTTTAGTGTCAGTCTTCTCACCATCATCTTCTGTCTTAGCTCCAGGTCGAGCTACAAAGAAGGGTTCAGATGGAATGCCCCCATCAATATACCAATGTTTTGTTACTTTCATTTTCAAATCAATCTGTATCATTAATGAACAAAATATAAATTTTTAGAAGTTCGTGGCATTAATTACAAAAATATAAAGCTAAACAAAAGAGTTGGATAAATTAGAAGGGAAAGAAAGTAGGCTAATGTTAAACAAAATAGAACATAATATATGATGACCTTTGTAAGAGTATTGGGAAAATTGCAAGGGCGCCGTGTCGTACAACCATATATAAAACGATACATCTTCCCAATGTATTTTGGATTTATGGTGCAAACGTCTATTCCTCCACCGTGTTTCTCTGGAGGCATCACAACATCTAGTTGTCCTGTTGCAGTTCCATCTAGAGGTATCGTGAAGCGTCCTATTCTGCTCACAAAAACCAATATCCATGAATCTCCTATATTATCTAACTAAATAAACAAATGAAACCAATGCCATTTGAATTGATATCGTCAACAATTTTATACAATGTTCACTATGCGATTATTCTATCTTATTATGTTAACTAGATAATCCAGTTTTGAAATGTATTGAGTTCTGTTGCCATAAATTATATACTGAAATAACATATGGTAAAAATCGGTTACCTTGAATTGAAAAGAGCGTCTTCACCAGAGAAGGATCTCAGCTCTTGTAGTTTTAATAAATCTAAGATGGAGGGATCGGCGTCATATTCACAACAATCAACTATTATTGACGACTTCTTGCCAAGCCCTTCTCTTTCTTCATAAGCATTGATGAAGTGAACTGCTAGAAACGATGGCACTTCAACAGAGGTAACCTGTCATAATCATTCAATTAGTTTAGCACATGAATATTTTTATCCATTATTGAAACAAACATGTACTTCTACTAACCATCTCTCCAGTAAGTCTAGAAACTACATGCATGAATGCCTTAGTCTCTGGCTGCCATTTGAAAACCTCCCCTCCGAATAGACAATCTAGTGTGTATTTCATAGGCATTTCAGGAATAACGATGTAGTTCTCTGTCACTGCAAAAGAATGAACCCAACCTGGAGCATGACCTCCTCTGCAATTTACCTGAATTATTTTCCAAAATAAATTTTATTATCACTTTTATTTCTTTATGTGCTAGGTTAAACAATTCCTAATTTCAAGCAAACATTGAATAAATTATTAAACAAGCGGTTTACTAAATCTTACCCTTCGAATTAAAGTTCTTTCATTCGTTCCAGCAAGCATGCGGACAACCTTGTAGCCGGGGTTGAAGATATCTGGAAGGATTGTGATGAGTTCGTTCTCAAATATAATAGGATGTGCAGACTGGTTGGGATTCATACCCTGCCAAGCATATAACAAGTTGATGTATTGGAACCAAAACGTTTTCCTTCAAATTTATGATAACCGTATTGAATATCACAATTATGCAATGAAATTACATACTTCCAGATTGTCGGTGTAGTTGAATCTACCGATGGTTTCAAGTGTGTTGGGGTCGATTTGGATAGATCCCCTCGTAGTTTCTGTCAGAGCTATAACTCGTCCGTCACCTAGGCTATCGAAATCATACGATATATATAGATATTTGGTTAAACACTGCAAGTAAAATGAATAAATTTAGCTTCCACAATGTTGGTGAGAAAAGGTAAGCAACCTAACGACTGTTACATTAGCATTGTCGGTGACTGCGGCACCAGAAATCATGCCCCCTAAGTACTCAATGAAGGATAATAAATTTGACAGCTTTGGAGATTCTGAAAATTCACGATGACAAATTCTGTTGTTTCTCTTGGCCGCTTTGTAAGCCTCGGACTGTAACTGCGCATGCCCACCATTCACTTTGCCATTATCAAACTGAACACGGACCAGGGTTGCATATCTGTGAGATAAAACACCATTAGAGGTCTAATAGAAAGAGAGTATTCAGCTACTTAGATTTTATATGTCTATAAAAGGGAGTGCATTTCATGTACACAAATGATCAAATACGACGTAAGATTGTAAAGTATCATCTAGAATGAAATTGGGGAAGAGAGAAATTATAGAAAAGAAATCTACCCATCGAAAAGGTGGTTGACATTATAATCGCCTATATGAAATACTCCCGGTCCGTTTCGCAGGTAGGTACCATTCTGCATACAACCCGTGAGGAATCCCAGCAGAGATGAATCAGCCAGTTATATTTAAACAAACTAAAATATTCGAGATGTTTTTGTTTGCTTTACATTGTCCGATAAAACAATAGCGGCTCTAAGACACTGTAAACATGAAACCAGTGTTATTCTCTTGTTGTGGTGTGTTGGATGACGTAGGGGGATCTATCTTGGAGCCCAATTCGATGAATGGAATTTTTCATGTAATTGGCAATAATTAGAAATTTTCTTTTAAACATAGAAAAGAAGCATCATAAATTGGGGTGCAAAAGTTTACGAGACGTAATATTTAAATGACGAGGAGAAAAAATGTTATTAATTGACACCTTCATGGGAGGGAATTGCATTTCAAATCCAGGCAGCTAGAAAACTTGAGAATCAAGCTTGCAAAGAAGTTAGCAGATTTGACTTTCATGTTTCTCTATTTGCTAATCATCCTGATAATGGATCATGGAGTACAATCCAAAACGTTCATGAAAAAAATCGCACACAATTTTATCCAGAAATCTTGATTACTAATGACGAGGAGAGTTCAAAACTGTTTTTAATTTATGGTCTTCCAGAGATTTCAAATGACAGGGTACAGTACGGATGTTGCAAGCAAAATTGCAAAAGTTCGTGTAAAAGCATACATATGCTAAAAAAAGTCATTTTCTCCATGATTGGTATTTCATAAGGCAAACAAGTTTCCAAAATGACAACATACTAACCAACCAGTTTGGAATGTTGCCATCAACTTGGAGTTCACCCTCCCAACGCTCCTCTTTCACGCTTTGCCATGCCACATGGTATTTGCTGGCGCTTCCGCTATGCATCGCCTTCTGGTCGGCAAAAGGGAACATACTCGCAGTCAATTTTAACCTACGGGTTCTAGGTCTGGCACAGAAGTTTGTCAGTAAACTAAGGCAGCCAATGCCATTTGTTCCACGCCCTGACGAATATTTTGAACTTCGAACTGTGAAGACTTGAGAATAAACCAAAGCCATTAAAGGACATATGTGGCACCCTAGAGAAAACTGCAGATTTTGTGATGCATTTTCATGGAAGACGTACTTATATAATTGATAAGAGAGGGAGAATGGATCAAGGAAAGTAAAGTCTAACCGATAAGGTTATTGATTGTGATATTTCACCTGCCTCATATACGGAGCTGGCTATGCAGCCTACGCCCTATCTGATGGGCTGTCATGCCATGACCTACGTTAACGGTCTATCAGACATCCTGTAGCAGCCTGCCGGCCTTATCTATCCGCCTGACAGCGCGTGACATTCCTGCAGGTGTGAAAATTAAAGCAGCTGACATGCTACGGACCTACTAATAAAACAGTAAAGGGCAACATTCCTGCAGGTCTGAAAATTAAAGCAGCTGACATGCTACGGACCTACTAATAAAACAGTAAAGGGCAGCATGCTGAGAATGCGTTGGGATATGCTGCACCGCCTTCACTTTAAATAAGATTTAGTTTTATTGCTTTTTTTTATTAAAAAATAAGATTTATTCTTTTATTGTTCAAAATAAGCATTAACATTTATGTAAGAACATTTTGTTTAAATATTATTTTGTTTCACGCTCACAGTAATTTTAAATGGAAATTGGAACAAGTATGTAAATTTTTCCATTAAAAATAATAGTAATAATTTATTTACTTATTTTAAATAAGTTTAATGTATATTTTTTAGGTAACTTTTTATTAATCGATAGGCTATTTATGTGGGGAACCCCACCGGAATTTCTAGCAGTCTCACGCTGGAAACCCCACGGGGGACCCCACACGGTTGTGTTCCCTGCGCATTTTGACCTGGTGGACTACAACCGCTACTGAGTGCTGGATGATCGAAAGATGAACGCAGAGACGAGCATATATTTTTCTTGTAAATACCAGCCGCTGGTGGTGGAACATCTGGAGTTACAATGGAAGGTGTTTCTGTGGTTTGGGTTGGTGGACGAGACAGTTGCCTCCCACTTCCTCTTCAACGAGAAGGGGGAGGCAATGTTAGCGGAGGTGCAGTTGGAGATGTGTGAGTGCTTCGCGGCTGTACTCGATGACCTCTTCACTAAAATGCGGCTCCATCTGCAGTAGATTGACATTCTGATCGTTCACTCTAGCTCCCTCGCACACGTCCTAGATCGTCCACCACTACAATATGAAGGAGAATGTCAAGGCCTTCAACATCTCTGGTATGGGCTGCAGCACAAACATCATCGGCCTCGACATGGCCAAGGATCTCTTCCGCCTCTACCCAGACTCGTATGCTCTGGTTGTGGGCACCGAGTGTATAACCCTCAATGCCAATTATCAGGGAAGTGATAAGTCCATGATGCTCACCAACTGCCTTTTTAGAGTTGGGGGTAATGCGGTGCTTCTTTGGAACAACCCCTCTACCTCCCTCTCTCAAGCAAATGCAATTGGCAGCTGTAAAGCCAGACTCCATCTAAAGCCTCTTCAATTAATCCATTTTGTGCATACCCTGGAATTAATTCATTCCATGAGACCACAATTATTTGAGGCATTCTATTGAACAATTCACGGGTGTTGTCTATGTTGCCACACTTTGCATTCGACATTTTGTCAAACAATTCATGTGCCTTGTCTATGCTTTGCATTTTGCATGCTTGATTTTGACGATAGTTGCTGCTGTAACATCTGATAAAAATTCCCTCTTATGATTGTTGGATGTTCATACCCTGTTGCACAACTTACATTTTGGCACAGGCAGAGGGGATGCTAGGAAAGGTTGTGGAATTTGGCCTCATGGTTGCCAGTTGCATTTGCTTAAAATTTTCAAAGTCGTTTTTAACAAACCCATTTTGTGCAAGGCAAGGAGGATGCTGGAACGGTTGTGGAGTCTGGCTTTACACTCACCAGTTGCATTCACTTAAAAGCTTCAAAAGCCTTTTTAACAAATCCATTTGTGTTCATAATCTACAAGCATCGCAGTCCCTACAATCACTTTTTGTTGAGCCATTCTGTCAAACAGTTCGCACACCTCGTATATGCTTCCACATTTCTGCATTCATGTCTGCAAGGGTAGTTCCACCTACACTTTCATCAAACAAAATGAAAATAAAATAAAATTTAGCATTCGAAATTTAGAATTTGTTTAATAGGGGGCATTCAAAATGGTGTGTACGAAAGCACCTGAATGAGTAGCAGATACAAGTGTCTCAGTCATTCAAAATGGACGTGACATCCACAATTATCAGTGATCATATTTTGGATGTGTAATGAATATATCAAAGAGCTGTGGAAAGCCAGTTAGGAAAATTTTTGGTCTATTTTTGCATGCATTTGTGCAGTACATGAGGTCAATTGATAGGCAATTTAGAAAATTGATATTGGTTCTGCAACAAAGTTCCCAATGAAGAAGTGATAGCTTCAAATCAACTATGCATCCACTTACATGAATTGAAACACAATTGAAAAAATCCTTTGAATGAGGAAGATTATCAGGCTCTATTACCAACAGGCTCATGTTATGTTTGCGAGAGAGAGAGGGGGCGGGGGAGAAGGAGGGCAGGCGCAGAGAGTGAGAGAGGGAGAGATATGAAGATAAAGATAGAGAGAGATAGGGAGATAGAGATGGAGAGATATAGAGGAAGAGATAGAGAAATTTATAGGAAGAGGATAAATAGAGAGATATAGATGGTGAGATAGAGTGATAGAGAGAGAGATATACGAAGATATATTTAGAGAGGGGGAGAGATAGAGAGAAACAAAGAGATGGAAAAACATAGACAAGTAGTGATAGAGATATAGAGGGGGAGATAGAGAGAGAGAGAAAAAGGGAGAGATAGAGATGTGTGGGAAGAGAAAGGAGATATAGATATATGGGAAGAGAAAGGAGAGAGAGGTAGAGATAGATAGTGGATAGGGAGGGAGTGAGGGAGGGAGAGATGGGGAGAGATAGAGAGAGGGATGGAGAGAAAGGGAGAGATATAGGTAGATGGGGGACAAAGGGGGAGAGATATGTAAATGAGGAAGAGAGAGAAGGGAGGGGAGAGAGAGAGGGAGAGATAGGTAGAGGAGGAGAGTGAAGAGGGGGTAGACAGGGAGAGAAAGAAGAAGGCTAGAGAGGGAGAGATAGCTCAATATATAGAAAGGGAGAGGGGGAAGTAGAGACATAGAGAGATATAGGTAGTAAATGATATATAGAGATAGAGAGGGATAAAGAAAGAGACAGAGAGATATAGAGATATATTGAGAGAGAAGAAGATAGAGGTAGAGAATGATATGGGTAGAAAGAGAGAGAGGAGTGAGAGGGAGATAGAAGGAGAGAGATAGAGATAGAGCAAGAGAGATGGAGTGAATGAATGAGGGGGAAATTTCTGATCAGTCACTATATATTCAAAGTTATTTGACCAAATGCCTCCATCTTTTATGCTTTGATGGATGTCCATATCCTATTCCAAAGCTCCCTTTTGGGTGTAGGCAAAGAGGATACTGGCAAAGGAAAATCTTCATAATGAAATAGAATATTGGGTTGGGTGATATTTGTTATACACTCTTCTAAGCTTGGAACCCAATAACTTTTGTTACAAAAAAAAGAATGAATAAGATTTATATGGGAGCACTGATAAAGTCAATATGAGTTCCAGACAACACATTCCCTAAGACAACAATCGCACACATTTCTTCTCCATGGATTTTGTCGCTAATAAAAAATACCAAAGTATATCAACCTATCGGCATAAGCATTGCACCTCATTGGTGCAAGTGCTAGTTTTAAATTTTGGTGAAGGGGTATGACAAATTCATCTAAATAAAGTGCACATAACCATAGTCTAATAGTTGAAGTTGTTAAATTTGGGCATTATTACGTTCAATTTTATTATTGGTTTCTTAATATAATAATAATTTATTTTATCTTTTTTCTATCTATCTATATATTTATGAGGATACATGAATTATAAAGAGTCCACCATAAAAGATGAAGGTTGACTCAAAATAGTGTAAATTTGGTAGAATGAGTATGCTTAATCTTTTAACAAAAAAATGATCAAATATCAATCAACCAACTAAAATCATTATACACCAAAAAATCAAATAATTATCTTAAAAAATATTGTACATATATAATCTATAATATATATTTTTATTAAAAAAAAAAAAAAAATTTAATATCTATATTGAAATTGAAAAAGTGATTTGATCTTTCAAAAGAAGAATGTGGAATGCAATAACCATGTTAGTATTTTCTCAAATAATAACTTATTGACTATAAAGGTTAAATTCAATCCATTTCTTAGCCAATAGGAGCTTAAATTTTGACACAAAGATAAACGAAAAATATATATATACTTATATTATTTTAAAATGTTGTAATCATTTCATGTGTGAATATGGTTAAAGATAAAAGAGTGATTTTTCTTTTTTCCTTACATTGATATTCATATTTCTATTAATCAAAACAACTCTTCTCAAATTATCAACTATTTAAGCTATATTTTATTATTAATAATTCATACATAAGATACATTTAAAAGTTTGAGACAACATTTTCAATATTTATAAGGTTCTAAAGTTTATAATAAAAGGCTATTGGTTAATTAAAAAATATTGAAGCCAAATAATATTATCATTAAAAATCAATAAATTAATGATATAACATTGAGTCATATTCATAATAGTTGAATTGAATCAAAAGATTTATTCTATTATTAATTTAATTGAATAAAAAAATAATTTAAATAAATATTGTTCTTGTTAATACTTAATTTAGGTTCATGAGAGCCTATGATCTTATTAATATGATAGGTAAAATCTATCTAGTTTTCTAATTAACTAGAAATTAAGACGTTATATGGATTATTTTTTAGACATCAAAATTTTAATTCCTTTATATTCAAAAATTAAAAAGAAAAATTTAAAAAATTAATAACAATTCAAGGTGACCTAATAGAACCTTTTCTAAATAAAAATAATATATAGAGAAATATTAATATAGAATTTATACAAAACAATTATTATATCATAACTTTATATAATATACAATATTAAATTAATATATATGATGACATTTGTATTCTATCTATTTAACATATTTGATGTTTACTCAACTCAAAATAATAAATAAAATTCAACAATTAAACATAACTATTTAAAGGAAGTATGATATTAGACATAAAAAAATAAAATAAAAAAAATTCACTCCATCAAATAATGTTTGAATGTAATTGATTTTACCTTATAGTTTGCTTTAAACAACTTTTTTTTTGTTAAATTTCATTTTTTATTTACAATCAAATAGACAACTAATATATTGAATGGACATTACCACTTATACAATTTAATTGTAATTAAAATTTAAAATTTAAATAATTTAAAAGGTTTTGTGTGTTATAAATGAGATTTTAAGAAAAATCAAGGTGAACTATTATTTAACCTTTTTTAGAAATGAATTGTACCTTGCATACAAATAGGTAAAGTATAGGTAATTTTCAAATTTAGAAATTTAAGATTTAAATTTATATATTGTCATTATTATGAACTACTTATTGATCAATTTTTTTGTCCATTCAACTAAAATTAATAATTATTAATATTAATGTGCCATTATGCCAAATTTATATTATTATAATAATATTTATACAATATGATAATTTTTTATAATATCATTTTAAAAATATTAAAATATACAAATTTTAAAATCAATATAATTTATATTTGTATAATATTGTATAAATATTATATAAATATTATTATAAGCAATTGAAAAATAAACACTTGATATAATTTAGATATATTTTATAAATATTATTATAATAATATAAATTTGGCATAATGGCACATTAATATTAACAATTATTAATTTTAGTTGAATGGACAAAAAGAAATTCATATAACTTCTTAATTAAAGTTATTAGATTTCCACAATCCATAAGAGTATGAATAGTTGTTTTTTTATTTGTGTAAGCTTTTTTTAATCAACGTTTCGAATCACACTCCTTGAGCTCTCTATCCTGATGATGGATCACAGAGTGTGATTCGAAACGTTGATTCAAAAAAGCTTACACAATCAAATCCAGAAACAACTATTCAAACTTCTTAATTTCTAGTTAATTAGAAAACTAGATAAATTTTACCTAGCATACTAATAAGATCATGAACCTAAATTAAGTATTAACAAGAACAATATTTATTTAATTTTTTTTTTTATTAGATTAAATTAACAATAGAATAAATCTTTTGATTCAATTCAACTATTATGAATATGAATCAATGTTATATCATTAATTTATTGATTTTTAATGATAATATTATTTGGCTTCAATATTTTTTAATTAACCAATAGCCTTTTATTATAAACTTTAGAACCTTATAAATATTGAAAATGTTGTCTCAAACTTTAAAATGTATCTTATGTATGAATTATTAATAATAAAATATAGCTTAAATAGTTGATAATTTGAGATGAGTTGTTTTGATTAATAGAAATATGAATATCAATGTAAGGAAGAAAGAAAAATCACTCTTTTATCTTTAACCATATTCACACATGAAATTATTACAACATTTTAAAATAATATAAGTATATATATGTTTTTCATTTATCTTTGTGTCAAGATTCAAACTCCTATTTGTGGCTAAGAAATGGATTGAATTTAAGATAATAGATTATATATGTACAATATTTTTTAAGATAATTATTTGATTTTTTTGGTGTATAATGATCTTAGTTGGTTGATTGATATTTGATCATTTTTTTGTTAAAAGATTAAGCATACTCATTCTACCAAATTTACACTATTTTGAGTCAACCTTCATCTTTTATGGTGGACTCTTTATAATTCATGTATCCTCATAAATATATAGATAGATAGAAAATAGATAAAATAAATTATTATTATATTAAGAAACCAATAATAAAATTGAAAGTAATAATTCCCAAATTTAAAAACTTCAACTATTAGACTATGGTTATGTGCACTTTATTTAGATGAATTTGTCATACCCCTTCACTAAAATTTAAAAGAAAAAGTTACATAAAAAATATACATTAAATTTATTTAAAATAAGTAAATAAATTATTACTATTATTTTTAATGGCAAAATTTACAAGTTCCAATTTCTATTTAAAATTACTGTGAGCGTGAAACAAAATAATATTTAAATAAAATGTTCTTACTTACACGTCAATGCTTATTTTGAACAATAAAAGAATAAATCTTATTTTTTAATAAAAGAAAGCAATAAAAATAAATCTTATTTAAAGTGAAGGCGGTGCAGCATATCCCAATGCATTCTCAGCATGCTGCCATTTACTGTTTTATAATTTTTAGACCTGCAGGAATGTCACGGGCTGTAAGGCAGACAGATAAGGACGGCATCCGATTTTGTAGGCTGCGTAGCCAGCTCCCTCATATACTTGGAGGAGAATCATTCAAAGTTCCTTGTTGATTGTGATATTTCAGCCGCCCCATATAATTGGAGGAGATTCATTGAATGTTACTTGTTCTTCGTTTCAAATGAGTCAAAGGAGAAAGAACGTGGAGTGCAATTGCTGGTGGACTTAATAATTATATTGAGCTGGACGGGCATTATATAGTGTTGTGTGAGCGCGGGATTGTCGGCCCACCAACGGACAGCCATGGACGGCGTAAGATAAGGTTCCTTTATCACGCCACGATAAGGGCTAGTAGGTGGAGGAACAGGTCTGAGTCAGAGAAATATTAATATAATATTGTAAAGGTTGAATTTGTAGACTGATTCTAATTAGCCGATAGGGGGAACCGCACCGGAGTTTCCAGCACTCTGAGGCCGGAAACCTCGGTGGTGCCGTCGGCTAATTACTGTGCCCGGTGAGACAACGTAGGAGGAATCCGTGGGAAAATACAAATGACTTTCATTAAAGTTTCTACCATTCGTCCAACAAGTTGTGTTCGGTGTTCATTAAAGTCGCTCAATCTCTTAAATGTTTTGGGTGGAGATTCAATCCATTCAGCAGTGTTTTTGGGTGTTCAATCAAGTATCCTGATTTGATCTTCATCAACTAGTTGTTAGCTGTACTTTGTAAAAGTTGAAATATAATATTTTGAAATTTACGTTGTAGAAATCAAGATATTTATATCGATAAAAATAAAACCATTAATGAAAGCGTGCCAACACCCATCGTTGAAAATGTAATGTTTGAAAGTCATTTTACCACGTAATGAAGTTTACCGTACCATGTCTTCAATCAGCTATATTAATGGCTACTCTAGGGTATCCCCACGCAATAAAGTCAGCAAAAAAGTGATACGGTTAGATTATTGTAATTTTAGATTACTGTAATTTAATTAACTATTTAGGGTGTTGAGTTATGTTTGTAATAGAATAATCTATTATAATTTGTTGTTTGTTGATTTAATTTAATTTT
The DNA here is from genome assembly GCA_007258455.2 of Sequoia sempervirens. NCBI lineage: Eukaryota > Viridiplantae > Streptophyta > Pinopsida > Cupressales > Cupressaceae > Sequoia > Sequoia sempervirens. The sequence continues at coordinate 615,726,526 of VDFB02271358.1, forward strand.
TATGTTGTTTAAAATTTGATAAATGGTTTGTTTATGTTTAATTTTGTATTTTATGATTTTAAGGAGCTGGCTAACTATTAGACAAAAAACACTTAATTAGTAGATATTTCTTTGTCACCATAACTATATCACTTTGCAGTGGATGATAGTTTTAATGCCCAATGTCTACCCTCTAAATTATTGTTTTAAAATAAAAAAAAATTATTACTTATTTTTTACCAAATGTAATAGGGTATTTTTAAAAAAATAAATATTGAAATAAAAATAACTAAAATAATCTAATTTTTTTTTTAATTTATATTTATATAAATAATCAACTGCAATATAAAAATAACGGAACCAAAAACACAAAAATAATAGATAAATAGTTTTTAATTATGTAATTCTTATATTTACATTATTTCATCTAATTCTTGTTATTATATAATAAATAAAATAAAATAAAATAAAATAAAATAATTTATATAATAAATAAAATAATATAATAAAATTTTAATAAAAATTAAATTTATATAATAAATAAAATAACTATTTAACAATAAAATAACTTACATATACCCTAAAAATAAATAAAATAATTTATATAATAAATATAAATAAAATAAAAATGATTCTGTAAATAAAATAAATAAAATAATATAATAAATTTTTAATAAAATTGAAATTTATATAATAAATAAAATGAAATAAAATAATTTATATAATAAATAAAATAAAAAATGATTCTTTAAATAAAATAAGATAATAAATTTTTAATAAAAATAAAATTTATA
>VDFB02271358.1:615727398-615742591 GCA_007258455.2 Sequoia sempervirens
ACTTTTCTCATTAATTGTGTTTGCAACACCTACATCCAGGAGAGTTGGTTACAATCTAATACGTGCCCCCTTGCATCAATTTCAGTAGATAGATATCCATCTCCAGCATATCCAGTATGAAGATGGTCGACCTCTAATGCTCAATCAATAGTTCATTGTGATCAATAGACCTTGGGGACGATCAAACTCATCTTGACCTTTAATTTTCCCTTGGGAGTTTTGTTTACAAATGTAGTACTTCATGTGAAATATCAAACTGTAAGTTGCATTTACGCGGCCTCTACAAGTTGGATTTAATGTCGGTTGTACAACAAATTCATCTTTAGTACGCAACAACTATTGCTCGTGAAATTGTAGGGTGATGTAACTTTGAATCTACACTTTTTTGGCGCGCCTTTACTACCTGCAAGTGGGTACGTATCATCAGAAGTGGCGTGCATTTCCTTGCTAGGGTTTATGTGAGGAATATCAATGCCTTTCACTTTGCTATAGAACAGTTTAGTGACGCAGGAGCTTTAAACACTTAAGTTTGATTTTTTTAATTACCGTTTTTGTGGTGCTGTCATTTTGGTTGCATACTCGAGTGGATAGGAGAGAGTGCAGTTGGAGAAGGATTCATCTAAGTTAGAGGGAACTTCCGACGCTGATGTGAGTAGCTGCCAGGACGAAGGACAGTTAGGGGAAAGAAAGACCCGAACCAAAAAACATTTTGTGTAGTGTGCCAGAAGTCGATGATTTTTGAAGAAGATTAAAACATGGAAGAGTAAATCTAGCAAGGGGAGTAGAGAGAACGATGGAGGTGTGTAATTGATCATAGAGCATAGAGGTTGAGGACAAGCTGTATGAGGAGGCAGAGATTATAGTTTGTAATGCGGTTTGCAAGTTGGCTTGGAGAATGAAGTACATAGATTCCTTCAGAACCTTTCACCCAGCCATTGGACCGATTAGGATGTATATGTGAGACTCTGATTTCTTGTATTGTAAAAAAAAGAATAGCTTTGTGCTAAAAGAAACAAAAAATAAAGTCTATGGGTGATCCCATAATAGTGGTTTACAATTTTTGGCCAAACTGGACAATGAAATTATTATTTTTAACTAAATCTTCACATTCGGGCACCTATAGCAGCTAAACTGTGAGGAATTTGAAGATGGTGAAAACTAGAGTCTCATCAAATTTTTTCTGTAGATTCTAAAAATATTTTTTTCAAAATTTTTGGAATCAAATTGCAGTTCTTTTTCTATCTCCCACGAAAATAGATTTTTTTTCAAAAAAATCAACATTTTTAAAAATGACCACGACCGTATAAAAGTATTAACTTTTTTTCCATGAAGGATAAAATTTAATTTTTCAAATTTTAGATTTGTAACTCCTCGACATCTTAGTGCTTCCAATTTGGTTATTAGATAGTTTTTTATTGAATATTTTTCCTTAATCAAGTTTCATAAAGTCAAAACAAATTATAATTCGCATACCTAATAATAACCGGTGATAACGCATAACCTTTTGTATATGTCAATTTTTTTTATTTTTTTTTTGTTGGATCAAGGGGACTTCAATATCCTGTGCACTCATATTTTTCTTAATTTTTTGGATAATCTTCTTATTTTCCGCCACGCAAAGAACAAAAGAAATTCATTTTGGTGAAAAACCTATGTTTAATAAAACTTTAAAAAACAAATATTAACAAAACCAAAAACATATTAAAAATTATATTCATCGATAGCGTCATATTTCGAGGGAATACCATAATCATTTCAAATAAATTTTAAATGAATTCATTTGATCTTCAAAATATAAATCAAAAGTGATTTTTTATCAGCATTTTGATAGGTGTAAAGGAGACGCATTTATAGGTATGGTTTAAAACTAGTGAGGTTCTATCCAAGGGGGTTTGATCTAAGGTGATTTGATCAAACCCTCTTCAATTGAAATCCTTCAAATGGAACTTTTAAAGGCTTAAATCATTATATTTTCTAAAAATATGTGATTTCAGCTAAAATTCGTTCCTCTCAGTAATTGTAAACCACTATTATGACAGCACCCCTATGTTTCCCCTCGATGAATAAAGTTGTGGTTCTTGTTTCTTTAATTGTTGAACAAGTTGATTGTTGAATAAACTTGATAAGGCTTTTGTTGTTGTGACTTGTATTGGGCCACTAAGTAATCTTCATTCTAGTGTGATCTTTCCCGTCATCATTGTCTAAAGTTTGGTGTGTTGTTTGGAGAAGTGTCCTGAACGCTGTCTTATATCTTGGAAGCTTGTTTCCTTTAGATTCAGTGACTTTGAAAGAGGCAAGGGTTTATCAAGCTGCATTTGTTGTTTATCTCTGTTGCTCATTGTTTGAGTCACCATCATTTAGAATCCACAATTATCCCTGCTTGTGCAAAATGAAGGCTTTGGAACAAGGTATGGACATCCACTAAAGCACAAAGGATGGAGGGCGTTTGTCAGATGTAGTTACAGTTGCCTTGGTAGACACATATTCAAAATGTGGAAGCAGAGACAAGCCACACGGAGTTTGAAAATAGAAATGAAAGCACACCAAACACATAAGGGATCTATGGATTTGGGGTCAATATGTTCTTTGTTGCAATGTGTTTATGAAAGAGCTCAAAACTGTCATCATTCACCAAAGCACATAGAACTGGAAGAATGACATAAAGAGAGTGAAAACAAAGGAAAAATAAAGTCTATTTTGAGTCAACATGGAAGAGACATTACAGTATTGATGCCTTGCATAGTCCCCAAAAGGAAAACACAAGCGAAATAAAAATGAAAAGGCGAAAGAAAATGAAAAAGCTTTTAGGTCAACATGAAAGAGACATTTCAGTCTCAATTCCTTGCGTCATCCCCAAAAGGAAAACACAAAACAAAAGAAAAAAATAAAAGGACCTTGTGGGTCAATATGGAAGAGACATAGGGCATCTCTACGCTTTGCATCATCCCCAAAAGGAGAACACAAAAAAAAAGTGAAAAAGTCAACTTGGACCTTGTGTGTCAACATGGAAGAGACATAGGGCATCTCTACAGTTTGTGTCATCCCCAAAAGGAGAACACAAAATGAAAAAGATAATGCATGAAGAATAGAAGAATAGAGATATGAATAGAAGAAGTGTACAAAGAGAGAGAACATCAAATGCACGATATAGGGGAACATGATACACACATGAAAAGTAAAATAAAAAAGAGAAAAGTAAAAAGGCTAGTTAGTCGAATGCAAGTCAACCATTTAACAAGTCATCTACCTCCGAATCATGATCAGTGTAATGTGAGGGTAGTTGATTTTCCAAAGGAATAATTACAAGCATTGAACCAGGAGTCGTTCTAGGTTTTTCACTTGGTGGAGAGGATGTATCATTTAAGCTCATTGTTGATGAAAATAAAGAATTTAAATCATTATGCACTTCTTCATCTATTTTGGAAATCTTTGTGTCATCATCACCATCATCATCATCATCAAGATTAATGAAAATATGAGGACGAAGGGTGATTTCTAAAGATGAATGTATCAAAAGCTAAGGTTTTTGGATTGGTTCAATTTGTTGTGATTAATGCATGAGACTATCTAGTGGTAGGTCAGGAGGAGGGTGGTCATCTATTACTTCTGTGAAAGATAAAGGTTGATTTTTTGTATTTGCTTCTATGCGAGATTGACAAGAAAGGAGACGACGATGACGCCTACGTTCCCTAGCACCACGGTTTTGTTTAATTATATTTTGGAGTTGTGGAGGTGTAAGAGAAGATTGAGGCATCATAGGTTCTTTTGCTTCTGAAGGGGGAAGAATAGAAGAAACCAAAGAGGATGGATCAACCACTTTCTCTTTGGCTTTATACACTTGTTTAAGGTGAGGAGGCTAAGAAGGGTTTGTTTCATCTTCCCTTGGCTATTTAAGTGATGACATGGAAATTTTGAGGGGTGGTTGTTCAGGAGATTTGATGGTTTTCTCAATGTCAAACTCAGGTTGAAGCATGGTTTCATCTATGATAGGAGGTGTGGAAGTGGATGGGGACAAGTTTTGAAGAGATAATTCAGCTATATTTTTGGCTTTAAACTTTTCATAAGCTATGAAAAAGAATTCCTTATGAGGGGTGATAGTATCCATGGGTTCAAGCCAAAAGGATTCTAATGAGAAGTTACCTTTGGAAGATAAAGGATTGAATCCACTATGGTGTATGGTGACTATCTCTTTTTCATGTGGAAACTTCAAGCACTTATGAGGAACTAATGGGAACACTTTCATTGAGCAAAGCCAAGGGAGGCCTAGCCACAAACAAAATTGGTTAGATTGTGGAATAATTGAAAATGTTACCTCAAAATCTTTAGGTCCTATTTGTAAGGGTAGCATGATCGATCCAATCATAGGGCATGAAAAACTAGTATGTGTTTTAATCCATGTAGTGGGTTTATTATAATCATCTTAATATAGCTCATGTAATACCAAAAACTGCTCTATGATCACATTCTTGCCACAAATGAGATATCTTAATATCCCATTAGTGGGCTTATTATAGATTCGTCCAACTATGTAGAGAGGACCATCAGGAAGCTTTTGTAGTATGTCTTTAGTAGAAAAAGTAATATCAAGCAATTTAGTGGTTTGTCCCTGACGAGGGACAACGTCTATCACAGCCACAAATTTATCCATAGGACAAACTTGGGTTATAATAGGATTTGTATCATGTTGTTCACTATTTGTATCAATAGTCATTACATCATGGTTTGAAGGTTCACTAGCCTTGACAAACGAGGTAGTATGTTTAGGCATAGGATTGGTAAAAAATTGTAAATTCTAGTTAGGGGGTGCAATGGATTTATTGCCTTGATCATTAACACCCTCAATGGAAAAATGGCCTAACTCAATGAGATCTTGAACTAAATTTTTTAGATGCTTACAATGTTTAGTGTCATGTCCATTTTGGCAATGAAAGTGACAATAAGCATTAGGCATGTGAAATTGGGTGGTAACGGGTTGTTTGGATTAAGTGGTCCAACATGCAACAAAGTGAGCATGCATTCTTGAATTAATTGGTTGATTGTATTATAGAGAGTATCAGGTAAAGGAGCGAATTATATCTTCAGATCCCCATAATGATAATGCACAGCTGCCTTAATAGTGGCCATTGAATTTTGAACTGTAAAAAGCCTCTATTAGGTTTGTAGAAGTTTTGTGTGTTATTTTGGTTTTGATTGGTGTGTTCTAGTTTTTCAACTTAGTTAGAAGTGGATTTTGAATCATGGTGACTTTATCCTAAAGGTTGGTGTGCAAGTTTTTGATAAACATCTTTTGCAGATGTGCATCTAGAATCTTGACATCAATTTGAGCATATAAGAATTGGTAACGTGAGATGAAATCCATCACTTTTTCATTTGTATTTTGTCTACATCTCATAAGGTCTGCCATTGTCTCTTTAGGTGTCATGTGAACTTGGAAGTGACTAATGAAAGCATCCACCAATTCATTGAATGAACGGATGGAATGATTGGGCAAGTTGGAAAACCATTCTAATGCAGTATCTTTAAAGGTCCTTGGAAAAAAAATTGCTCAAAGTTTATCAAGGAAAAATTCACTACACAAAGTTGTATAAGCATTAACATGGTTGATAGGATCTCCTTTTCCTCTATATTTCTCAAACTGAGGCATTTCTATCCCTTGTGACATCGAGCTATGTTATTTTTCTAAGGATACAGGGCTATTGCAGACATGATAACTCTATTGGTCATGTGGCTATGTTGTGGCTGTAAAAATTTGATGCATTCATGTGTGACACAAGTTTAATGTGGCTATGTTGTGATAGAAATGGAGGCACTCATATAATGTAGTTAAATCAGGTTGTATAATGTAGGTGTCAATCATCATTAGGTACATTCAGGTTGTCTCAAGTTTAACAGGTTAGGATGTAATTATAGCATGATCGAAGAGTGGTTACCTCTTGCTACAATAAAGAGCCTATAACTCTAGTTGATATGTAGAGTGGTTGTGTTATATCAATTATGTAGTGCATTCAAGCACAACCCATGTTTAATGGGCTATTCTAGAGAGTGATCAAGATTTTCTAAACCTTATGAATGTTACTTAAAAGTGTATAGCTTAAACTACAAACCAAGTTTGTTACATACTTCAATGCAATCTTGGGTTACCACAAACTATAATAATGTGATCTGCTAATAGCCATTATGGAAAGTATTAAAGAAAGACCCATGCTATATAGGATACATTTCCTTGATTAGGTTTGCATACCTTAATGATCAAACACAAGCTTCCCACACACTCTAGGATGCAATCCAAGATCATACCACAACTTTGTCAAGACAACTAATTTTCTGACCCAAGATTTAAGGTTATTTTTTAATATCAATAGAAGCATTGGTAAGAGTATGATTAGGGTACAAACCCTATGCCTCCATAGAAACATAAAAAATAACTCTAGGGGATTAGTGAGGTTGCAATACCATAAAGATTGAGACATTGTAGCTAATAACAAAATCTTGCAATCTAAAGATTATAGCCAATAACAAGCACACTATGTAGCTTAGTGACATTTGTAAATGCAATCTATGGTAAGAAGAATGACAGTCACTTGAGATGTGATAGTTAAAAATAGGTTGATCAGTGACAAATAATAAAGCTCAAACCTTGCATAGTAAAGTGGAGATTTTAACAGTGAGTTTCCTTACCCCCTTGCTGACCTTAAGGGTTTTTCAAATGCTTTTGGTAGTGTTAGACAAGGAAAATGAAATTAGGGAATGACTATCCAAATGAAGTAAGAGTGGTAATCATAGGTTCAATGTTTCTTCTTAGCCATTAATGTATAATGGAGGTAGTGGATTGCATGTTTGAGTAGTGTTTTGAGACTCATCAAAGATGGGAGAATAGTGAATAATACCTTGTGGACTGTGAAGTAGTGTCAATAAGGTTGAAGGATCTTAAGATCTACAATACCATGAAACAATGAGTCCCCTATAGTAAGTAGGCAATCTATAGGGCATAGTTGGATTTTATAGAAGGATGCTCATGAAAGGAATCTTCAAGTGATAGTGAGTGAGTTGTTTGAGATTGCAACTGAGGGTGTAATACCTAGTCTTAAAGGAAGTTAGCAAAGCAGTAAATGTGCAAGAAAATCAAATCATACACACAACAAACAATTCACAATGTTATCTTGCATAATGCCTTGAGTTTGAAGAAAAAAATCTCATTTTATCTTGATGAAAGGGGTGACCTTAATGGTCAATCACTGGCAACCATGATTTTAAAACATGCTATTGTGCTTATGGAAGCAACATTTTAAGCAAGGCAGTGAGTGGTGGTTTGGAACAATGGCAAGTATGAAGGACTTTCTTTATGTGCATACTATGCAGTCTAGCTTAAGACACTATTCTTAGAAGAGATTGAAGGTGGATTATGAAACTCAAGGGTTACCATGAAAAGGATTAAAGAAAAGATTGAGATCTATTTAAAAGCCACGATCATGAAGATATTAAATATGTCACATGAAAAACCCTAGTAGTTGGAGTAATGAATACAGTGCCAAAGAGGATAATGTGCTGGGGTAGATTTAGGAGATCTCCACATTATTTAATTATAGGGAAATACATCATTTATTTTTTTTTTAATTAAAAAAAATCATTCTAAACCCTATATAGGATACATTGATACTTCAAAAGCCTCTGAAGAAATTTGAGATTATGCAAATATATGTCAAGTAAATACCTAGATTACAAATAGTAGCGGGAACAATGTAAGATTTGTTGAGCAGAGTAGGAATGAGATAAGCAACAATGAATCCTATGCCTCCTTTTATGCACATTTCCTCACCATTCTCTGTCATTCTTTACAGAAACACTTCTCCATTTTGGTGGTCTATGCTTGAAAATAATGTTTTGACGAAGGTTTTAGACTATGTTTATTAAAATGAAAACTCCACTCTAGTGGGCTACCCTTGAAAATAAGATTTTGACAAAAATTTTAGGGTATGTTTATTAAAGTTTTAGAGTATTTTGGCAGGCTATATTATTGATTCCTTAAATGATTTATTCAAATGGATTGTGACTAAATAAATGACTAATTATTTAGTAATTTTTATTTGTGTGACTAAATAATTTTTAATCAATGACCAAACTAGTGATTTATTTACTCATTTATAGCTGAGTTGCAAAAAATGAGCAAAGTTTAGTCATTTTTAGTTGTTGTGACTAAAATTTTTAGTCACCTAGTCATTTATTTGCCAAATTATACTAGTGTGTGCTTCCTTGTACGATTAGGGCTCTCTCAATGTTGATGGCCCTAAGGATAAGCTATTCATAAGAAGTGACACATTGCATCTTTAACTAAAAGGATAAATCTGTATTGACATTAGCAATGATGATTCTGACTTGTTGCTCCTTAGGAATGGGTCACTTGCTCTTACTAGCTTGCTACTTCTATCGTTGCAGGAAGTTTGCGATCAAGTTCAATATTCTGATTTTAGGAGTTTTAACAGTTGGAAATCATAGTAAAATCAGAATCTAATAAGTTTTGGAATAAGCATTTTAAAGTGTTTTTTGGGGTTATTAACTTCAGACTATCTTCTCTTTTGCAGGGGTGGTTGCATGCCAAATTTTTTTGGTGTAAAATATCAAAATTATTAGATTTTGTGACCTATCTATGAATAAAAATTATTGGAGTGTGAGTTTGATATTTTTTTGAAGATCTAAATAGTCAAGCTTGGTAAAGAAAAATCATGTCAGATAATATTAGTCCAAAACAAAATGAAGAGACACTTGATAGATTGTGGGCTAGATTGAAAAGAAAGGGTGATGGGAAATGTTATTATCCTTGCAATAATTGCAAGGGCTTAAAGACGAGATTTTCAATCACAACAGCTGAGAAACATTGTAGGTAGCATGGTCATGCTGAAGGGGGGCATGATTATTGTCCATTGGTAAGTTGTTCATTATATGTGTTTATATTGATTGAATTTGTAAATGTTTATATCATTTTACCATTACTTATATATATATATATATAATCACTCGATCATGATCATGGTTTATTTGTGTCTATCATTATTAAGGTGGGGCACCTTAGTGTAGATGATATGGATTATCACGGCCCGAAGAATGTGGTTTTGCAAGTGGAGGAACATGGGCCTATGAATATCAAAGTTGAACTTAATGATCCTATGAAAGAAGATGATCATGTGCCAGAAAACACAGTTGAAGATGATGGTAAAAATATATTGATCCATGACACATTTAGTGGTAGAGCTGATCATGATGATCGAGATGAATTTCATGACGTTCATGATTTATCTATACTTGAGAAGGCATACGAGCCCCTTTATGAAGGCTCCCAAACAACTCTTCTCTCCATTGTATTGTTGCTGTTGAACTTGAAGGTTATGAATGGTTTATCAAACATAGCAATCTCATAGATGTTAAGGTATGTAATATATGCCATATTTTTTCATCTATTTTAATTGTTGTCAGTTCATCACTAGTAAATAAAGGATGAAATATGTACCATTAATATTCTTTATATTAATAAATTATTTTTTGTTGTAGATTGATTGGTGAATTTTTGTTACCACCATCAAATATTTTACCTCACTCATACTGATATTTATCTTCCATTATGAAAGATATTGGAATGGAGTATCAAGCAATAGATGCATGTCCCAATGATCATATTATATATCATAAACAATAGAAATTTGCAATAGAATGCCCAGAATTTCATATCAGTAGATATCGAATAGATCAACTAATAAAAAAGGCACCTCGCAAGGTTCTTCGTTATATTCCCATTATTCCATGTATGCAAAAATTATTTAGGTGCGAAAGCTTAGAGCAATTTATGGATTACCATGCACGTAATAGAAGTGGAGATGACATTCTTCGAATGCCTGTGGATAGTTCTACATTTAGGGACATAGAGGAAAAGTGGCCACACTTTAAAGAACCTCATAATCTTAGGCTTTCATTTAGAGCGGATAGTGTCAATCCATTTGGAGAGATGAGATCTATTTACTTGGTGTGGCCTGTTTTTGTTATCAACAATAACATTCCTCCATGGATGTCAATAAAGAGGGAGCACATAATGTTGTCAATGATTGTTCCAGGTATTTGTTTACATCAATTTTCTTTAACGTAGTAGCATCTCATTTGTCTTATTTGTTGCATAATGACATATTTTTTCATTCAATAGTCATGTACATTAATTTATAGATATTGCAGTAAAATGACTATAATAATTATGTAATGTTTATGTTCATTCAACTAGGTAAGTACCAAGTTAAAGATATGAATGTATATATTGAGCCTATTATCGATGAGTTACTAAAGTTATGGAATGGCGTCACTATGTATGACGTCTCTAGACCAATAGGACAAAGAAAATTTTAATTCCATGCAATGCTTGTATGGAAAATTCATGATGCCCTAGGGTGAACACATTTTTGTGGTATGTTATAACGTTCAACTACACTTTAACAATATTTAATTTGATGAAGTAGATATCATGCATGTTTTTAAAATAATCTATTCATTATATATAATTATAAAAATTGACATATTTAGTCCAATTATATATGATCTTGTAGGTCTTCAAACAAAGGGAAAATTTGCATGTCCAATTTGTGGTCCAAAGATGAAATCTCATCATTCAACAAGTTTAGGAAAGTAGGTGTTTGATGAGTATAGGAACTTCCTCCATAGAATTCATAAGTATCGAACTACTGAAAAACATCTTTTCAATGAGAAAGAGAAGACTACATCAAAACCACGAAGAATGACACCTTGCCTATGGAAGTTGGAATATAATAGAATTAATCGTCAAGGTTATACATTGGATCAAATTGTTTATCTATCATATAAGATATATTTTGAATTTATATTTTTATATTATGTTGTGTTTACTCACGTTGTAATTAACAATGATTGTCGTTGTTAATTTGTTTAACTTATATGCTTCATGAAGGTCATCAAAGCATTAATAGCCGACTTCCATAGGGACTGAAAAGTTATCCCAAACAATTTAGTAGGTTTCCCTACTATGAGTAGCTACAAATTGTACGTTTGTTTGATACAATGCATATCAGAAAGAATATAACAGAAATGTTATATAAAATATTGGATGGAAGGCATGACAAAGAAAAAATTGTCAAAATTTGTAGTGGCATTCAGGAAGCCAATCATGCAATGAAAAATGTCATTCAATTAAATAGCGATGGAGACCAAATTAATATAAGTGCCCTTCCTTGGTTATTAACAGAGCAACAAAGCAATGCTATAAAAGAAGTCAATAAAATTTTAATTTCCCACAGGATTTGCTATGAACATAAACAATATAATAACAAAGAAAGGTGAATTTGGGTCTGGGATGAAAACGCATGATTGGCATACCTTCATTAAGGTAATTATTTTGGTATATTATATACACTTGTATAATGCATGTACTTTTCATTGTATTTTGTTTACTACTTTTGGAAAAATAATGGAAAGATCATTTTATAATTGTTGTAGTACGTTCTACCTCTATCTCTCCCAGACAACTTTGACAACAATGTCAAGAAAGTTATATGTGATCTTGGAAAATACATGAGTTAAGTAGCGATATTTGCTCAATTCATTATATGCAATCTTATAATTGCCATTTGTTTTACTTGTTATGCAATATACTGTATATTTTTGTTAAATCTCGTTAATATATTTGTGCCTTGAATCACTTGTAGATGGTTGTCATCTAAAGAAATCCATAAAAAAGATATAAATTATTGGAAGAGAAAAATTCCTCGTGTAATGTGTGAAATGAAAAAGTGTCTGCCTTCAACATTTTTCAATGCACAAGAACACTACCTCATACACCAAGTTGAGGAGATTGAATTGTGTGGACCTATACATAAAAGGTTAATGTGGATGGTTGAGAGGCACTTGAAATTTTTGAAGGCTTTGGTTACACAAAGAGCACATCCGAAGGGTTCTATGGTGGAGGGATATATGGTATACCAGACCATGGTGTACATTAGTAAATATCTTCCTAAGTTTATAGCAAAGATCCATGTAGATCAAATTTGGGATCACAACTCCATTAACAAATTTGAAGGGGAGTACCTGATGGGGAAAGGTAGATTGAGGAAAGTGAGAGGTAATTATAAGATGGTCATGGAGATTAATTAGGATACATTTTACATATGATTTTTATGTATATTGTACTTATTTAATTTTTCATCTTCAATATACATCAATTATAAATTAAGGTCATATACTGTGGTATTTAAATAATTATATGTCGTTTATGAATTCCAATTTTTTTTATATAGTTGGTCGAGAGTGGGATGCACTACATTTGTACATCGCAAACAATCTTGATTGGATGATGGTATGGATTGAACTATTTCAAAAATCTAGTCGTGCATTAACATGGGAAGGTGTGGCTTCATTAGTTAAAGAAACTCATCGTAATGGAGATTCCAATGTTACACAAAGGGAAATTGATTTAGCATATGGTTTAAGAGATAAACAGGTATGTATAAATATATTAATAACCCATATTATTTAATTATTTTCAATTCTATTGATGTATATATATGCTGAGATTGTTTTCTTTGCATACATTTGGCCAAGAATAAATATGTTTATCAACTGACGATATTGCAATAATTTTTACATGTTTGACATATTGTAGGTGAAACACCACAAGGCTATGTGGTGCAATGGTCATAAATTTCAAATCAAAATGTTGGATGACATGAAGAAAACTTGTGATTCTGTTATAACTGCATTCTTTCAGGTGACTAATCTTTCATCTAGAAGCGACATACATCCAGAAGTCTCAGAAAATTGATACTATGGGATTTTGGATGATATACTTGAGTGTGACTTTAAGTCCTTCAGATTAATTAGGTTCGTCGTCCTATGGTACACAGGCTACGATTGAATGAAAATGATCCTGAGAGAATTGTTATTGAACATGATAATGGATTTACCATGGTTAATACAAGGTTGATTGAGCGAGCTAGAAATGAGACCTATGTTCTTCCAAGCCAATGTGAGCAAGTATTTTACTCAAAGGTTCTAGGTAAACTAGGTTGGTCATTTTTTGTTAGACATGATCTAAGAGGAAGGTCGGTAAAGTATAATGTGGTGGAAGAAGAAGATACTGAAGAACTAAAAGATGATGTAGATGATGATCAGGATCAATAGTTAGTTGATGATGTCCTTGACAAAGATGTCGAAGAGGAGGAAATAAATCATGATGATGTAGGAGTTAATTTTCATGAAGATGATATCAATGTGGATGATGACATTATCGAAACTAATATCAATGACGATGATGATGATATGACCAATCCTTACAATGTCGAATCTGGATTGGATAATACATACAAAGAGTTGGATGAAGAAGAAGAACAATGATATTGAAATGTATGAGTTATGCAATTATATTATCTATTTGATATTAATTTCTTGATAGAATTATATTTGAATTATATGGTTACATAATTAATTCATGATTTTTTTAATTTTTATGTCATTACATAATTAATTTAATGATGTACTTTTTAATGTTTGAAAGGTCAAAAAATTAAAAGATTTCAATAGTGATGTTAACAACCTTGAAATTAGTGTGTTTTATGTTTCATGTGACCATAAAAGATTAAAAAATTAGTTGTAGAGGTGGTTGTTCAGTGGTTGATGTTTAAAGGCCTTTAAAAGGCATAAAGTGATCATTGTAATGGTTGTTGATTGTTGAGGATTTAAAATACAAGCTCTTGACATTCAAAAATTTGTGTTTTTCTTCAAAATTTATGTATTTTTCCTATTATGCAGCACTATATGGTCACATGCAGCCATATTTTGATGTGAAATCAATTCCAGGTCATGAAGATATGTGTTAGCTTTGATTTGAATCTGATTTGAGGGCTTAAGGCATTGATTTGAGTTAGAAAGCTTCATTTCTTTGCATATAGTCTGGTTACCCTATTTTTGAGGGTTTTGTAGTCCAAGCATGATATAAAGGGGTTCTTACACTTTTTTTGATTATTGTAGCTTGTGTAAGAGGTCCCCATGGATACTGTTGTAATTTTAGAATATATGAATAGGGTGTAGGATGACAAATTAAGAAGGTATAGTTGTTGTCCTCAAGAGTTTTGTGAAGAAAAGCATGTGAAATGAGAGATACTTTTTGGCCCAATGCTTGTTTGCTCCTTCATTTTCTATAAGAATAATTTCAAGGCTAGAAGTATGGGTTAGCAAGTTAGATATTTTTTGGTCAAGTCTAGGTAGATTTGTAGAGCAAATTGTAATGTTCGATGGTTTTAAGGAAAATGCAATTTAGGTTTTGAGTCATTTTGTAGTAGGTTTTGAATTCATGGGGATTTTATTTTTTATGAAAGTATTGACATTTGAATTGAAATGATTAATTCAAACTCATGTCTCTCCCTTGTACATGCACATCTTAAATTTGAATAAGATAATCAAGGGTTGTCTCGTTCATCTCACTCTTGTGGTGTGTATGATTTGTGTTTTGGCTTTAATTCAAGGAATTAATTAAAATGCTTGAATGGGATTGTAGGTGGATATGCTCTGTATAAGGATTTGATAAGTAGTATTGGGTTAGAATACATGTTGATGAAATTGTAAAGTAATGTTCTCAAGGATCTTATATGTTATGTGTTAAATCTATCATAAACCCTTATATGTTTATGAATTTGACACCCTTAATGGATATATGGCATTAATGTAAGTTGTAATAATTTGTATGGTTCAGTATTTTGTTTGTCTTTACCTAGCGCTTGCTAAAAATTGAAAATCAATGACTATTTTACACTGTAGAATGTGTTGTAGTTATCTCATGCTCCAAATAGCTAATACTACTGATGAACAACCAATTCTGTTTAGTATTATGCTATTATGTTGAGCTATTAAATGATATTATCTTTTGTTGTTAATGTTGTTTATGAGAATGGTGCATAGGTTGTAAATGCATTAAGGGATCACCCTCCTAGGTCTTAGAGAGCCTAAAGTGTAGGAGGTCTTTAAAATCCTCGTCAGTTGGTCCAGGTCCTTCAAGCTGCCCTTGATTGGAATTGGCAATTCCATAGGTAAATTAGAAGACCAACCTAATTACAGTAAAAACAACCAATAGGTAGAGGGGAGAGAGATAGAGGGATTCAGTTAGAGAGAGACAGAGGGAGTGGGAGAGAGATAGAGG